>JAPKLY010000532.1:134781-178722 GCA_026898435.1 Prunella vulgaris
CTCAGTTCCAACCCCTAACTAATGTAATTGACGCTTACAATGTGTATCATTAAATAATGAAAAAAAAACCCACCCCATCCAATTCGACAATTTCTATATTCTATATATTTTGAATGGTCGAGCAGAGTATTCTCATATTATATTTCTGGTAATAATACAATCAGGTACTTTATCTTTTTACTAAAATTATAATTTAGGGACGGTTGTAGAATAATATATTTTAAAGCACTATATTCATATTTAAATTTCAAAATAGGAATACTAATAAAAAAAATTATGAATACTACTCATATTCGAATACTACTAATTTATTGTGAATACTACTAATTCATATTCGGGTTTTAATTACTAAAATTATAATTTAGGGACGGTTGTAGAATAATATATTTTATGAATACTACTCATATTCGAATACTACTAATTCATATTCGGATTTTAATTACTTTCATATTTCAGAACAATTAGCCATATATTCATATTCTTTAATTCAGAACAATTAGCCATATATTTCTGAATAGAAGAATAAAGATCAGACACAAATTTCTGAATATAATTCAAAACATTATTCGTAATTTTCAAATTCATAATTTTTTTACACATATTTGTAAATATAATTTTAATTTGAATTAGTCATATATTCAGATTTTTACACATTCGGATTTTAATTTTGATTTTTTTTATACACATATTCAGATTTCAATTATTTTTCATATACTTATATTCAGATCTTGCAAATTTTAAATACTGAATTCCAATAATTTGTTTCTGAATATCATAAAAAAAATGAATACAACGCGCAAAATTGTAAATACAAGTAACTAATTTATTTCCATATATATTCGAATTTCATTTTGTAACTACTACTAATTTGTTGTTTATTATTCAATTTTTCTAATTTAGAATATCTGTTGCATACTAAAAGAAACCTTGAATACAATATTCAAAATTACATAAATAATAATCAGACCACAAAAAATTCAAACTAAAAATAACAAAAAAGAATTCAAAATGCCACAAGAGAATTACAAATCTCGTCTTTAACACAAAATCCATTTCAGACAATGTCCTCTTTAACACAAATCTCGTCTCTCTCCCTAACTTTTATTGTTGGCGAATAATGAAAAAAATAATATGAATAATCCCCCAGAATCTCTCGTCCCCTACTCTCTGCTTAAATCACAAAAAAAATCAAATCCAAATTCAAGTGCCTTCTGTTTAAACTCAAACTTCCTTCTTACATTGGGCTTTCAGAAAATTCAAACTTCCTTTTTAAAGATTGGGCTTTCAAAATTGTGAATACTGATAATTTGTTTGTTGAATAACTGTTGCATACTAAAATTATGAATTTCAAAATTGTGAAATTTTTTATTTTGTTTAATTCAAATTCAAATTTCAATTTTTTTTTAATTTGTTGAATTTTTTATACGCATATTCAGATGTCAATTCTTTTTCATATACGTATATTCAGATCCTGTTAAATTTAAATACTAAATACCTCTAATTTGTTTCTGAATACCAACAAAAAAAAAATAAAAAATCAATGCTCAAAATTATGAATACTACGAATTTGTTCTTGAATATTCAAAAAATTCATTTTTTCACACTCATTTTAAGTTGAATATTCATACTCAAATTTCCAAAAATTCATCTTTTTAAATTTATTTTGAAAGTTTGCAGATACAAAAAAAATTAAACTTCAAACATATTATCCATAAAAAAACATATTAACATACTTTCAAAAATTCAATTAACCTCATAATTAACCTACTGAAACATTATCCTGAAACATAATTAACCTCATAATTAACCTCGTTATTGAAGCTGTAAACAAAAAAAAAATGTTTAACCCAAAAATAAAAAAAACAACACGATAACACCAATATCATCCCCAAAACAACACGACAACCCCAAAATTAAAAAAATAACCCCTAAATCCTATATCTAATAGCCTTTTTGGTAAATTAAAGCAATCCATAACACTTCCTAATTTCCTACAACTATATACTTCATGGCGCACAATGGAGATAAGTCTTATGATTAAATGGGCCTCAAATTTCCCCATACTGATATTATTCACACAAAAAAAAAGAGAAAACAATTCTGTAAAAATAATCAATACTGCTTTCCTCAAATCAAATAAGAATTATCAAATAATCAATAAAAATTCAAAACAAGAATTTAAAATACTGTAAAAATATAACCCCTAATCCTACTGCTTTCCTCCTCGTAAATCCCCAAAATTAATCTTAACCTACTGCCTAATCAAAACCTAACCTAATGCGTGATGTGTATCCCCAATTCTTCTCTTCGTATCCCTTTTATCATAAGTCATAACTTAATCAAATGAGCCTTTATTTGAAAATGGGCTTAGAAATTATGAAAGGCCCAATTAATTACCAGCATCATCAGGCGCGGACGGTTTCCAGCTGGAAGTAGCGGCTGATGAGGAAGTCTCCATCTATTTTTCTCCAGGATACCTTAATCTGAAATTCCAGACGCACTCATCGCCGGAAATGGCGGAATTCCTCAGCGCCGCTGCACATCCTCGTCGCGCTTGGAAGCCCCAAATATGCCTTCCTCTGTTCTAGTAATATTGCCAAAAATGAAACATCCCGCCAGCGCCGGAATTGGCCTTGACCTTCTCCCCCTGTTTGCACTCAAAAATTTACTTTTTAACCCAAAATTTAAAAAAACAAAAAAAATTAAAAAACACAACACGACAACCCTAATATCATCCCCAAAACAACACCAATATCATCACCAAAACAACACGACAACCCCAAAATTAAAAAATAACCTCGTTATTGAAGTTGTAAACAAAAAAATATACTGTGCGGAGAGTGGTGTTGCGGAACAGAGGCGGCGCAGTTCCGTGTTTCAAATTCGCAAGCCTACCTCTCGCCGCCTCCGAAAGGCAAAAGCAGGGGGATCCTGTTTGGGTTTTGGAAACTTGGAATGTTTATAATGGGCAACTGATTTCGCCAGAATTTTGTCAAAATCGCCCCTTCGAGATAGGAAGAAAAAAGGGCGAAGACGTGTATTCAGTTTCTGGAAAAAAAAAGGAGCCTTGCCCTTATAATGTAATGACGGATTTTCAAAATTTTGAATTTGGGTATCAGATGAGAGAGAAGGTAAAGGATTGATTTGATATTTTCAGCTACAAGTTTATACCCTAAGCTACTATTTGCAATAAAAAAATATAGAAGGGCCCCACAAAGTGTTGCACTTTGAAATGTTGATTTTTTAGTGTTGCATTATGAAATAAGACCCTTATAAGTGTTGCATCTTGCAACTCACCCTTATATATAATATGCATATGTATTGATGTCATTTACTAAAGTATGCATATACTTGTATCAGTAGCCGTGTGTTTGTGTTTGTGGGATTATACTAGTTTGTGTTTGTAGGATACAAAACAGAAAATACATTAGCACAAGTTGAACAAAAATTGAAAATTTTAATGCTATATTAGGATAACATTCTACTTTGTTGGATTATACTAGTTTGTGTTTGTGTCAATAGCTCTTGTTGATAAGTTTATTGTTGTAATTGAATGAATAGTTGAACAATGAAGAGAATTGAATGAATAATAGAATAGTTGAAATAGGAAAGAAAATTGAATGAACAATGATATTTGTGTTGTATTTGAGTTATTTATACATGTATATTATAATTAGTATTAATTATTAAATTTAGGAGTAAAACCCGTTTTATATATTTTGTATATGTATATATTGTATTGTCTATATTTATTAATTAATATGCAATTGTAGGTGTTACATTTGAACAAAAAGAGCTCGACCCAATTCCAATATTCAAGTTTTATATCCAATACCACTATAAGTTCACTTTTTTAAATAATTATGTACTTAATGCTCTTAATTTATAATGATTTAATGAAATATTAATATATGTGATGATCGATCGAATATTTTGCATTGTATAATATTTAATTCTAAGAAAACTTATAATTTTCATGATTTGATAAGTATATATGTATATGCTTAAATAGAATATAGTTGATGTGGCGGTTGGGAGAAAATTGTTGAATATTATTTGTTGTAGAATGTGCGTTTCGATCCGATTATTTTTAATTAAATAAAAGATGGATGCACTAGGATGTTGATTAATTTTGGAATATGATAGTTCTAAACGAAACTTTACGGAATTTTTTTTAAAATATTAATATTTAGTTAGAATATATTAAATTTAGGATATATATATAAATGTATAGAATCAAATAATTAATGAAATTCTATCCATATAATATAATGAAACTTTGAATATTTATTAATATGAAACAGGTTGATATGAATTATTCAAGTCGAAGTTGGATGTATGGTCTGAGAACGATTAATAACATGATATCTACCGAATTTCTTAGCGGGCTTGAATAATTTTGTGCAATTCATGACTAGTAACCCTAAGTGGATGAGTGAAGAACGTATTAGGTGCCCCTACTCTAAATTTAGGTGTCGTAACTAGATGTTTATAAAACTCATTGACGTGAAATCACATCTATATACAAATGAGTTTATGGTCAATTATTACAATTGGATTTTGCATGGTGAGCAAAGTTGGGATCATGTATCACACCAAAGTTATGATCAATCGACATTGACTTTATACGTGGTTGACGACACTGCAGAACCTAGTTTGTATCATAATATGATCACATATTTAACTTCGAGACCCAACTTTAATGTTAAAAATGAGGAAGATGAGGAATCCCCTAATGAGCATGTCGCACGGTTTATGATTTGCTTCGTGCAGCAAATCAGGACTTGTTTCCTAGTTGTGAATCTCATTTTTAATTGTCATTTAATGCCTGACTATTAAATATTAAAACTGAAAAAAGACTATCTGAAAGGGGCTATAATCAAATTGTTGATTTGATTCGTGAGATCTGTCCTCTGGATAATATGGTTCCCAGGAAATGTTCTGATAACAAGTAACTGATGGGTGGAATGGGTCTTCCAGTAGAGAGGATTGACTGTTGTTCACAGAATTGTATGATATATTGGGGTGTGGATAGCGAACATGATTCTTGTAAACTTTGTGGTCGGCCACAATTTAAACCAACTCGTCGTGGTGTGGACGGTCGTTTGAAAAAGAAAAGTCATTTTAAGGAGATGCTCTACTTTTATATAATTCATTGACTTCAAAGATTGTATCAGTCTAAGACTACTACCAAGGATATGACATGGCATGTTGTAGTAGACCGATGATTACACTTGCTTTGCTATTTTTTTGGGTATTTTTAAAGATTGTAAATTAACACAAAATATTTGAATAATGTAAATTGCTATGAAGATTTGAAGGGAGAGAATAGATAAGAACGTTAGGGAGGACAGAGAGAAATTGGAGAGAGAATTTTGAGAATATTTTCTACATAATTCCCAGCTGTCAAAAGGTACTACCTATAACAAACTAATGGGCCTAAAGCCACTTTTAGAAAATAAAAGAAAACAAGTACTAAATTGTAAATAAACATAAGTTAGGGATTTTTTGCTGAAATAAAATATTTTGCAGCAACACCTGTACGCCAAAGACCCTTAATTATCAAACTGTTGGATAAAAGCACAACTCCCTGCTCCTGGCAAGTGTACTTTGGATATGTGCTTAACCCAAAATCATTTCTTTCTTTTTTTCCTCTCTTCCAAGCTTCTTTCCAGAACAATCCAAAATACCTCCATTTACCTTTTCTTCATCTCCACTTTACCCAGCCATATTAATCATGCCATTTTTAATATTTGATGTCCCTATGTTCATGACATTACTCCTGGGGTGGAAGAATCCTTGTCCCCAAGGATCGAACGCCGAAAATTTCTTCTTGAGAAAGGCGGTATCCTCTACAGATCTAATACTCCAATCAGAACAAACCCACAAAACACTAACCTGCGATGGTTTTATTGGTGCAGATGACGGTACAAGAACCGGAGTGATGGAAATCGGAGAAATCTAAAAATTCCCGTCGACATCACCCGGTGGCAATTGTTTCAGAGGTATGTGTTTTTCACCAATGTGCTTCTTTAGGAGAGATACATGAAATACTGGGTGGATTTTAGAATTAGGAGGAAGATCCAATCTGTAGGCAACATGACGAATTCTCTCAAGTATTTGGTAAGGACCAAAATACTTAGAGGATAATTTTAGGTTCTTTCTGAGATAAATAGAATTCTGATGGAACGGCTGGAGTTTAAGATAAACAAGATCTCCTTCCTTGAACACCCGTTCTTGTCTATGCTGATCAGCAAAAAATTTCATCCTTTCCTGTGCCTTTCTCAAATTATCCTTGATAAGCTCTGTTATTTGTTGTCTCTGTTTAACCCACTCAGAAGCATCAATTGTAGTCGAATCCAAATAGGAACCGAGAGAGAGAGAAGGGGGCAAATATCCATACAAGGCTTGGAAAGGTGTAATTTTCAAACTTGTATGGTAATTTGTATTGTACCAAAATTCGGCTAAGGGAAGCCATTTCGACCATTGTTTAGGAGTATCTTGAACCATGCACCGAAGATAATGTTCCAAGCATTGATTGAGTCTCTCAGTTTGGCCATCTGATTGAGGATGGTAAGCTGAACTCATTGCTAATTTAGTTCTTTCCAGAAATTGCTAGCAAAAATTTTGTCCCTATCTGTGAGGATACTAATAGGAAGCCCATGTAACTTATAAATCACATCTAAAAATGATTTAGCTACAATTTGAGCAGTGAATGGGTGGGAGAATGCAATAAAGTGAGCATACTTAGTAAATCTGTCAATGATTACTAAGATAACATTCTTACCCCAAGATTTAGGCAATCCCTCCACAAAATCCATTGAGATATGAGTCCAGACTTGAGCTGGGATGGGAAGTGGCTGTAGCAGCCCTGGATAGGGGCCCTGATCTGGTTTAGCCCTCGCACAAACATCACATCCATGAATCCAAGTAATTATATCAGCTTTCATTCTTGGCCAGTAGAAAACTCTCTTCATTCTCATATAAGTACCCAAGATTCCAGAATGCCCCCCATAGGTAGATTGATGCATTTCAGAAAAAATAAGTTTTCTGAAATGTGAAGCTGTACCAATTGTAACTCTGCCTTTATATCTATCAAGCCCCTCAATAACCTGAAAATGTGGATAGGCATTTGGATCTAGAGTTTTAGCAGAAATAATCTTGCCAATAAACTCATCACCCTTATAACTGAGCAAAACTTGAGTAATCCACTTTGGAACAACAGTTGTGAGGGAAGAACAAAGTATGTCAGAATCTGATCTTCTAGATAATGCATCAGCAACATTATTTTCTGAGCCCTTCTTGTATTGAATATCATAATCCAAACCCAAGAGTTTAGTAATCCATTTTTGTTGTAGAGGAGTCATAATTTTCTGATTGAGTAAATATCTCAAAGATTGTTGATCAGTCTTTATGATAAATCTATGACCTTGCAAATAGTGGGACCACTTTTGTACAGCCATGATGACAGCAAGAAATTCTCTTTCATATATGGATAAGACTTGACTTCTAGGGCAAAGAACCTTACTCATAAAAGCCAATGGTCTACCTTCTTGCATTAGAACAACCCCAATTCCAGTACCACTTGCATCTGTCTCTAAAATAAAAGGCTTGCTGAAATCAGGCAAAGCCAAAATAGGAGCAGAACTCATATCTGTCTTAAGTTGCTGAAAAGCTAAATCAGCATCTGCATTCCAATGGAACCCATCCTTCTTCAACAAATTAGTTAATGGTCTACTAATCTGACCATAACCTCTGATGAATTTCCTATAGTATCCAGTCAAACCCAAGAAACCACGTAATTGTTTAAGGGTTTTTGGTGTTGGCCAATTGATCATGCATGAAATCTTCTCAGGATATGTGGCAACCCCATCTCCAGAAATGATATGACCAAGATACACCACTTTTGTTTGGCCAAAATGACATTTGCTCTTCTTAGCAAACAATTGATTTGATCTCAATAACTCCATCACACTAGTTAAATGTTGAATATGAGTTGTCCAAGTAGGACTGTATATAAGGATGTCATCAAAGAAGACTAACATAAATTTCCTTAAGAAATCTCTAAAAATCTGATTCATCAAGGATTGGAAGGTGGCTGGAGCATTACAAAGCCCAAAGGGCATAACCAAGAACTCATAATGCCCATTATGAGTTCTAAAAGCTGTTAAGTTCCTATGTTCAGGTTTCATCAAAATTTGAAAATAACCTGACCTCAAATCAATCTTGGAAAAGTATTTAGCCCCTTGCAACTCATCCAAAAGCTCTTCAATTATAGGAATGGGGTAATTGTGTTTGATTGTTAGGTCGTTAAAGTACCTATAATCAACACACATTCTCCACGTAGCATCTTTCTTCCTAACCAATATCACAGGACTTTTACTTGGTTGAATTAATCCAGAGAGTAACAATTCTGTGACAATCTTTTCAATTTCATCTTTGTGGGCATGAGATGTTCTATAAGGGAATTGTTGTTTTTGTGTACTTCCTTGCTTCAATACAATTTGATGATCCACTCCTCTAGAAGGTGGTAATTTTGTAGGCTCCTAAAAAATATCAGAATATTGAGAAAGAAGATCTTGTAATGCAGGATCATCCTCGGCCTGTTGGTGATGCAAATGAACCACAAAAAATTCATCCTCTTGAGGCATAGGCTTATGTAGTAACTCCAACAATGTAAGTTCAGAAATGAACTTGCAGCCATCAACAGAAGTTATTGCCTGAAGCTTAACTCTATGCCCCATAAAAGACACTGTAATTGTCATGTTGATGTAGTCGACCTCAATAGTAGTGCAAGCTTTTAACCAATCACCACCTAGAATAAGATCACAACCTTCAGTTTCCAGTAATATGAGGTTGTGCTGAAACGTATGATCCTGCATAGACCAACAAAATGAATCGCCACCATTTGAGAGCTGATCATTCTTTGACCATTGGCCACTTTCACCAATATAGGTGTTGTTGGTGATAATTGACAATTCAGCCTTTTAGCAGTAGAGGCCTGAATTAAACTCAATGTGCTTCCAGTATCAATTAGAATATGTAGTGTCTAATTGGAAGATTCTCCAATAATCCTCATAGTCGTGACACCACTCTCACCTGACATTGCACTGAATGTCATTTGCACCTCTTCCATAGAAGAGGAATCAACAGGACCAGGAGGAATATCCTCAACCAAAACATTTTTATCAGAATCACAATCAATTTCTTCAGCTAAAATCATGTATGTAATTTTCTGTTTGCATCTGTGACCTTTAGTAAACTGCTCATCACAATTGTAACAAAGTCCTTTCTCTCTTCTAGCTACCATTTCTGTAGGGGTTAGGAGTTTGATGGGAGTTTTGGGTTGTGCAGCTTGTGGTTTTGATTGAGAGGGAGAAGAGAGATCAGGCTTCTTCCAATTCTGGTAGGATAGGGTAGGATTTTTGTAAGAAGGTTTAAGTTTCTTAGCTATTGCATCCAAAGTGAATTCTTGTTTTTTTCCCAAAACAATAGCTTGTAGTAAAGTAGTGGGTTCAAACATGCTCAAGAAATGTTGTAACTCAGAGCTTAGACCACTAATGAAACTAGCAACAAAATATGAGAAAAAGAAACACCATGTTTCAAAAGTAAACAAACCTTAAACTCCTCAAACTTATCCACATAATCAGAGTAAGAACCAGTTTGCTTAAGCTTGTTAAACTCAGCAATGATAGACGTTTCCCTAATCTCTTCAAATCTCACAGAAAGAACCTCTAAAAATTGATCCCTAGACAAATCAGTACATTTAAGGGTAAAATTCTGGAACCATAAGGCTGCTTTGCCCTCAAAATGTATAGAGGCTAAGTTGATCTTTTGAGAATCAGATAGGTTAGGGATGAGTTGGAAATAGTTATTGCATTTTAAAATCCATCCTCTAGGATTTAACCCATCAAACTTGGGAAACTCAACTTTAGGTACTGGGCTATGAATAGACATAGGAGTGGGATTGGTTACCTGTACAGATCTAGTGTTATCATGAAAAGGAGTGGGAGTAGCTCCATTGGAAGAGCCAATAGGGGGATCCCCCAGAATAGAGTCAGTATCCATTTACCTTTTCCTCTATCTGAATTCAAAAGTTGCAGCTGCAAGGCAGCCAGTGTGTTGGTGACATGGAGTAGTTCACCAGAGAGTCCAGAAAGTTTGTCATCAACTGTAGAGGTAAAAATAGCAAATTTTTCTTGGAGTTTTTCCTCTGTTGCTTTCCATTTCATAGACTCAGTATTAATAATTTGCTCCACCTTTTTTTGTCCTTCTTGCAACTCCTTGAACCTGGTACCCTCTGCCATGATAGACAATAATTCCAAGAAACCTGTCTCTGGATACCAAATGTAGTAGACCGATGATTACACTTGCTTTGCTATTTTTTTGGGTATTTTTAAAGATTGTAAATTAACACAAAATATTTGAATAATGTAAATTGCTATGAAGATTTGAAGGGAAAGAATAGATAAGAATGTTAGGGAGGACAACGAGAAATTGAAGAGAGAATTTTGAGAATATTTTCTAAATAATTCCCAGTTGTCAAAAGGTACTACCTATAACAAACTAATGGGCCTAAAGCCACTTTTAGAAAATAAAAGAAAACAAGTACTAAATTGTAAATAAACATAAGTTTGGGATTTTTTGCTGAAATAAAATATTTTGCAGCAACACCTGTACGCCAAAGACCCTTAATTATCAAACTGTTGGATAAAAGCACAACTCCCTGCTCCTGGCAAGTGTACTTTGGATATGTGATTAACCCAAAATCATTTCTTTCTTTTTTTCCTCTCTTCCAAGCTTCTTTCCAGAACAATCCAAAATACCTCCATTTACATTTTCTTCATCTCCACTTTGCCCAGCCATATTAATCATGCCATTTTTAATATTTGATTTCCCTGTGTTCATGACATATGTGTTGGTCCAGAAATGATTATAAATCAGTGTATGGGGGGGGGAATACACTGATGTCAGATTTTCCTGAAAATCTCAGGAAAATGCCCTTTCAGAATTAGTCAGGAAGCTCCTAAAATGTTCAGTTAAACTGATGGTCCTCAGGGGCAGCAGGGACGGATCAGTAACGAACCAAATAGGCTAAGTCAGAGTTGTGCTCTTAGAAGCTCAGTAGAGATAACAAACCTACTGACCGCTCGGAAGCTAGTCAGTTGGACTACTATCTCAGTAAGCTCAGTTTAGTGCGGAATGTGAGCCCTTAAGTTTTTACTCGTTTTAGTTCTGAAAACTTATCAGTTTGCTTAGGGAAAACGTGGTTAAGGCTGGTGCCCAGTTTTACTGATCAGGATGAAGGATCAATCCTGATGGTTTTCGAAACAATGCAAGTATGCTTCATTTTAATATGTATGACAATTATGATCTTGAGCGAATAGTAAATCAACACACAAGAGTCTTTTTAACGTGGTTCGGAGATAACCAACTCCTACGTCCACGACCTGATTTAACAGGAAGCTATCCTCAAAACCCTGAGAATAGGTACTTGGGTTTTACGTGCCAAGGGACACGAATAGCTAACTTTCTCTCTTAGAAATTGACCCCTGGGCGTTTTACAAGTCCCAGTCCTTCCTACCAACCAACTCACAACCTGAGGGGTTTGGTATTCATGTTTTCCAACTATTATGTATTGATCCCTCTAACAAATCAGTTCTAAGGATGAGATCAATGCTCTAAGCAAAATACAGAATAGATTCCTACTACAATACTAGGGAAATTTAAAGTTTCAGAGTGTTGTTCATGGTATGCTTTGAGTGCTTGGAATATTGAGAGCTTTCTCTTGGAAAGTTCTCGTTAGCCTTGAATGGGAGCAATACCTTCTGTATTTATAAGGGGGTTTGAAATAGATCCGTTGGAGGAGATCCGTTTCAAACCCTTCTATTTTAGGTAGGTGCAGGTACTGGTTGTCCTTGTCTGACAAAACCCATACCTAGTATGGCAAAAATACGATCCGCCGCCTGCACCTCTGAGAAGCATTAAATGCGCTCAGTCTCCGTATATACATGTCACCTTCTCACTGGTCGCTTGTTCAACGGCTAGTTTGTCGGCATTGACTTTACTGATCCTCGTACATTTATAACTCTGAGTCCCTCGTTCCTTACTCAGAATAAATGTTTGTCTTATGTTGGAGACTCTGACATTCTTTCTGCTTCTTCAGACTTCCATTCGCACTTGTAACCTTTTGGTCTCAGGACTTACAAGTATCAGGTTTACTGATACTAGGCCCAAGTCAGGACTTATGAACATCAGTAAGACGTTCAGCCTGATCAAGGTTACTTGTGCCTTCACTGATAGAGTCTTCCCTGAGCATGCTTAGTCTACTCAGTTCTGTCAAGATCAGTGGTCTTCTTTAGGATAGCTTCTACGCTGCTTCAGGACTCTTTCTAGGTTTTTCAGGTTGCAGCTTCAGGTTGATCAATGCCTTCAGGGTTGGAGATGCCTCATACTTCAGACTTCAGGGACGTCACCATCAGTCTTCAATCTTCAACACGTTCCCCCTGAACTGAATACCTGTGAATAGAAAAATCTATTCTAACCTATCTATCCTGAGCCTATCATCCTGATGAACTATACTTAGGCAAATTCATCAAGGGGTTTTGGGATCTAATCAAAACACTCAGATTGTCCCAACAATTTCCCCCTTTTGGATGATGCCAAAACCCTTAGAGAAAAATCCTACCATCTAAACAAGTTACTGATATAATCAATATTCAGTTCAGGAACCTATATCAGGTCCTTAGTTCTATAAGATGGAAACATGAAAGGGTTAGTACAGTTCTTGATAAAGAGCAGAAAAGTAAACCAGGAGTCAACGAGATGTTGTCTCAGGAATATAAAATAGTTTCATTGATATTTAGAGTTAAGTACATGTAATCCTGAAACTATTACAAAATGATATCCCTGAAACACTGATCCTGACTCTACTCTCCAGTCTTCATCATCCCACTTCATCAAGGTCAGTCCATACTTCGCCAGGACTCTCAGCTTCACCTCATGGAATTGATCAGGGTCCTCAGAAACACCGTTGGTCTGAGCCACCATGGCGATTTCAGCTTGAATAGCAGTACGGTTGAGGTGATGATTAATTCCCATCATCGGAGGTATGTAGACTATGTTTTCAGGGGCTCTGATATGATATCCTGCTCTGTCGGCATATCTGACAATATCGTCCCACAGGTCAGGATAGTGAAGGGCCATCCACTCCATGAATACAACATTCTTATCATGGCCCACACACTTCTACCAGTTCCCATAAACATAATACTTCTCCACAAATTCTTTCTTGATAGGAACCTAAGTCTGATTGAATTGTGGTGGAATGAAGTTGTCTACATACTCATACAAAAGAGGTCCTGCAGGCTCAGCAGAGACTACCTTCTTCTTTTGACCAACAACCTTCTTCTTCACTGCACTAGGTTCAGGTTTCTTCTTCTCAGTTTTCTCATTCTCCTTCAGGGCTTCAAGCTGTCCCTGAAGTTTCTCAATTTTCGTACCCTGAGACCTAACCTTTAGTGCAGTTTTCAAAGTCAACTGTTTCTGCTTCTTCTTCGTCACTACCAAGGGATCACTAGGATAAAGTTGCTCTTCACACTCATCCAAAAGGTCTTTCACTTCTTCAGAAGTTGCCGGTTTTCTCTTCTTCTGATCCTGAGTGGGAATTTCAGGATCAGTAGCCTTTCTCTTCTTTGAAGCTTCAAACTTTGGATTTTTCTTTCCTTCCCCCTTTTTGGCAACATCAGGGGAATCCTCTTCCTTATCCAATTTTGCCTTGATGTCATCGATAAGGATCCCCTGAGAAGCAACTTGGTCAGAAACCACCTTCAGGCCAGAAGCCAGTGCATCAGTCCTCTCTGCCCTGACTATGCTTCCAGATAGGTGATTGTCGAATTTTGACTTCATGGTGGCCAACTCCTTCTTCTGACTGGAACACTCAGTCATCAAATTAGAGAAGGACTTCTGCCATACTTCATCAGAACTCTTCAAGTTCTCACTGATCCTCCTCAGTAGAGATTCATCCTCTGCCTGAGCTTCTTCCCTAGCCACTTCCCTGACTTGGGCCACTTGTCTTTTCAATGCCTCAGCAATCATTTCCCTGATCCTCCCATCCAGGCCGCTGAGAGCTGAGTCTATTGCACTTTGCACTTGGCCAGAGATTGTGGCAAGTTCAGTAGATCTCTGGTTCTCAATGCTCAAGAAGCGATCAGAGTCTTCCTTCCTTGCATCCGAGAATTTTTCCGCAGATCTTGCTGATAATGCTCCGGCCCATCAGTGAGGTGCCTCCTCTTCCTCCTTGTGGTCTTTTTGGAAACCACAACTGGGGCCTCTCTTGGAGCCTCAGCAGTCCCGACCACGGGGAGTGCTTCATCGGCCGGTGCAACTGGTCATGTGCTTGCACCTGCCCCACCAACTGGAACTACCGCCAGTTTCGTGGAGGGGTTGGGCTGGGGATTGTTGACTCGAACAACCCTGACAAAATCATCTTTAGTAATCACTTGGGCATAAGTTCGAAGACCAAACCTGTTGAGGATGAGTTGCTCCTGATCCCTGAGGTACTCCACTCCTTTTGCCTCGATCAGCTAAGCAACTTCAGTGATAGATGCCCTCCGCATCATGACCAAGACCCTGAGCTTCACTACCTCTTCAGCATAAGAGGGATCCAGATCTGGAAGATGCTGATTGACGAACCTTTTGGCCTGAGATTGCGCATCCATCTCAAAAGGTGTCAGCTTTGGTGGTGGAGCAACCTTTTCCTGATCTCCCTCCTGATGCTCTGGCTCAGATTCAACATCATTTGAGACAGTCCACTTCCTGCCATGGTTATTTTCTACATCTTCATCCTGGAGCTCCTCTTGAGCCTCCATCCCCTCTACCTCCTGATGCTCTTCATCTCCAGCATCTGAACTTCCTTGTCCCTCAGGGACAACCTCCTCATCCTCCTCCTCCTCAGCTTCACGCTCCTCCCGAGCTCCTCCACTGGGCTCCGCCTGAGCATCTACTCTCAGATCCTGCACAACTTGCATAACAGGATCCTCATGAACAGGCTCCTGAGCAGTCTGTTCCCCCTCAACCTCAGCATCCTCCTCCTGAGGCATGCTCTTATCTTCCTGAGCCACCTCCGGCTCAGTTGGGGTTTCAGTAATTGGAGTTACTGAAGGTTTTGATGCTAACTTCTTGGACTTGGCAGCTGGAACAGTTCTCGGTTCAGGGACATCCGATTCAGTCTCAGAATCATGAAGTGTTATTTTCTTCTCAGTGGCCTGAATGCCCTTCACCGTGACCCATTTTTGCCCTGACTTGGCCGGCTCCTCCTGAGCTGTTGAACTAGCAGCCTTGCCCTTCCCTTTTCCTTTGGAAACCCTCTTGATCTCCGAATCTTTCATCCTCTTGATAGTGTCAGCAGCATTCTGATAGAGGATGTGTTTGTCCATGAAGTCAACAAGCCCCTCCTTGCCAACATCTCCAAACTTCAGATTTTGGAGCATCACTGAGAGTTTAGAACTGAAGTGAGGGTTCTTTGTCAGGATCATCTGATCTCCATCCCTCTCAATCTTCTTTGCCTCGAGCACCAACTTCTGGAGGAAATACTCCTTCCAATCCACCCTGGCGTTCTCCACCACAACAGCCATTACCCTGATCTTAGGCTGAGACACCTGCTCCAACCCTCCCACAAACCCCATGACGCTCTGAACTACTACTTCGAACATCCGTTTGTACTCCGGCTTGAACAATTTCTTATTCATTTTTCCAAAAATCTCCTGGGGCACAATCAGGTAGGTATCAGCACATCCTTGCTCCTTGCTGAACCTATACATGGCAGGATCCGACAGTTCCTCATCAGCAGTGGAATGAGGGAGATTGAATGTTTTTCTGATCAACTCCCTGACATTCACCTTCTCAAAGAAGTGCTGAACGATCTTCTTCCCTTCCTTCTCCACTGTCCTCCTGAGTGGAATCACTGATTCCCACTCCCCTGCATCATTCAGTTTCAGATTTGTGTAGAAGGCCACAATCTGATGTTCACACGTCTTTGCAGGTTTCTTTGAAATAAAGTCCAAGAGCCCAGCTGTGTTGATTGCTCCATAAACTTGGTCCAACTCTTTGATGAATGATCGATGAGTGAAATCAACCAGCCAATCAAAAGTGATTTTTGATTCAACAGCAGAAATGGCAGCATGGAATTTCTTTACTTCTGAGGCTGTCATGAAAGGTTTGGTGGTGGTGGAAGCCATTGATGTAAAGAAAGATAGAGAAAATTGCAGAAAGATTTGGGTTAGGAAAATATGAGTGCGTAAATTGTGCAAAATGAGTGATCCTTCCTTTTATACCCAAAGAGTCAGTTTTAATGAATGGGTTGGATTAATGGACCTTTGAAATTCAACGAATTAGATAAAGGGGTATATCCGGAATAAAAGTGTACCAAAGATCGATTTTTCAAAAGTAATGATGTTAAACTTTATCGAAACCTGTTCCCGCCCATTTTGCATTTAATGAGTGTCAGAGAAATGTTTGAAATAAATACGCATTTTGCATTTAATAAAAACTGAAAATTAAATGAATGGCTGAGGATTTGAGTTAAAAACCCTTGATTGATGCGGTGTCAGACATGATCAGAACAGTACATGCAGGACAGAAAAGGAAAAGAGTTCAGGATTACATACCAGTCAGTCAAGCATAGGAACTTGACTGATACCTCGTGAAACCGATCAGGGTGACAAGCCCTGAAATCTGAGTCCTGAACTTAAACCTACTTCAATCCTGAAGATCCTAAATCTGATGTCTGTTCCCCCTAAAAACCATCCATCACTGCAACCTGATCCTGAGTTAGTCATTCCTCCTGACCACTTTGTTCAATCCTGAACTGAGGTTCATACTGAACCATCTACACCTGGGTCAAGAAGTCCTAACTCTACTGACAGCTCAACAAACCTGGTTTCAGGCAAAGCCTTAGACAGGATGTCAGCTCTTTGCTTGTCAGTAGGGATCCTCTCTATCCTTATATCCTTCTTCTCAACATGATCTCTTATAAAGTGATGCCTGATGTCTACATGCTTACACCTTGTGTGTAAGACAGGGTTTTGGGATATGGCAATGACACTATTGTTGTCACAATAAATTGGGACTTCAGTGGCCTCAACTTGGTAGTCTCTCAGTTGTTGCTTCAACCAAAGAATCTGGGGGCAACAACTGCCTGCCGCCATATACTCAGCCTCAGTAGTAGACATAGAAACACTTGTTTGTTTCTTGGAAAACCAAGAGATCAGTTTGCTCCCTAGAAACTGACATGTGCCTGCGGTTGATTTCCTATCAAGCCTACAACCTCTATAATCAGCATCAGAATACCCTGTCAGTTCTAGGTTATCATCAGAGGGATACCAAAGTCCTAAATTGACTGTACCCTTCAGGTATTTCAGTATCTTTTTGGCACTCTCTAGATGACTCTTCTTCGGATCAGACTGAAACCTTGCACAAACTCCAACAGCATAAGTGATGTCAGGACGACTTGCAGTCAGGTACAATAAATATCCAATCAGTGCCCTATATTTAGTCTGATTCAATGAGGTACCCTCCTTGTCAGGATCCAACTTCTCATTTGTGTTCATGGGAATACGTGAGACTTTGCTGGACTGAACTCCAAACTTCTGAATCAAGTCCCTCGCATACTTGGACTGATTTATGAAGATTCCGGAGTCAGTTTGCCTGACCTGAAGACCTAGAAAAAAGTTCATTTCTCCCATCATTGACATCTCAAACTTCCCCGTCATCATCTTGGAGAATTTCTCACAAAGCTTCTGGTTAGGTGATCCAAATATTATGCCATCCACATAAATCTGAACCAAGAGAATGTCGTCCCCTTCGGATATGCTGAAGAGGGTCCTGTCCACTGTTCCTTTCACGAACCCGTGGTCTATCAGGAACTGGGAAAGTGTATCATACCAAGCCCTGGGAGCTTGCTTTAGGCCATAAAGAGCTTTCTTCAGGTGATACACCTTATCACCAACTTCGAACCCTGGAGGTTGTTCCACATAAACCTCCTCATTCAGCACTCCATTCAGGAAAGCACTCTTTACGTCCATCTGATACACCTTGAACTTCTTGAATGTTGCATAAGCCAAGAACAACCTGATTGCTTCCAACCTTGCAACTGGGCCAAAGGTCTCATTATAGTCGATCCCTTCGGCCTGAGAGTAACCCTTGGCCACCAGTCTGGCCTTGTTCCTGACAACAACATTCTTCTTATCCCTCTTGTTCTTGAAGACCCACTTGGTGCTAATAACATGTTGACACCTAGGTCTCTCAACTAACTCCCAAACCTGATTCCGCTCAAAATGATTGAGCTCATCCTGCATGGCTAGGATCCAGTTGGGGTCAGCAAGAGCTTCTTCTATGCTCTTAGGTTCCTGATCAGACAAGAAACAACAAAACATAGTGCTCTCACCAAAGTACAACCTTGTCCTGACCCCCTCATTGACATCACCAATGATGTCAGCCAATGAGTGATCATCTAGCCACCGCCTCCTACTGACGGCTGCACTGGGAGCTGCTGACGTTCCCTCACCTGATCCTGAAATGTTAGTCTCGACAATAACAGGCAAAGAAGCGGAACGAGCAAGAATAGGGGACACTGAGTCATTCCCTGAGGGTTGTACAATATCAGGGACATTGTTTCCCCCTACAGAGTTGGACTCAGTAACTGTCTCAGGTGCAGAAGCATCATCACCGACAGTACGTAACTTAGGTTGAGTCTGTGCCTCCGTCTGAGACTCAACATTCTCCGAGGCTGGGGCTTGCTGAGGTTTGGCCTGAGGTCCATCCTGATCGCCATCATCATCCCATCCCTTGGGAACATTCACGAATTTGACCTTGAACTCAGGATTCTTCAGGCTCAGTCTTGTCACCCTCTTGGTAACCCCCTCAGTGTCAGGACTTGGAACCTGTTTTCTACGCACTGATGCAGTCTCATCAAACACAACATGAGGTGTTTCCTCCACACAAAGGGTCCGATAGTTATACACCCTGAAAGCTTTGCTGACTGATGAGTATCCTAAGAAAACTCACTCATCAGACTTGCTATCAAAGGCTTTAAGCTGGTCTTTCCCATTGTTCAAGATGAAACACTTACACCCAAAGATATGGAAATAGGAGATGCGAGGCTTCCTCTTGTTCCACGTTTCATAAGGTGTCTGAGCATGTTGTTTGTTCAGCACAGATTGGTTTTGAGTGTAGCAAGCAGTATTGATTGCTTCAGTCCAGTACTTCTTGGGCAGTCCTGACTCAGCCAACATGGTCCTGGCAGCTTCCTTCAGGGTCCGGTTCCTTCTTTCAGCTACCCCATTCTGCTGAGGGGTCCAGGCTGCAGAAGTCTCATGAGCAATACTAAGGTCAGTACAAAAGTCAGTTATAATAGAGTTAATGAACTCTGTTCCCCGATCTGATTTGATCCTGACGATGCTCTGACCCTGTTCAGTACTCAATTTCTTGAGTAACTCCAGAAGCTTGACCTGAGTCTCTTTCTTGTTCAGCAAGAAAATAACCCATGTGTACCTGGAATAATCATCAACAACAACAAGGGTATATTTCCTACCATTCATGCTGACAGGAGTAATCGGACCAAAGAGATCCATGTGCAGGAGCTTAAGCACTCTGTCAGTTGAGAAGGCATCTTTCTCCTTGAATGAAGCTTTGGTTTGCTTGCCTTCCTGACATGCTCCGTACACGTGGTCTTTACTAAAAACTTCATTAGGTAGACCCTCTACAAGAGAAAGTCGAGAGATTTTGTTAATAATCTTGAAGTTTAAGTGACTCAGGCATTTATGCCAAAGCCAACTGAGCTCAGATGAGCTCTTAGCGACCAAACAAGTTTCAGGAGAGCTGCTCTTGAAATCAGCAAAATATACGTTGCCTTTCCTGACATCTGTAATCAGAACCTGCAGTGTAGATTTGTCTTTCACAAGATATATGTTAGATGTAAATTCTACACTATATCCTCGGTCATAAAACTGACTGACCGAAAGCAGGTTATGCCTAAGACCCTCAACATAGGATACATTAAGCACTCTCACAAAACCAACAACAAGGGTATCGAATCCTCTGGTGAAACCCTTAGAGTTATCACCAAAGGTTACCTACGGGCCTTCCTGAGCTACGTAGTCCTGAAGGAGATCACAAAATCTGATCATGTGCCTGGAACACCCTGAGTCCAAGTACCAGTCCTTCATCAGATCCTCATTCTTCTTCTTGTAGCCCGCAGCGACCTGAAAAGAATCAGGCCTCAGGTACCCATCTCGTATTGGGTCCTACAATGTCAGCCATACCCTTCGGGATCCAGATTTGTTTAACAATTCTGATGGCATCAGAAGTGTAAACCTGTCTCCCTGAAACATCAACATACACTATCCTTTTCTTCCTTTGTGCCTGGGAAGTTGAGGATGTATGGGTGTCAGCCTGAGGTTCAGGAGCCCTGGATTGGTTCCTGGGGGCAGGCCTCCTGTTCCTCCTTGGCCTGGGTGCGTTGGGCTGAGGTCTGTCCTAGGAAGGAACTACTCGAGCCTGACCTCTAGGCACTTGAGGTCTAGCCTGAGAGTTATCGGAGTCAGGTCTCCGTCGCCCTTCAGAGGCCACCTGGTTTGTCCTTCTCCTCTGAGGATTGGGACGCTCCTGATGGGCTCTGTGCCCTGCCTGAGGCCTCTGGACCTCAGTATTCCTTGGCCTTGCCTGAGGCTTCCTCTGACTAGAGTTCCTTCCACCCTGAGCATTCTGAGCCTGAGAAGTGCTTGGGCAGAATTCTTTCCAGCCTGAGGGTTCCTAGGCTGACCTTGGAGTTTCCTTGGTCCTTTTTCCTCGGCTCAGGATGAGGAGCTTTGGCCTTTCTGTTGGTCCCGAAATGAGTATAAATCAGTGTAAAGGGGGGGAATACACTGATGTCAGATTTTCCTGAAAGACTCAGGAAAATTCTCTTTCAGACTTAGTCAGGAAGCTCCTGATGTGTTCAGTAAACTGATGGTCCTCAGGGGCAGCAGGGACGGATCAGTAATGAACCAAATAGGCTAAGTCAGAGTTGTGCTTTCAGAAACTCAGTAGAGATAACAATCCTACTGACCGCTCGGAAGCTAGTCAGTTGGGCTACTATCTCAGTAAGCTCAGTTTAGTGCGTAATGTGAGCCCTTAAGTTTCTACTCATTTTAGTTCCTGAAAACTTATCAGTTTGCTTAGTGAAAATGTGGTTAAGGCTGGTGCATAGTTTTAAGGTCATGATGACAAAGTCAGTCCTAATAGTTTTCCAAAAACAATGCAAGTATGCTTCAGTTTAATATGTATGACAATATGATCCTGAGCAAATAGTAAATTAGCACACAAGGGTCTTTTCAACGTGGTTCGGAGATAAGCAACTCCTACGTCCACGACCTGATTGAACAGGAAGCTATCCTCAAAACCCTGAGGATAGGTACTTGGGTTTTACGTGCCAAGGGACACGAATAGCCAACTTTCTCTCTAAGGAACTGACCCCTAGGTGGTTTTACAAGTCCCAGTCCTTCCTACCAACCAACTCACAACCTGAGGGGTTTGGTATTCACATTTTCCAACAATTGTGTATTGATCCTTCTAACAAATTAGTTCTAAGGATATGATTTATACTCTAAGCAAAATACAGAAAAGATTCCTACTACAACACTAGGGAAATTTAAGGTTTCAGAGTGTTGCTTCAAATGAACTTTGAGTGCTTGGAATCTTGAGAGCTTTCTCTTGGAAATTTCCCGTTAGCCTTGAATGTCATTGCTGTAGAAGAAATGACACTGCCTGATGCTTTTCAAGCAGCTGCGGTTATTGAGAAATTGCCTCCTAGTTGGAGGGATTTCCAAAGTCACTTGCAGCTCAAAAAGAAAAGTATGACTTTACAAGAAGTTATTGGAAAGTTTCAAATTCATGAAGGCGGCTTGGTAAGAACCAAAAACACTGATGAAGCCAAAGCCAACTTAATGGAATCAAAGAAAAGAAAAAGGTCAGCAAATGACAAGGGGAAGAAACCAGTTGGAACAAAATCCAAATTCAATGGTGATCGTTACAACTGCGGAAAACCAAACCATATGGCCAAAGACTGTAGAGCCCCAAAAAAAGAAAACAATAAGGGGAAACAATCAAGGGCAAATGTGGCCCAAATAGACATCACTAAGATGATTTAGCTGTTATGATCACTGAAGTGAATCTGGTGGACAACCCAAAGGAATGGTTCATTGACACTGGAGCCACTTGTCATGACTGTTTTGATAGGAATGCTTTCTCGACCTATGAACCTGCTGGTGGGAGGAAGCTGCACATTGGAAATTAAGCCACGTCTGAGGTGGCTGGGGTTGGCAACGTCGTTCTGAAGCTGGCCACTGACAAGAACCTCACTCTCCAAGAGGTCCTGCATGTCCTTGACATACACAAGAATCTGATCTCTGAATTTTTACTTGTAAATAATAATTTCAAACTTGTGTTCGAGTCGAATGAGGTTGTTCTTAGCAAGTACTATGTGTATTTAGGTCGTGGCCATCTCACCATGGTTTGTTTAAGAGCACCATGGTTGTACTCCCCAAGGGGAAAAATATTGATAAGACTAAAGAAGCTTCTACTTCATCTTATATTGTTGAATGCTCTAACTTATGGCATTGTAGATTGGGACATGTAAATCTAAAGTCCATAAAACATTTAGTTAATTTAAATTTACTTGACATTAAAAATGTTGAAATAAACCAAAGATGTGAAATATGTGTAGAAGCTAAAATGACAAAATTACCCTTTCTATCAATAAAAAAAACACTGAACCTCTAGACTTAATACACACTGATGTGTGTGACTTAAAATTTGTTCAAACTAGAGGTGAAAACAAGTACTTCATCACATTCATAGATGATTGTACTAGGTTTAGTCATGTTTATCTTTTGCATAGTAAGGATGAAACATTGAATGCTTTTAAACTATACAAAAATGAAGTGGAAAACCAGTTAAGCAAACGAATCAAAATGGTTCGTAGTGATAGAGGTGGGGAATATGTAGCACCATTTGAGAAAATATGTGCCGATTCTGGTATCATACATCAAACAACTACTCCCTATTTACCTCAATCAAATGGTGTTGCAGAACGCAAGAACTGGACACTAAAGGAGATGATGAACGCAATGTTGATCAGCTCTGGTTTGCCGCAAAATATGTGGGGCAAAACTATTCTATCGGCTAACCACATATTAAACAAAATTCCACAGAAAAGTAAGGACACTCCTCCTTATGAATTATGGACAGGGCAGAAACTATCGTATAAATACCTCGAAATGTGGGGGGTGTTTAGGAAAGGTAGAAGTGCCACTACTCAAGCAAGTCAAGATTGGACCAAAAATAGTGGACTGTATCTTTGTAGGTTATGCATTAAACAGTAGTGCATATAGATTCCTAATTCATAAATCAGAAGTACCTGATATGGGTGAAGGAACATTTATGGAATCGAGAAATGCAGTGTTTTTTGAGAATATCTTTCCTCGTAAAACTAAGGAAGATAAGATCTCAACTGAAAGACCTCGTGAAGAGTAGGTTGATGATGAAGCTGGTCCTTCTACTCAAGAAAATGAGGAGTTGAGACGTAGCAAAAGAGCAAAGGTAGCTAAAACCTTTGGTCCTGACTTCATTACATTTGTGTTCGAGGATGAATCAAAGAATATCAAAGATGCTCTTTCAAGACCAGATGCTCCACTCTGGCAAGAGTCGATAAATAGTGAAATCAACTCCATTCTGCAAAACCATACATGGGAATTGGTTGATCTCCCACAAGGTTGTAAGACCTTAGGATGCAAATGGATCCTTAAAAAAAGTATAAAGCAGATGGGTCGATTGATAAATACAAAACACGTTTAGTCGCAAAAGGGTTCAACAAATCGAAGGGTATGATTTCTTGATACCTATTCACCAGTAACAAGAATTACATCTATTCGGGTGTTAATCACGATTGCTTCTTTGTACAATCTTGAGATTCACCAAAGGAGTGTTAAGACTGCATTTCTCAGTGGTGAGATGGATGCAGAAATTTACATGGATCAACCCGAAGGCTTTATAGCACTTAAAAATGTGAAAAAGGTGTGCAAGCTTGAGAAGTCATTGTATGGATTTAAACAAGCTCCGAAGCAATGACATTTGAAATTTGACAATACAATGTTGTCAAATGGCTTTCGTATAAATGAGTGTGACAAATGTGTATATGTGAAGAATACACAAAAAGGATTTATCATATTGTATCTTTATGTTTATGACATGTTAATCATGAGCAATGATCATGATCTTCTGTGTAAAACAAAGAACATGTTAGGAAGAAACTTCGACATGAAAGACATGGGTGTAGCTGACGTGATTTTAGGAATCAAGATCAGTAGGACATCAAATAGAATATCCTTAACACAATCTCATTATGTGGAGAAAGTGTTAAAAGAAATTCAACGCCGTTGATGATCCACCAGCTAAAATACATTTGGAAGTGAATGTTCACTTGAAGAAAAACAATGGTGAAGCTATAGCTTAACAAGAATATGAGCTTGTTTGCAAAGTCATTTGAAAAGTGTAAAATCACTTTTTTTAAAAGTTGGTGTGACCCAACTTTTTAAATAAAAAAGTGATTATAAGTTTCTAGTTGTTTTTGCAAACAAGCCCTATGCTAGAGTCATTGGGAGCATTATGTACATTTCAAATTGTACGCGTCCTGATATAACATGTGCTATGAATAAACTTAGTAGATTCACGAGCAACCCAAGTCACGAGCATTGGATAGCTCTGAGAAGAGTTTTGAGGTACTTAAAGTACACTCTAAACTTTGGACTACAGTACACCAAGTATCCAGTTGTACGCGAAGGGTATAGTGATGCCAACTAGATCTCAGACAGCAAATAATCATTCTCAACTAGTGGATATGTCTTCACTATAGGAGGAGTTGCTGTGTCCTGAAGGTTTACAAAACAATCGTGTATAGCCCGACCCACCATGAAATCTGAGTTCATAGCTTTAGATAAAGCTGGTGAAGAAGCTGAGTGGCTTCGAAACTTCCTTGAATATATTCCATATTGGAATAAACCAGTACCCACTATAATGGTACATTGTGACTGTCAAACTGCAATTGTTAGGGCTCAAAATGATATGTAGAACGGAAAGTCTAGACACATCTGTCAACGACATAATACCATTAGACAATTGATCTCGAGTGGTGTAATATCCATAGACTAAATTAGGTCTAAGGATAATCTAGCGGATCCTCTAACAAAGAGTATAAATCGAGATCAAATGTCCAAACTGTCAGAAGGAATGTGTCTTAAATCCACTGAACAAACTAAAGCAGTGGTAACCTGACCACATTGACTGGTTATCCCAAGATCTAAGTTCAACGGGAAAACTAAGCTGTGGAAGTTAGATGAAATGCTTGGTAATCCAACCATTCCTTAGAAGATAGTACACCAAGTATAGAACCCGTAGGTGGTGTAGGTTAAGTCTGAAAGACTTTTAATGAATTCTAAAAGTCCTAGTAAGGATAGAGTATTACGGGATACTCAAGGGGATTTCACCTATGTAAGTGTGAAGTGAGAGACCGCTTCAAATATCATTGGATATTAAACATGATAGTTGCTAAGATTTAATACAGAGGAACGTGTGCTTGGAGAGTCTTGCATGATTAGTCTCCTTGGTGGACTCTAAACGTTCGTCATACTAAATCTTGCAAGTGTAATTTGTTTCCGGTATGATGATAAAGAAGAGTTGTCCTTACTCCAGGTTAAGATGTTAAATTAATTAAAGCATTCAGTGACTTGATTAATTAACGGACAAGAGAATCTTAAACACGAGAAATAATGACCGGGAGCCATAGGATTGTAATATGTGTTAAGATGGGTAGTGCAACATTAATCCTATAGTGGATTGAGATTAATGTTAATGAGTTAAATGACATTGGGCTCAATGTTAGAATTCTAGGCCCATTGGAAGGTCCAATCTTAATTCTCCTAAAGGCCCCTTAAGTAGTCCAATTAAATGTCCAATAATGAACAAGGTGATTAAAATAAAAGAAATATTTTGAGCCCAATTAATTTTATAATTTTTGAAAATTTTAAATTTAAAATCATGAGAAGTTTTATGAAAAATAGATATGTATTTTGAATACAAGAATATCTAATAAAATCAAGATCTCATTGAATTATATATGTAGTATTATCTTCTTAAAAAATATTATAAAATACAAATATCAAAAATAGAAAATTTGATATTCAAGATACTCAACATTAGAATATTTGATATTCAAGATAATCAAAATTTGGAATATTTGATATTCAAGATATTCAATGTCTTGAGTTCACATTAAATATGAGATGAAACAAGACATCAAAAATACTATTTCTTGAAGCCTAATTTTCAAAATTTTGGGTTCTTTGGGCAATAAAAATATTCTTTTTCCTTGTGTTGTAATTATTCCTGTGGCTTCCCACCTGGTGTATGAAAAAGGACAAGGGAATACTTGAGAAGGCTTTCAGGTTGATCAAGTTGATTGCGTGGAGTCAGAATATAGGGCGCTCAAGTTGATATAGGGTCTCAAGAAGGACCTTTTGGGGTGCTCCAATTGATCTTATTCTTTCCTATAGCGTCTCAAGAAAGACCTTTTGGGTCTCAATCAAATTTGTCAAAGGCTAGAGGTATACTTCACTTAAACCCCTTAGTTCTGCATGTGTAGGGGTTATGTGTTTTTATACTATCATAATGTTTTGCATGCAAACCCTGTTGTTGGGTGTTCAACTATTTGATTTAATTATGTTTAAATCATGATTTTAGTTGTAGGCTTAATTTTTTATTTAGTGTATGACCCGAATAGATCCGGGCATCCGTAAAATTCCCCAACAACTAGTATCAGAGCCGACCTCGGGCTCTATATGTTAAATTGTAGAATTACTAGATCATTTTTGCTGGTATCCAATTGTCATGGTATTTAATATTTATTTATGCATGCATGTGTGATGATACGTTTTAAAATCTGATGTGTTCGGATCATTTTTCCCATGAGAAAATCTGTGGGTAAACTAGAATATTTTTATGTAATAGACTAGTCTAGAAGATATGTTTATTTTTTTTGTAAATTATCTGTAACTAATATCGAAGACGAAGAACGGAGATTTTAAAGTCGAGTGACAAAATTATTGTATTTTTGTTGCGGTCGTGTGGCAATGTGTTAATTGTTTGATGGATGCTTTATTTATTTAATTTTATTAAATATATGAATGCATGAATGTTGTTGTGAAAAAAAATCTCAACTCCGAAAATTACTAAGTACGTTTTAAATATAATTCGGAATTTTATTCTAGATAATAAAATTGAATTATTTGGCCTCCATGATTTATTTGTTTGTGAAGTCTTTTGGCTACGCATTGGCAAGTGTCTTTCTCCTTATCGGATAGGCCCAAAGATAAGTTCACATGAACGAATTCCCAAAAGGATGATTGTGGATTATTATTAGTGGCGGTATTGACCCTCCCATCGAGTGAATTATTCAAAACGAAGTAGTAATCATGTATTTAATCATGGTTAATACTTAGGTATAAAATTGACACTTTATTACTCCTCATTAGAGTCCCTACCAATTTTATATGGACAAGTGGGAACCGACTATTAATTTTTTAAATTAAAAGTTTGTAACTGTTCTTTTTTGTAACTTGCTTAAATGTGTTTGCATAAACGTCCACACTCATCGTGGCTTATGTGAACTATTTTAAGATGTCGGCCGATTTATGCTATATATATTTTTTAAGATTTTAATATAAAGCATGATCGAAATTTGTGATAATCTTTGTGAATCAGTATATGTATTGATGCAATGTACGTTTTATTTCAGTTTAGCATGTCGTCTCCTTTTAATCCATTGTTTACATCACTTAAAGATAACAAATTAGAAGGTGAAAACTATGTTGATTGGAAAAGTCATTTACTTATTGTCCTTACCGCACAACAACATAAGTGGGTTAGTGATACACCAAAGCCCCCTACGCTTGCGGATGATGCAAGTGATGCCGAAAAGTAATATCATAGGGTGTGGATGAAATCCGATGAAATGGCTAGGTGTACCATCTTGGCTTAAATGTCAGATGTGTGGCAACACCAGCACTAGGACATGGAATCCGCTTCTGATATGATGCTAAACCTTAAGGAAATGTTCGCTCATCAGAATCGTACGGCTAGGCAAATCACCATGCGAGACATGTTATCGCTGAAAATGGTGGAGGGAACGCCCATAAGGGAGCATGTTCTCAAGATGATGGGCTACCTCAACAAGTTAGAGGTACTTGGAGTGGAATACGATATGGAAACACAATTTCGTTCTCCATTCTCTACCGAAAAGCTTTGAGCAGTTCCAGTTTAACTATTTGATGAATAATCAAGAGTTCAGGTTGACACAACTCTTGCAAGCTTTGGTATCGGCGGAGACACTCATGGGACACCAAATTGAAGTCTTGGTGGCAAGCGGTCCAACTTCTTCCACACCGAAAGGTGGGAAGAAGAATAAAAAGACCAAAAGCGCAAACCAAGAAAAGAGTAAGGTAACCAAAGAGGGAGGTGTGAAGAAAGCTACTAAGGGAAGGGTTTCAACTGCGGTGAGAAAGGACATTGGAGGATGGTCTGTCCCAAGTCTAAGAAGGCTGGGAAGAAAGTTAATTATCATGCACTTGTTCTTGAAACTTGTTTAGCGGCGTATGCTTCCCATTCGTGGGTAGTGGATACGAGAGCCACTGATCATGTATATTTCACTTTACAGGGGTTCCAAAGAACCCATCAACTTAGTGCGAATAAGATCCTCATCACATAGGGCGATGCTACGAGGGAAGCGACTGTCGCAGTGGGAGACGTGCACCTATCTTTTGAAGATAGAGTTTTAATTTTAAAAGATGTTCTTTATGTTCCAAGTTTTAGAAAGAATTTAATTTCAGTTTCTAAATTGTACGTTGATGGATACTCAGTTTCTTTTAATAATATGGTTGTTATTTTTCGAAACGATGAGTCTGTTCGGGAACATTAGTGAATAATCTTTATACTATTAAAAGTGCACACCACACGCAAAATGTTTCTTATAACACATTGACTATTTCAAAGAAAATAAAGTTTTCTTCAAGCGTGAACGAAACACTTCTGTGGCATTTAAGACTTGGTCACATTAATTTAAAAAGAATTCAAAGGTTGGTGGCGGATGGCTAGTTGGAATCTCTCCATGTTGAGTAATTTCCAACGTGTGAATCTTGTTTAGAGGGAAAGATGACCAAGAGAGCCTTCGGGGCTAAGGGGAATAGAGCTAGTAAATTGTTGGAAATCGTTCACACTGACGTATGTGGGCCAATGTCGATTCAAGCTAGAGGAGGTGTTGAGTATTTCGTAATATTTACGGATGACTACTAAAGATATGGATACGTTTATCTTATGCGGCACAAATCAGAAACCTTTGATAAATTCAAATAGTTCAAAGCCGAGGTCGAGAAACATAGGGGAAAGAGTATCAAGTTCCTACAATCGGATCGTGGGGGCGAATACCTCAGCAATGAATTTTTGACCTACTTGTCAAGAGAGAGGATTGTATCACAATTGAACGCACTCTATACTAAACAAAATGGGGTTGAGGAACGAGGAAATAGAACACTTTTAGAGATGATCAGATCCATGATGAGTTATTCGGAGCTACCCAAGTCGTTTTGGGGCTATGCCTTGGAAATAACAACTCATATTCTAAACTTGGTGCCATCCAAATCCGTTCCTAAAACTTGTACAGAATTGTGGACCGGGCGTAAGCCTAGTTTGAGACACATAAGAATCTGGGGGTGTTCGGTATATGTGTTGGATAAGGATGCTGGAAAATTGGATCCTCATTCGAAATTAAGATTGTTTGTAGGATACCCTAGAGGAACGAGAGGGGGTATGTTCTATAGTCCCAAGGACCAAAGAATCGTAATTAGTACGCATTCTAAGTTCTTGGAAGAAGACTATGTGAACAATAGAAAATCCAAAAATGAAATTACCTTAAATGAAATAAAAGGGTCTAATCCTATATCAAAGGTACAAGTTGATGTACCACATGACACACCAACACAACCAGAGCCTCGTTGTAGTGGAGGGTTGTGAGACAACCCGAGAGATTCATGTTCGTGGGAGAGTCATTTGACTTGGTCCCCGGGGAAGATGAATTAGACCCATGGACATACAACTAAGCACTCCAAGACAAGGATGCAGATTCTTGGCAAACAGCAGTGGAAGCTGAGATGGGTTCTATGGATAAAAATGAGGTGTGGGAGCTTGTTGAGCCACCCAATGGGGTAAACCCATTGGATTTATGTGGGCTACAAGAGAAAAAGAGGACGGACGGGAAGGTTGAGACCTTCAAAGTTAAACTTGTGGCAATAGGATATACTCAGAAAGAAGGAATCAATTATGAGGAAACCTTTTCTCCGGTAGCCATTCTTAAGTCCATCCGTATTCTCTTGGCGATAGCTGCACATCTTGATTTTGAGATTTGTCAAATGGATGTCAAGACAGCTTTCCTTAATGGAAGTCTTGAAGAAGAAATCCATATGCGTGAACCCGAAGGATTTATTGAAAAAGGTCAAGACCACCTTGTATGCAAGCTTAAGAGGTCAATCTACGGACTTAAGCAAGCATTGCGAGCTTGGAATCAATGTTTTGATCAAGTAATATAATCTTATGATTTTGATCAAAATGAGTTTGAGAGTTGTGTGTATAAGAAGTGTGTCGGAACTGCCTTGGTATTCTTGATACTATACGTAGATGACATTTTGCTCATTGAAAATAATGTAGCGGTGTTATCAGATATGAGGGTATGGTTGTCAAATTAGTTTGATATGAAGGACTTAGGGGATGCCAGTCATGCCTTAAGGATCAAGATTACTCGAGATCGCAAGAAAAGAATGATCGGCTTATCGCAAGCTTCATACATAGACACTATTTTGAAATGGTTCAGCATACAGAATTCCAAGAAATTTTTTGTACCTTTTAGACATGGAATTCATCTAACAAAAGAGATGAGTCCAAAGACACAAGAAGATATACATTGCATGAAAAGCATCATGTATGCTTCGGCAGTTGGAAGCCTCATGTATGTTATGCTGTGTACGAGACCGGATATCTGCTTTGCCGTGGGCATGGTAGCACGATATCAAAGTAACCCCGTTAAAGAGCATTGGACGGCTATTAAAAACATTTTGAAATATCTAAAAAGAACATGATATAGAATGTTGGTTTATCAGTCAGATAGTCTAATCCCCGTCGGTTATACGGACTCAGATTTCCAATCAGACTTAGACTTCAGAAAGTCTACCTAGGGTAGTGTATTTTGTCTGGGAGGTGCAGTCGTGACATGGAGAAGCATTAAGCAGAAATGCATCGCTGATTCTACCATGGAAGTTGAATATGTAACCGCTTGTGAAGCGGCGAAAGAGGCGGTTTGGCTCAAGAACTTCTTAGTGGACTTGGACGTAATTTCAGATTTGCCGGTACCATCACGGTCTATTGTGACAATGCCGGAGCAGTTACGAATTCAAGGGAACTAAGAGCCTACAAAGCCAGCAAACACATTGAAAGGAAGTACCATCTTATACGAGAAATTGTTATAAGAGGAGACATAGAGATGGCAAAGATCGCAACGGAAGACAACTCAGCTGATCCTTTCACAAAGGGTCTGCCTCTGTCAACATGCGGGAGACATATGGAAGGAATATGGGTCAAGTGTGTTGCCAATCTGCTTTGAGTATAAGTGGGAGAAATTATTAGGACATGTGTAGGACAATGATATGTTGTAGTATACTTAAAAGCAGACTTTGAGTATAAGTGGGAATTGTTAGGGTTATACTAGAAAGTATGCTTTTACTTTGTATAACTAAACTGAATCTTTGAACTTCATCTGAAATAAATCTTTTATCATTGTGTTTTAGATAATATGAATGTTATTTATTTATTGCAATCCGTTCAAATATAATAGTACAAGTTACTCTATAGATAAATATGGTGATCCCCGGATAACTCACAGCAAGATCACATTATCAGTGTCTTGTAAAAAGTACTAAATTCACAACCTAGATGGATTTGAACACCCCATTGGTAAACGGTTGATGTGTAGATCCCAGATTGGCTTATCTTGACCAAGGGATTACACTAGTGCATGATGATGCATTGAAGAAGACCTACAGTGAGGTAATTCTTCCGTACTGATTTATGGGATGAAAAATTAGACCTCAGTGGTCGTTTATTTTTAAACCTCTGTCCCTTAAATAGGACTGTTTGTAATTCGTGTGTGGCGCTTTAATTTGTTGTGGGTAGAGAGTCAATGAGACTCAATACTTTACATCTTGGGCGACACCATTGAGAACATGATAGTTGCTAAGATTTACTACAGAGGAATGTGTGCTTGAAGAGTCTTGCATGATTAGTCCCCTTGGTGGGCTCTAAACGTTCGTCATACAAAATCTTGCAAGTGGAATTTATTTTCGGTATGATGATAAAGAAGAGTTGTCCTTACTCCAAGGTTAAGATGTTAAATTAATTAAAGCATTCGGTGGCTTGATTAATTAACAGATAAGAGAATATTAAACACGGGAAATAATGACCGGGAGCCATATGATTGTTATATCGGTTAAGATGGACAGTGCAATATTAATCCTACAGTGGATTAAGATTAACGTTAATGTGTTGAATGACATTGGGCTCAATGTTAGAATTCTAGGCCCACTGGGAGGTCCAATCTTAATTTTCCTAAAGACCTCTCAAGTAGCCAATTAAATGTCCAACAATGAACAAGGTGATTAAAATAAAAGAAATATTTTGAGCGCAATTAATTTTATAATTTTCAAAAAATTTAAATTTAAATTCATGAGAGATTTTATGAAAAATAGATAAGTATTTCAAATACAAGAATATCTTATAAAATCAAGATCTCATTGAATTAAATATGTAGTATTATTCTTTTTGAAAATATTATAAAATACAAATATCAAGAATAAAATATTTGATATTCAAGATAATCAAGATTAGAATATTTGATATTCAAGATATTCAAGATTTGGAATATTTGATATTCAAGATATTCAAGGTCTTGAATTCTCATTATAAATATGAGATGAAACAAGACATCAAGAACACAATTTCTTGAAGCCTAATTTTCAAAATTTTGGATTCTTTGGGCAACAAAAATATTCTTTTTTCTTGTATTGTAATTATTCATGTGGCCTCCCACTGGATGTACGAAAAAGGACAAGGGAATACTTGAGAAGACTTTTAGGTTGATCAAGTTGATTGCATGGAGTCAGAACATAGGGCGCTCAAGTTGATAAAGGGTCTCAAGAAGGACCTTTTGGGGTGCTCCAATTGATCATATTCCTTCCTAAAGCGTCTCAAGAAAGACCTTTTGGGTCTCAATCAAATTTGTCAAAAACTAGAGGTATAATTCACTTAAACCCCTTAGTTCCGAATGTGTAGGGATTTATGTGCTTTTATACTATCATAATTTTTTGCATGCAAACCCTGTTGTTGGGTGTTCAACTATTTGATTTAATTATGTTTAAATCATGATATTAGTTGTAGGCTTAAATTTGTGTTTATTGTATAACCCGAATAGATACGGGTATCCGCAAAGTTTCCCAACAGTTGATACCAGCTGATGTAGTTGAGTACCTCAGTTGTGATAACATTTTGAATGGGGGAAACAAATATGGCAACAATGCAGAATTGTATTCCGTTGATTATTTAAATTCTATTATGTGTAGTAGATTACCTAATCACCGTTTTCTCTTGAAGATCGGTGTTCCAGTAATGTTTCTCAGAAACATTGATCAAAGGTGAGGACTATGGAATGGAACTAGATTGATCACAACAAGACTGGGTAAACACATCATTGAAGCATGAAAAATTTCTGGAAGAAACATTGGTAGTAGGGTGTATATTGCACAAATGCTTCTCAGTACGTCTGATCAAACATCACCTATAACATTTCAGAGGAGACAATTTCCTATTGTTTTGTGTTTTGCATTGACAATAAATAAAAGTCAAGGTCAATCACTATCAACTGTGGGTGTTTACCTTCGAACCTGTTTGCACACATGGTCAGGTATATGTTGCCATCTCCAGGGTCAGGAGCAAAAGTGGATTGAAAATACTTTATCTGAATGATGAAGGAAATCATGCAATCACAAAACAAATGTTGTTTACAATGAAGTGTTCAGAAATTTATAATGTTTACTATACAATAATAATAATTGAATATCACGTTTCTTTCTATTTGTTATGTGTATGTTCTGGCTTCATTTGGTTTAAAAATAAAAAAGAGGCTGATAAAATAGCCTTATATAGAAAAGGCCCTATTACTTATGTTAATTAGTTAATAGGATGTTTGTTTGGCCCAAATAAAACTAGCCAATGAAAATATTAATTGATTTGGTTCAAAAAATTATGTAACATATTAACAAAGATATTCAAGCTATACGACATACAAACACAATACAACCCACGCACGTTGTTGCCCTAACCACATCAGCGCCGCTCCACCTGACCATCTTTTATGTCGGCGCTGCCCACGTTGGTGCTATCGATCAGACACCTAAGTCTGTGCAGCTGTGCCGCCAACGCATCAGTCACAGCCAGTTGAACACGGCGACACACGTCACGCACGACGTATCCCACCTCCGCGCACAGCCAGTCAGCCGCACACGCCATGAACGGTGCACCCCACCTCGTCAGCTGCCATCCACTGCCACGCCTTAACTTAAGTCTGAAGGTATAATTTTGAAACCCTAATCAAATTTAATCCGATTCAACATGGGATGTGGGCTCAATATTTGTTAATATGTCAAATTCTTGACAAATTCTGGTTATGCATACACAATTACACACACTGACACACACTGGTTATTTATGTTGTGTTCTAGAGTGTTCATAACACTTAAAAAATTACGCACTGACTCACTAACACTTAAACACTGAGTAGGGAATTTTTTGTGTGTAAATAGTCTTTTAAATTAGAAATTGGGTTGAATGTATTTCTCAAACTAAACCTCATTCTATTATTGTGATTGGTTTAAATCTTTTTCATCTTGCTGTGTCTCTGCAATTTTCTTCCATTGATGAACCTCTGTGTATATCCTTTTATGTATTCCCTCACATCAAATTCTTGAGTAGAGAGATTCTTGTTGAGTTGTTTCTATGTTACTGTTTTTTTAAAATTAATTTGGAGATTAAATTTGTTATGCCTCTAAATTCTATTTCTATTGTGTTTAGTTGGGCACAATTATGTACCTGAATGATCAGTTAGCCTAACGAGTATCTATGAAATGGTGGTAGATGTTGGTTCTTCTTCTAGATTGTACCCTACTCTGTGTTAAGCTTACACAGTCTAAAATTACAGTGTCTCAGCATGTTACTATTATTGAATTTTTTATTGTTGACAGTATGCACTTGTCCTTTTGTTGGATGAGGTCAGCTTTAGTGGTTGTGGCCACTAAGGGCCAGCTTTAATAGCTCATTCAAAATTGCCTGCCACATTTTGGTGTTCAGATTTGCTATCAGAGAAAAATCTGGACACCAGGCTGCTGTCCAAGTCCATTTCTTAAAGTGATACAATAAAATGTTGAGATAGATTATCTACCCACTTTATACAGTGCTTCAAGGCAGCTTTATTACATTGAGTTGTCTGAGCTTTGTGCATGCTTGCTTTTATTGTGTGGCAGAATCAACATTTTAGAACTATGGACATTGGTAGGCCCTAATACGCATGATGAGGGAAAGAAAATTGATTGAAGTGGTTTGGTTAAATTGATTAAAGTGGTTTGGTTCACAAAATATATTACCAATAAAGTAGCATTAAATATTACAAAGAAAATGTTGGTGTGACATTTAATGATGTAGCTTCAATATTAGCACTATATGTTTGTCTATTTATACACAATCAGACTCCAAGTTTTGTATCTAATATTCAACAAATATTGTGTACACATATTCATCATAAACACAAACATGAGTACACAAAATTGGACACGATTGGAAGATTCTCTACTCATTGTCTTGTGTTATGAGGAGTTTTAGACTGGCCAACTCAAAGGAAGCACTTTCAGTACTGATACTTGGAGTCACATTTTCAATAAGTTTAACTGTTTAAGGGTCGGCTTGATGGGAATTGCCCATATACGAGAGACGACCTCTGCAACAGGTTCACTTTTCTCAAGCGTGCTTGGGGCATCTTAGAGGATCTGAAGCTGCGTTCTGGTGTCGTGTGGGATGATGATAAGGACACCATAGTTGCCACAGATTATGAACTTCAGTTAATATATGAGTTAAAAATTACATCAGCTATTTAATTGTTTCTTATATTTGATATTGAAATGACATAAGATTTATATTTATTGATAGAAGTCGTAGATTCAAGACGATCCTTGAGCGTGGAATGACTCATTACTATTTCTGCTCACAAATGTTTAGCGCAATAAGGGCAGGCCAAGGAGTTGTTAGGCCTGTATTTAAGAATTAGATTTCAATATTATGTGTTGTTTGGCTGGGTTGTTAGGCTGCACTATGTTTTTAGAATTAAATAAGCTTTGGCCTGGGTTGTTAGGCTGCACTATGTTTTTATTTGACGAGTTGTATTTAATTCTGCTTGTGTTATATGTATTATGCATTCGAGATTGTTTCAATTTTTACAATATATAGTATTTAATTAGGTAATTGGTTAACATTAGTTTCATAAATAATAAGAGAAACTAATTACACTATAACATTATTTTAGAGCCTGGAATTGTTGCAACTATATCTTATTTGCAGAGAAAATAATAAGAGAAACTAAAAGAACCTGGAATTGTAATCTATAACATTATCAATTACTACTCAAAACGAAGTACTAAATAATTACTAAAAGAACCAACCTGCTTTCCATATCTGTTGTTGATAAAGTTCCTCATTTCCTCCACAGCGTGAAATGTGCATGCTCTATGTTCTACTTTCTCCTCACATTATTTTGATAAACAATAAGAGAATCAAATAATCATTACCAAAATTGATAGACACATTTTATTATAATTCAAAACATAGATGGTAAATAAAGATGCTTAAATACAGATACAATAATTTTCAATATGCTAACAGTCTTAGCACATATAGCACACAAACAACAATCCATCTGCATAACTAAAAAGTACCTTCACAAATAAGAACATACCCCTAAAGCTTAATTAAGCATATCACAATACATAAAAATACATCATACAACATTTTATTACGTAACACAGTTTAAGATCAGCCATTGTTGATGTTGGCAACCTTAGAATTTCTTAAGAGGGGACCAAGACGCAATTGAACTGGATCCTTTTCCACTACGAGAAATGTGATTTCCAGAGTTTGAATCTTGTTTGGGTTGGGTTGGTGAGTTAGTGGATTAGGCCGGGGAGCGCACAGCACCAGAAGTTGCACCAATGTTTGGTTCCGTATGAGTACTGTTGGCCAACTATGCATGTTCATTACATTGTCAGTATTCATGGATGATTCTTCAGTTTTATAAGACCAAGAAAGCTACAAAAATTTGTGCGCTCGGTTTGAATTATCAATGATCTCGACAGAAGGATTGGTATCAGTGTCACTAGAAATCTGTATTATTGAATGATTACTGAAACTGGGTGGAGGTATGTTTTGCTCATCAAATAGTTGGCTTAACTCATTCCATGAATGCTCTCCTTCGTGATAATAAGTCGCAGCCAACTGTTGTTCCTGCGTACTTAAAAAAGTTATACTCAATTTTGCATCTAAGAAGAAAATATGCAATTTAAATAATTAGAAAGTGACTTACATATATAATATTTGCCCAAGTTATGTCATCTGCATGGATTCGATTTTTTGTTGGATCGTAGTTGACATAAGGAAGATTTATAAGCCACTTCCAAACTTTGTAACGTTTATGTAACTTTTTGGTTTGACTCTTACAGAATTCATAGTTAAAACCAAATCCACTGATACGATTTAAGTCGTGCGACGAGAATCTGATTGCACTCTCATTCTTTTCACCTACAACCCACCCATTTGAGTTGAGCTGCTCAATTAGTAGAGAGATATATTGCTTATCGACTTCACGTGTCCACTAAGGTGAAAAAAAGACCTTATCTTGAGAAAGAGCTTGCTTAGGAACCCCTTTTGGAGCCATTAATATGGACAAAGGTTGAGAGATAGAAACTTTTTGTATGCTTAACAAGTTATAAAAAGAAGTGAATGAATTTTGGTTGAATGAGATGCCCACTTATATAGACAATAAATTTGACGAATACAATTATTTGAAAAGATATTGGAGTACCCCACACCACAATGAGAATAAATAAGTTGTGGCAAGAGGCCAAAAATTATACACCCCACACCAAAAGTAAATGTATATACCCCACAGATTTCTAATAATTGATATAAACAATACAAACATTGTGTACCCTACTCAAATAGTTGCTCCACATTATTCTGGTGCTTAAAATTACAATGTGGAGCTACTTTTATAATTTTGGCAATTCTTTGTTTTTATTTCTCATGGATAGTTCACAAATTAGAAAAATGTTTAAAAGTTTGTAATGTTTTATCATGGGATACAATTTATTGAATTCACTGGCATTGCTTTAACAGTTTTCATGAAAGAGTGACAACAGTTAATACAAACAATATTGACAGTCACTGTAAATATTAACAGAGTCAATTTGGATTAGGAAAAATGATAACAGGTGCTTGGAAAGATAAGCTACAAGCTCTGAGATAATTTAATCTGCATCAGAAAGATAAGCTACACGTGCTTGGAAAATACACAATTAAGTTTCAAGATAATTAACATTTAGTTGCTCTTGCAGGAGTTCTTGGCCATTCAAATAACATTCAAATAAAGGATTTCAAAAGCAAATATGCAAACATTGACTTTGATTTCATCCATGACAACATTTTTCCAAGCACGTGTACTGAGTGTCTGAACAAGACACATTTTGTAAGCAACATTTACATGGCAAAAGGAAATGAAAATGTTGTCAAAGCAAAAGGAAAGAAAATGCACCAACACTAACATGAAGTGAAATAGCTCGGCAAAGACAAATGGATCAATACAGTAATAGAACTACAACAATAGACCTACAAAAGCTACAATAATGACAAATGGATAAATTGTTAAATGGATCAATACAACAATAAACCTACAACAATAGACCTACAAAAGCTACAATTATTAAAAGACAACAATAACACAATCCAGACTTTCCAACAGCAAGATAACACAAAGGTATAACAAAATGCAACCCAAACACGGGAATGAAGCAAGAGAACATATATATTACTAAGCTCAAATAGCCAGAAGACCATAAAGACATATAGGATCTCAAAAGAAACATGAATCCAAACCTAGCAGGCCAAACAGAACTCCAGAAGTCTACACATCAGGTACATCAATTAGTGGTTCCTAATATAATAATTTTCCTAAATTACCATAGAGAGAAATAGCACGATAAAGCCATTAACTATAAGCAATTTAGATACATGCAACAAAATAATAGTTGTGACTTGTTTTTTATTTCATTCCTATCAGATATCACCACCTAGTAGCATAAGAACCCATTCCATCCGGATCAGCTTCAGGAAGAGAGAAGAACACATCAATGTACTCTTTGTTTCTTGCCATTAATGATGTAGCACGCATCATTTCCTTCTTGGTCAGCATGTTCATAGTGGAGATTGACGAGTAAATAGACTTCCTAGCCGACAACATGTCCTACTTGTAGCCAATCCTCTGAGCAATCTCAGCTAGTCTAGTAGATGCAGTCTCACAGAAATTCTGCATTATGTTCACAAATGGATCCGGTGTGATGGGATTCTTCCTTTTATGCCTACTACTAGTCTTTTCCACATCACTGCTTTCACCCGTTTGAGCATAGCCACTAAGAGACTGACTTTCATCTTCGTTCTCAACAGGTACCCTATTTGAACCCATATACATATCCACATAGGGAGTTTGAGTTGAGGGTGATGGTTGAATATTCACTGTCTCTGTGGGTTGTGCGGCTGCATTAGAATGATCTTGAGCACCCTCTCATGTTGCTCTAGTATCACCAAATATTTCACACCAATCATCGAATATGGGCCAACTCTTATGCCTCATAAGTCGTGCATTTGGGTCTCTCTACATAATGGTCACAAATGTCACTAATTGGGTTCTTGCAGCACAATTAAAAAAAGAAATAGAGAATTTGACCTGCTTGAAGTAATCCCACTGTTCTTTAGTTACTTCAATCATTTTTGTCGTCGAGTCCAATCAGACACCAGTATGTTTAAGGATTTCAAATAGGTTGTTGTAGTTCTTCTTCCAGACTGTGATGCGTGAATTAATATGTGGGTCAGGCTTGATGTCTGTGTTTGGAAGAACCTGCTTCATATAGGTGGCCAACACAGTTAGAAACCCTGTCTTGAACCCATTCTCAACCTTCCAACCCTCACGAATAATTCTCTTTATTGCTTCAGCCAACACCTTCCCTCATAAGCACTCCATCCCCTTCGACCTTTATCATTCCAATTTCGTATCCTTCCCACATCTTGAATAGGATGCCCACCCTCCATAAGATCTATAGGAAAAGATAATTTATAACTCCATCAGAAAATTAATATCGTAAGTAGTAGACATAATTCAAATAACATAAAAAACAAGAAAATTAAAGATAAAAAAATATTAGATTGTAACCTATAATATGTAAAATATAGATTAGTTCATACATCATAGATTACAAAATGTGCATAAAGTTGTTGGCCATCCCCTAACTAATGGAAAAAAAGACACATGACTACATTAGAAAGTGACCTAAATACTAGTGCTAAGCAACTCCTCTCCAGCTAGAGAACATCTCATGAGCAAGATTCTCCCTCCAGTTTGTCCATTCTTGTGAATGGTTAATAGCACCAATGAAGTTTTCTCCATCACCATTATCTGCTTGGTTGAGTGGGACAGATTGCAGATTCACATCCAACGGGTCAATTGGCATCTCATTGGGAATGAAATTATGGATCAAGGCACATGCTAATATCACTTTGTTTTGGATTTTGATAGGATAGAAACTAGGGACTCCTCAGAATTGTCCACTGTTTCTTTAGTAATCCAAATGTGCGGTCTATTACATTTCGAGCCTTTGAATAGTTCATATTGAAGTATTCTTTGTAGTTTTGAGGTGTTGATCGACTATTACCCCATTCATTTAAATGATATCTAACCATCTTGTATGGAATCAAAAAACCTTCACCATTTGTGTACCCATTGTCACAAAGATAGTAATTCCCTATAATAAAAGTGGAGATAGTAAAGTTAACAACTCATTACCATTTCCCACAATGATATTAGCACAATAATTCAAGAAATCAGTTACCATGCGGCACTCTAAGTCCATTTGGCCTACTTAATGCATCTCGCAAAACACGTGAATCAGCTGCAGAAGCCTCCCAAACAGTAAGCATGTAAATAAAATGCATTCTCCTATCACAATCTGCAAGAACATTGACTGATACTGCTCCTTTTTTAGAGCGATACCTTGCTTTCTCTTCTTCAGGTACAGTTACATCAATGAGTGTACCATCCAGTGCACCCAAACATCCCTATAACATATAGCAAATCAAAAAAGAGAATGAAATGAGCGCAATATGTTAGAATCAGTAAATAAGTTCAAATTGATGTTCTGTTTTGTTAGAAAGTACCTTGAAATGTTTCCATCGAGGGTGAGTGCATTTATCATCAACTAGTGTTGGCGTGACAAGGAGAACGTCGTGTAATTTAACATGTTGTGGAAGTGGTGGTGAACTGTTTGGCCACTACGCTTGAAAGTAAATGACACTATACTAACTTTTGTATGACGAGATAACACGCTTAAGAACAATACCACTTGTTCTGCAACAGAGACATGTCTACTATCTACAAGACCTCCCGAATGCCTTAGTAGATAACACAAATGATGAAAGGTTGATCGATTCATACGCAAATTAAGCAAACAATCACGATCACTTAGCCCAGTTAACTCGTTCATATGTTCAATTTGCCCAGGAATTTTATCGGCCATCCTATATCTAACCAGGCGCTCGACATTGGACCTTCCTAGAACACCCCTAATTCTACGGCGACTAAACATCATACACAACATGAAAATAATTTCATAAATAATTTCCTCCACTACAAGTACAATCTCGGCTTTTCTCTGACGCATGCGAGCCATTGATACCCCATTAAATTATGAATAATTGGTAAATATAACAATAAAACAAAAAATACAGCTTATACCTAACAAAATCAAATAAACAACCTCACATAAGTGGTTACTAAGAATTCAAGCATCAAAATAGTAATATACCGTATATCTCGAGAGACAAAGATGAGTTTTCTCCTAAATAATCCCAAAAGAACACTTGTAGACAACAACACCTAATTGATCAACATCAGAGGACAGAAGCTTAGAAACAATATTATCAACTAATATTTCTTGATTGTCTAATATATAAACCAGTATGCAGAAAATTCTCATTTGAATCAAGCTGTGACCTGCTGCAAAAAGGAAATGCAGAAGAAAATGAGAAGACAGTTCTATTTTAACCCTTGTCTTTAAGTTAAAGAATAATGCTACTTATATATTTTATGAGCAGGCATTCTGCGAAAAAGACGAAAAAGAAGGTGAAATTAAAATTTGCCAATTTAGTGAAAACACTTATCTACTGCTGAATTATGATCATGCAACATGTATTATTCTTTCTATAAGGGAATGACCCTTTTGTTGGTTAGTGTTTTTTTAGAATTAAAAGCACAATAAGTGGTCCCATAATGACATAAAAGGTATAGATACATCATACATGTAACTTCATGTCCCGAAGTATGTGAATACACATGTATTAATTCCTTATAAAAAGTAAGGAATTAATATAAAAATTGGACTCACAGATAAAAATATATATATAAAAATTGGACTCCGCACCAAAAAGAGAAAAAAAAGCATCAAGACCGGCCCATAATAAGATCACAAATCGTAACTCTAATTACAACTTGGGGAAGAAGAACGACAATGGTGGAAGGCACGACGGACGAACAAACAAGAGGTACCGATCCTGTGGATGAAATTCTATCTTATCTTCCCGCCAGAAATCTCCAATCTTTGAAGAGGGTTTCCAAAGATTGGGCTCGACTGATTTCAAGTCCCTACTTTGTTTGTCTCCATCACTCCAGAGCTTACCCAAGACGAATTTGAATTCTCATCCCACTTTCCGACTCAATCTTATTCACACATGTATTAATTCCTTATAATTTCCATTAGATAAAAATGAAACTAATTTCCACTAGAAAACACCTGTATAAACTTTAATGACGTTATTTAGAAAAGCCATCAAAATGTTCATAGTAAAATGGCGATATATTGAGAAAAGCCATTAACGACGATATTGAGGAAAGCCATTAACGGCGATATATTCATCATAAACCTTAATTTAGAGCGATATTGAGAAAAGCAGGCGTCTGAGAAGACGCCACTTGAGATCAATTAGAGAGAGATGGAGCCTGAGATATAGAGAGATGACTTACGGATTACAATGTCGTCTGAGACATTGAACGATGATGACTTATTCGATCCAAACAACACAAGAGGCGTTGAGAGAAGCTGGCTTCGATTAAATCGCCAATGTTTGATTATGTAGATGATAATAAATATAGTGAGATTATCGGACACACGGGAGCGGCACATCTCCTAGGGTTTCCATGGTTGAGATGAGAGAAGACGCGTATGATGAATGATCTTGAACTAGGGTTTGTTATATATGTGAGGGGTATTTTAGTCATTTTATGATTTAATATTTGTGTTGGTCCCGAAACGAGTTAAATCAGTGTATGGGGGGGGG
>JAPKLY010000532.1:178732-190266 GCA_026898435.1 Prunella vulgaris
AGGGGTTTTGGGATCTAATCAAAATACTCAGATTGTCCCAACAATTTGAGACCTTAATCGGCCAGATAAGTTATTGACCATATTTTAAACGATTATTATCGCAGAAGCCCCTAAATGACAACGCGGGCCACTAACTAATTCTTAGGCCCTATTTTATTAAGCAAATGGGCTAACCAGCCAGATTAAGAAATTAATAAGGCATAAGAAGCCCAACCAAATGAATCCTCTATATATAAAAAAATATGTGTATCATACATTAGTATCAATATTTTCATTGTATTATAACATATCAATATAAAATTACTACTTCATAAAAACTAATTTCCTAACATTTTCAATAACAATAGTTTTTTAATTTGTTCAATAATATAACAATTAAATGTCACTTTTTTATTAATAGAACAAACTACTACTAAAATATAAAAATAATACAAAAATCATAAAATTTTAAATATATAATATAACCACAACAAAAATTAACTAAAATTTCTACAATAATATATGTATAATAAATATTTTATAAAAAATTTATTCACGTCCCGAGTAATTCGCTGGATATATACTAGTTATTTATATTATAAAATAGTATCAAATTGACTCTATGAGTAACTGCTAGAGATAGTTAGAGAGACAATTTATCTTTTACCTAAAATAAGAGAATTGATCTGTGCTCATGTGTACCTACATCTTAATATTTTGATGTGTTACTTTTCTATATTTCTTTCTTTCTTTTTTCCACCAAATTTTTTTAGTTGTCTACAAATCTTATTCTTATTTTCTATTAAAAGGTAAATTATATTCATAAACAAAATATGATCTGTACACAGCACCTCTCATATTCCCTTATTTTATTACTTTTTTCAATAAATTATTAATTTTCGTTAAATACATTGCCCAAAATTTATGTGAATACATTAATTTTCGTTAAATATGTTGGAATTGGTTTTTAAAATTAGCTTTAAATGCTCTAGTTGGACCAATTTAATGGAGGGCAAAATGGTAATTTCCATAAGACTATATGTAGTCGATGGGTTCTACACTTCTACTCGCGGAGTAGATCATCACGGTATTTTTCGTTCTCAAAACCGAATTACGGTGAGTGAGAAATTAATTTCTAAAGTGGGGATATTAATGCATGTGTGGAGTGTACTTATGGGAATAAGTTAAAATAAGGAATCTTTTAACTATCCCACATTAGAAAAACTATGAAGAAATTCATGGCATATATGTAGAAGTTTCATGTTGGTATTCAAATTAGGCTAAGGGAGTTTCTCCCATAAGCCACGTGCGTGTGCACCACCGCCGCCGTGGCCGTGGACTTGGATCTTGGCAATTGGTCTTTGGGTGGTCTTTGGTTGGCCTTTGACCCACTCTATGTATCTTTTTAGAGACCCAAAAATAGAAATTGGGTCGACCCAATTCGGTGACCCAGAATACCTATGTGGATCGTCTACGTCAGCGATCCGAAGAAGCTCAATCCAAACAAATTTAATCTGAGTCGTTGGATGCTCCACGTCATCAATCTGGATGAGTCAGTGTCTACTACTGCTGTAAAAACCCCAACCACACATACGGGTGAATCATCATCCATATATGTTGGTACTGTTCCTGTTGTCCCTATGGGGCCATCAGTGAATCTCTCCAATGAACTAGTGCCTGTAAGACCTGTTATGATACATGGAGAGAAACCCGAAAATTTTTGGGTACTGAGTTCAAAAGGTGGCAGAAGAAGATGCACTTCTATCTCACCACACTGTTGAGGAATGCCTAGTAGTTTCAAAGGATGAAACCGACTTTGCTTTGAGAGACACCTATGATACGTGGACTTGGTGACTACCTGTGCCGTAACTATATCCTTGGAGGATTAATTAACGATCTGTACGAGGTATACTATGAAATATCGACTGCCAGACAGTTGTGGACTGCTCTGGAGACTAAGTACAAGACTGAGGACGCTGGAACTAAGAAGTTCGTGGTAGCGTTCCTATATGACTTCAAGATGGAGGACAATAAGTCCGTCGTTGAGCAAATCCAAAAACTGCAGATTGTTTTCCATAACATTGCTGCAGAAGGTATGGTTCTACCAGAATCTTTTTTGGTAGCTACTGTGATAGAAAAACTGCCCTTCTCCTGGAAGAAGTTCAAGTCCTATCTCAAACACAAGAGAAAGGAAATGACTGTGGAAGAGTTGGTTGTTCGTCTCAGAATTGAAGAAGACAATCAAAAGAGGGATGGGAAATTCACCCCTGTTGAGGCCAAAGCGAACCTGATGGAAAAGGGAGGTCCATCGAAGAAGGGAAATAGACCAAATGATAAGAAAAATGGGAAGAATACAGTCCCTAATGCAAAGAAGCAGTTTACTGGAAACTGCTACAACTGTGGAAAGCTCAACCATAGGGCTAATGAATGTCGTGCCCCTAAGAAAGAAGACGAAGACAAAGGGAAAGGAAAGGCTAACGTGAACTTAACTGAGGTCACAGACATGGATTTGTCATGCATGGTGTCTGAAGCCAATCTGACGGGCAATCCAAAATCATGGTATGTGGACACAGGAGCAACCTGCCACATTTGTTCTGAACAAGAAGCCTTCTCTACTTATTCTCCTGCTGATGGGAGAAAACTGTTCATGGGAAAGCAAACCTTATCTGAAGTGGCTGGTACAGGTGAAGTCATACTGAAGCTCACCTCCGGAAAAGAACTCAAGCTCAAGGATGTGCTACATGTCCCAGACATCTGAAGAAATCTGATTTCAGGCTCGCTGTTAGTTAGTCATCAATTCAAAATTATATTCGAGTCTGACAATGTGATACTTAGTAAATTTTGGCAGTTCCTTGGTCGAGGATATCTCGATAAAGGCCTGTTCAAAATGTCTGTTATGGTTGTAAGCCGTAAAGGCACAAATTCAATGAATGAAAATGCATCTACTTCTTTTTATATCGCTGAGTGTTCCTCTTTGTGGCATTATAGATTAGGAAACATTAATTTAAATTCCATAAAGCGCTTAGTAAATCTGGATTTACTTAATATAAACAATGTTGATACATCCAAAAGATGCGAAATTTATGTTGAGGCTAAAATGGCAAAATTGCCATTTAAATCAGTTGAAAGGAACACATCTCCTCTAGAATTAATTCACATGGATGTATGTGATTTAAAATTTGTGCAAACTAGAGACGGGAAAAAGTACTTTATTACCTTTATTGACGATTGTACTAGATTCTCATACGTGTACTTACCGCGAAGTAAAGATGAAGTTATAGAAGCTTTCAAACTTTATAAAAATGAAGTAGAGAATCAATTGAGCACAAAAATAAAAATAATTCGCAATGATAGAGGTGGAGAATATGTGGCTCCGTTTGAACAGTTGTGTGCTGAAACAGCCATTATAGATCAAACGACAGAACCTTACTCACCTCAATCAAATGGTGTTGCGGAAAGGAAGAACCGAACACTAAAAGAAATGATGAATGCTATGTTGATTAGCTCGGGTTTACCACAAAACTTATGGGAGGAAGCCATTCTATCAGCCAACCACATTCTGAATAAAATTCCACATAATACTAAAGATAAAACACCCTATGAGATGTGGAAAAAGCGTAAACCATCATACAAATACCTCAAAGTGTGGGGGTATTTGGCAAAGGTTGAAGTGCCTGCTCCAAAGCAAGTTAGAATTGGCCCTAAGACAGTCGATTGCATCTTTATAGGATATGCACTTAACAATAGTGCTTATCGGTTTCTGATTCATAAATCAGAGATACCCGATATGACAGAAGGTACTACAATAGAATCAAGGAATGCCATATTCTTTGAAAATATCTTCCCTTGCAGGAACAAGGAAGATGTGAGTTCAAACAAACGAACTTATGAGGAGAGAAATGATGCTGTAAATCCTTCTACTCAAGAGAGTGAAGAACTAAGACGCAGTAAAAGATCAAGAATCGATAAGACCATTGGTCCGGACTTTATCACTTACGTGTTAGAGGAAGATGAACCAAAGTCCATCAAAGAAGCTATGTCTAGACCAGAAACACCGCTCTGGAAAGAAGCTATCAATAATAAGATTGATTCTATTCTGCAAAACCATACATGAGAGTTAGTAGATGTCCCTAAAGGTTGCAAGACCTTAGGATGCAAGTGGATCCTTAAAAGAAAATACAAAACAGATGGATCAATAGAGAAATATAAAGCCCGTTTGGTAGCAAAGGGTTTTAAACAAAAGGAAGGATATGATTTCTTTGATACATATTCACCTGTCACAAGAATAACCTCCATTCGTGTACTAATCGCAATTGCAGTTTTGCACAATCACGAAATACATCAAATGGATGTTAAGACTGCATTTCTCAATGGAGAAATAGATGCTGAAATCTACATGGATCAACCAGAAGGTTTCATTGCACCTGGGAACAAGAAAAAGGTATGCAAACTCGTTCGATCACTATATGGACTTAAACAAGCTCCAAAACAGTGGCACGTAAGATTTGACAATATCATGTTGTCAAATGGGTTTCGTATTAATGAATGCGATAAGTGTGTGTATATAAAGAATACACCAAATAGATTTGTCATTGTGTGTTTATATGTTGACGAAATGTTGATCACGAGAAACAATCACAATGTCATAATTAATACAAAAAACATTTAAACAAAAAGTTTGATATGAAAGACATGGGATTAGCAGATGTGATTCTTGGAATCAAAATTGAAAAGACGTCAAATGGAATATCTTTAACACAGTCTCACTATGTTGAGAAAGTCTTAAAGAAATTCAATGTCTTTGACGATCCAACTGCTAAAACACCTCTTGAACTGAATGTTAACCTGTAAAAGAATAGGGGTGATCCAGTGGCTCAACAGGAATATGCAAGGATCATAGGAAGTGTGATGTACATAACTAATTGTACACGCCCTGATCTTGCATGCTCCATTAACAAATTGAGTCGATTCACGAGTAATTCGGGAGTCGAGCACTGGAAGGCTCTTAAAAGGGTATTACGATACCTAAAGTATACCCTTGATTATGGGCTCCATTATACAAGGTATCCAGCTGTACTTGAAGGATATAACGATGCAAACTGGATATTCGACACTAAAGACTCATTTTCTACTAGTGGATATGTATTCACTATTGGAGGAGCAGTTGTGTCTTGGAAGTCAACAAAACAGACTTGTATAGCCCGTTCTACTATGGAATCAGAATTTATTGCTTTAGATCAAGCCGGTGAAGAAGCCGAGTGGCTTCGTAATTTTCTAGAAGATATTCCATGTTGGAACAAACCAGTACCATCTGTAATGGTACATTGTGACTGTCAAGCTGCTATTGGTAGAGCTTTGAACATTATGTATAAAGAAAAATCTAGACACATATGTCGTAGACACAATTTTGTTAGACATTTGATCTCAACTGGTGTGATATACATTGACTATGTGAAGTCTAAGGATTACATTGCGGATCCACTCACCAAGAGTATAAACCGAGATCAAATGAACAAGCTGATAGAAGGAATGGGTCTGAAACCCACAAACAGAACTAACACAGTGGTAACCCAACCATGATGACTGGAGATCCCAAGAACTTGGTTCAATGGGAAAACGAAACTGTGAAGGTTGTAAAGGAAAACACTTGAGAAATATGACCATTCATGACAGCACAATATCAAGTGTTGAGACCCGTAATATGTGGTAAAGGTTAAGTTTTAAAACTTTTAATGATTCCAAAAGATTGAGTATGACGGGATACTCAATTGGAGATCACCTATATAAATGAGAAGTGGGGGCCGCTTCGACCAAATATTTATGAATACAAAGGGCGTCCATGGCCAAAATGGACAAAAACGTGAGAACAAACGAAGTCGAAACTAAGTTGTGTCTGCACTGTTGATACGATATACACTAAGGAGGACTAGTTCAAGGCACTGCGTCCACTAAGCCGCCGGTGTACCCGATGGTGTAAGGCTACGAAAAGTTCAAGGCCACAAGCCACTTATCCGGAAGCAATAAGGTTTCACATGAACTGAACTATGTGTCTACATTGTTATAGGCGTGATTTCCACTCATGTGGGGGATTGTTGGAATATGTTTTGAAAATGAGCTTTAAATGCTCTAGTAGGACCAATTTAATGGAGGGCAAAATGGTAATTTCCATGAGACTATATATAGTCGATGCGTTCTACTCAAGGAGTAGATCGTCGCGGTATTTTTCATTCTCAAAACTGAATTACAGTGAGTGAGAAATTAATTCCTAAAGTGGGGATATTAATGCATGTGTGAAGTGTACTTGTGGGAATAAGTTAAAATAAGGAATCTTTTAACTATCCCACATTGAAAAAACTATGAAGAAATTCATGGCATATATGTAGGAGTTTCATGTTGGTATTCAAATTAGGCTAAGGGAGTCTCTCCCATAAGCCACACGCGCGCGCGCCGTCTCCGCCATCCGTCCGGACTGACCGTGGTCGTGGACTTGGACTTGGACTTGGATCTTGGCAATTGGTCTTTGGGTGGTCTTTTTTGGGCCTTTGGTATCTTTTTAGAGACCCAAAAATATGAATTGGGTCGACCCAATTCCTATATGGATCGTCTACGTCAGCGATCCGAAGAAGCTTAATCCAAACAAATTTAATCTGAATCGTTGGATGCTCCACGTCATCAATCCGGATGAGTTAGTGTCTCTGTTTCAAGTTTAAATATTTAAATACCGGATAAGATTGATTTAAAATTATTACCGTGTCAATGTCACGTCATTTATCCTTGCGATCTATGATATGGACAGTCAGATCGTCATCTGGAAGGTTCCAGAGCAGTCCAGATTAATTGAGTCTGCTACATCCGTCGGTTCCGCATTATATGTGGTAAAAACTGCCCACTAAAATCGTGCGAATATCTCCTACGTATTTTCAAATCAATCCAGGCTGCACTTCGCATATATAAATAGGAGAGTCCTGCATTCTATCATTTTTTTACGAAAAATCAGTATTCGAGTCCTTCTCTCTCTCCACTCTTTTTCCTGCATATTAGTCTGTTCAGTTCAGATACTTCGTACGTTCGTCTTTCCTCTGTGTTTAGCGGGGCTGCTAACATAGAGACGATAAATCGTTTTACCTTTGGAGACCATTACGTGTATCCTGTGAACACTAGCCATGACGTATATTGTCTTGCGGGAAAAGGTTCTACCTTGACTCGGTTTAGCTTTTTGTCTGTCGTGTTTTTCCAGTGTTTTATTAAAATCGCAGTTTTCTGTTCTATGTTTTATTTACATACCACACAAATTCAACAAAATACATTGTCAATTCTTTATTTAAACAATTTATATATACTCTTCAAAAAAAATTATATATATAATTGTTAGACACATATGCATACACACCCATATAAACCATTGTTTTTTTACACAATCCGTACATATAATAAATATAAATATATGCTACGTGAAATAAAAAAAACGAAACGCCAAAAAACATTAGAGGCAGGTGACATTCTTTCGGTAGCACGCACGATTGAGTCTAAAATCAAACCTTTAAAGAAAACTAACATTTTCATAGATCAGAGAATACTTGACGATCAATATGTCTAGTACGTGACTAAATACCCTTATCATGTCACGTGAAAACAATTGTCAAATAACATCTGGATCTGGACTAACACAAACACAGAGCCACAAATTGGATTCTTGTTCAATTTCAGTTTGCGTGTGGACATTGATCTCCCACCTCCCACCAAATTATTACATTATTAAAGCCCCCTGCCTGCCTGCACCCATATCAATATTCAAACAAATTAATTAAAATGATCAATCCTGCGCAGCTCCTAAATATTCTCCTCCTCCTCCTTGTCGGCGCCGCCAATGCCAAGTGGGATTTACTCCTCTCCAACATCGGCATCTCCGCCATGCACATGCAGCTCCTCCACACCGACCACGTCATCATCTTCGACCGCACTGATTTCGGCCTCTCCAACATCTCCCTCCCCCACCGCAAATGCCGCAATGACCCCCACGACACTGCCCTCCACCTCGACTGCACCGCCCACTCCGTCCAATACGACGTCGCCTCCAACACCGTCCGCCCCCTCACGGTCCTCACCGACGTCTGGTGCTCCTCCGGCGCCGTCATGCCCGACGGCACCCTCGCCCAGGCCGGCGGCTTCAACGACGGAGATCACGCAGTCAGGCTCTTCAAACCCTGCACTGACACCTCCTGCGATTGGCAAGAAACCAGTGGCGCCCTCTCCCAGAGGCGGTGGTACGCCACCAGCCACATTCTCCCCGACGGCAGGCAGATCATCGTCGGCGGGAGACGCCAGTTTAACTACGAGTTCTACCCCAAGAGATCGCCCTCTGACGGCTCCCACAATCTCCCCTTCCTCGTGCAAACCAATGACCCCGCCATTGAGAACAATCTCTACCCCTTTGTCTTCCTCAACACGGACGGCAATTTGTTCATCTTCGCCAACAATCGAGCTATACTCTTCAATTACTTCACCGCCACCGTCGTCAGATCCTACCCGACAATTCCGGGCGGGGACCCGAGGAGCTACCCGAGTACAGGCTCCGCAGTTTTGCTCCCGCTGGAGACCAATGTCGGGGCCCAAGTTATGGTGTGCGGTGGCGCGCCCAAAGGAGCCTACGCCCGAGCGAATAACCGTGACTTTGCACGTGCGCTCACCACGTGCGGGAGGATCCGAATAAATGACTTGAATCCTAAATGGGCCATGGAGACCATGCCCTCAGGCCGGGTCATGGGCGATATGATTTTGCTACCGAATGGCAACGTTTTGATCATCAACGGGGCGGGCTCGGGCACCGCGGGATGGGAACTGGGTCGAAACCCGGTTTTGTCACCCGTTATATACTACCCGAATGATCGAAGATTCGAGATCCAAGACCCGACTTCTACCCCAAGAATGTATCACTCGACTGCAATATTGCTCCGTGATGGTCGAGTTCTTGTTGGTGGCAGCAACCCTCACACTTATTACAATTTCAGTGGGGTGTTATTTCCAACAGATTTGAGCTTGCAATCATTTTCTCCTCCGTATTTGGATCCGAAATCTGCGTACCTCCGACCGCGGATTGTTCTACCCGTTTCCCAATCCAAATACGGGTACGGGCAGCAGTTTGCTGTTCGGTTTAAAATTCCTACGGGGAGAGTAGATGCATCTTCGGTCAGAGTAACATTGATTGCGCCCTCATTTACAACCCACTCATTTGCAATGAACCAGAGATTAATTGTGATGGACCGTGGTGGGCCTGGGAATGTGGTACCCATCGCAAGGTCCACATACCAAATTCGGGTCGTCGTATCGGATTCGGGCAATGTTGCACCGGCAGGATACTACCTTCTCTTTGTGGTTCATAAAGACATTCCAAGCGAGGGCATATGGATACAAATTCATTAAATGAATTACGTTTTGTGTATATTTAATTTGTAGCTAGCCAGCGTCTCTCACGTGTTTTTATAGGAGCAAAATATGTTTTTGTTCAGTCACACATATATAATTATTCAATTACAAATGTAGAGAATAAAAGCTTTTCATAGTAAAATGTAACAAAAGATTTGTTATTTGTACAAGGGAAAGATATTTATGATTTGAGTTACTTGCTTCTGTAACATCTATCTCACAATTCTAAAAAATTCATACGTTGATTGGAACGAATTAATTATAAGATAATTTTTTTGAGTTATTCTTGTGTAAGACTGTGTTAATGACATGAGATGAGGTACGGTGCGTGTTAATTTATAGCTTTCTCAGACTTTTAATTTTTTCAATACCCAATATATTATCAGTATTTATGATGACTTATATAATATTATTACATACTGCATGGGTAATAGTATATTATTGCATGTGTTTCCGCAAGAATTTAATTTTATAGGAATATATATTGGTGCTTCATGAAATTGTTCAGTTACAACTTTAGAGAATGAAAGCCTTGTTGCAGTAAGATGTAACAAAACCTTTTGTTTTAAGGAACAAACACTTTGTTATTTATTGAATAAAATTGTATAATTCTTCAAATCACATATATATCTATCTACTAAATTATATTATTTTTTTCAATTAAATAAATTTAGTTATATATTATTATAGTGAAAATTACAGATTAAAATCAAACTACATACGAATTTGTACAAGCCTGAACTAACAAATCGAATAACATGGAGCTTGAGTTTGTTAGCTTAAGTTGTCAGGCTTTATTAAACAAGCTCCAATGAATAATACTCCCTCCATTTCAAAATATATGTCATTCTAGCATGTATCACGCATATTAAAAAATACTATTTTAACCAATAGCAATGCATTGGGAAATGAATAATTGAAGTTGATTGGGTGTAAAATCTAAAATGATATATATTATGACAAAAGTACAAAAAGCTAAAATGACATATATTTTGAAATGGAGGTAGTATATTTTAAGTCTCGATCCCAATTAATTGCAAATATTTTGGTCTGATATTTTCTCTAGATGTATATTACTTATTTACTTTAAGAGTAGTACATGCACGCGTATATAATATTATTTATATGTTTAAATTAGGATGTAATACTACCCAAATAATAATATTTTATGTCTAATTATATATAATATATTACAAATTAACGTATTATATGAACAAATATAATATTTTAAAAATAAACAATTATTATTATCTGAATAATCCAATTCAATTTGACCCTTGACTTGTTTTACACATGCCATACTAATTTATATCATATATTGAATTTGCACACCATTACTTATAAATTATAATAGATCTTAATTTGTGTTTATGATTAACTTCAGATACGACGATTCATCATGTGGGTAGGGGAAGGGACAGATAGATTAAAACCACATATGCACGTAACAATACATTCCAATGTTTAAAGGCTATTATGTCAAATTTGTTGATATAGACTGTTTTTAATTGATGCTGTGTTTTCTTTTTTTGTAGCGTACATTTTTTTAGAAAAATAGAATGTTGCTTAGAATTATATTATTAAAATAATAAAATTAGTTAAGTGTAAAAATAATGACATTTTGTGTAAATATGTAAATAGTGTGAGGATAAAGTTAAGTTAGTATAGTTTTCAGACTTTTTTATTTAAATATTGTATTTATAAAATTGATTTATCAATCTATGATTATTTTCAAAGGCGTTAGCAAAATAAGCAAGAGCTTCAATATCAACTGCGCTGATATTGTTCTAAAAGAGGGGCGCCGTTAGTATCGGGCCCCATCATCGGCGCTCTTCACTGTACAGCGGCATTATCCCAACTCCTTTGCAGCGCCATTAGTATTGGTGCCCCTTATTAAATTCAACATGCTCAATCTCTTCCCTCAAGTTCTTGATTCCAGGTGTACAAAGAGAAAACTGTGGTGATTCATCCATGTATTCCTTCACGAGTGTAAGAGGAAAATTACACTCCTTGAGAGGCACAAATATTCTCTCTACTTCCTTTCTTTTCACTTTTGAATTAATTATCCATCATTGGTCTGTTTAATAATAATAATAATAATAATAATAATAATAATAATAATAATAATAATA
>JAPKLY010000532.1:190276-225672 GCA_026898435.1 Prunella vulgaris
TAATAATAATAATAATAATAATAATAATAATAATAATAATAATAATAGTTATGCGAGTCTTGAATTTTTTTTTGAATAAGGTCAAAAATTGTGAATAATAATAGTAATAATGATATTTTTTTAAGTGGTTTTGTCCTCAGTTATATGATTTGTTTTTCTAAAGATGAATATATATGTATATAATCAGGCGTGTATGTATGTATTTTTATTATTATTTATGTTTATATAAAATATGATTATACATTTTAAATAAATGTCAATCTGTATTGTGTATATATATGTATACTTTCCCAAAGCAAATTTTTTTTATTGATTTTCTTTTTTTTTTTTATAAAAAAACTAAATTAATTATCCTCATTTTTTTCTCAAATCTGTTTTATACTAAAATTAAAATTGTTAATAAAGTAAAATGTTATCTTCTTCGTAGCCACATTCAATTCAATTCAGTTATCAAAACAAAAAAATATATCCTTTTTTCTCGAGTTTGAAAGTTTCGTACTTTTAGAAACTCATGTAAAAAATTTAAAAAAACCAACGCCGGATACCAATGGTGCCCTTGCTTATTTTGATACAAAATTTAAAAGTCACCGTGAATTGATAAATGAATCTAAAAAATGCAATATTTAAATAAAATACTATAGTTCTCTTTATAGGGTGTAAAAATAATTGTGGAACAGACAGAAAAGGAAAGTGTGCAAACAATTATGTGACGGAAAGAAGTATTATAAATTATTAGGACAGTAACCGCGATTATCGCGGCCTTATATATTTTTTAAATAATTTTTTAAAAAAAAATCAGGCTTTCGAAAAAAATTGTGTAATATATTACAAATTACTTATGATGTTAATTTTATGAATTTTATTTTAAAATATATATACTTTCCATTACGATCGAAAATTTGATCCACATCAATAATTATTCTGTGATCAAATGTAAATAATAAAAGAATTGGATAATTATTTTTTACCTTCATCCACAAATGAAAAATAAATACTAAATCATATTTGAATAATGTTACAGATTTCTGAAGATTTTCCTATATACTACATTTAGAGTATACTTTGACGCTTTACCATTGGAATCTCTTGCTTTTAACTCTAGAGACTATAACATACAACTAATATGTTAATGTCATGGTCTCACCCATAATATCAACACAATTGATCCACATATAATTATTATGTGCTTAAATCGTGCATAATTTTCAATATCAATTTATTAAAGCTTTGGGTATAATAGGCTGTAAATTTGAGAAGGATTAATTAAATCAATTTCACACATTGAGTATTAATTCATTATGATTTATGAATGTAAAATAATTAAAGCAAAATAAAGCATCACATAATAAGTGGACATGATTTCAAATTACAATTTCACTAAAGACTAGTTAAATATATATTGATCAATCTCAAGTATCATTCAGCAGTAAAAAATAATGAAGATTAGAAAAATTCAATTGATTCTCATCTCCATCCTCATCACTGGAATCATATTTCGAAGAAGATAATTGAAAAAAAAAGTTGCATTCCGAATGCTTTCTGTTGATGGGCGAGCTACTCAAGGCGGATTAGGGAATCAAGAGGCCCAACACCTTGGACGTCGCCCATGAGCTCGCCAGAGTGCAGAGCACACCTTCGGCATCCAAGGCGCCGACCTCCGAGGCATCAGGGCGTCAAAGCTCGCCCAAGTGCCCACCTAGGAGCTCGCCTATGAGCTCGCCTGTTAGTTGATAGGACCCCGATGGTGCGCTCTTTTTCCCTCCATCCGGTTTATCCACAAGGGTGGTTTACGGCGAGGTTTTTAATGAGGTTCATCTAGTCTAAGGCATTGTAGTAGGACGAGGCACAACACAGAGAGCAGTATAAGGGGCCAGGACAAGGGTTACGGATCCTAGTCAACACCGGAAGCCATATAGGCTCGTAAGGTGCCATCTCACACTGGCACACCTATAAATAAGACATCCCTTGTAATTATTGGACAATTCTCTCACATTTCACACAATTAATACAATCCCTACTGCAATATTTCTCTCTCTAAACTCTCTCCCTCCCCAAGAACATAAAATCACAAGATTATTGTTTGGTAGAATTAATCCGTTGTAAAGTCACATAAACAAACATCGATTAGCAAATTCTATCAACAATTTGGCGCTAGAAGGAGGGCGTGAATCTAAAAAATTAAAATTTTTGTCCAGAACAAGAGTTAGGGTTTGTTTGAAGATTCGAAGATTTGAAGGTGTTCTTGATAAAGCTCAAGAACACTTAAAGATACACATACATATTCATTTCTTTGGACGAAAAACCCAGATTTCCGGACAAAAATCCAAATTTTCGGATTTGCAATTTCTGCCCAAAAGAAGGGGGCGAGCTCCAAAACCAGGCCGAGGCCGAAGTCTCACGCCAAGCGGTGAAGACCTCGCAACCCCCTCCCCAGAGGAGTACCGCAGCCCCGCGATCTCCGCGAGCTGCAGCGGTCCAGGAGGATCTGGCCCCGACCCTGAGGGACCTGGCCAGCAATCCCGACGAGCTTCAACGCACCATCGTGACCCTACAGAGGTTGCAGCAGAGACAGCAGGATGAGCTCGCCCTGGTACCCCGGCGAGCTCCAGCTGCCGAGGCCCGGGAGCAGATCAGGCCCACTCAGGGCACCCAGACCAGGGGGGGTACAGTGTTCTTCCCACTGAGCAGGAGGCGAGCTCGACCCAAGCTCGCCGACAGAGGACTGGCAAGGCCAAGATGGTGGAGGAGGATCCCGCTCCTTATACTGGAAGGGAGTCGGCCTACACCGGGGCATCGGGCACCCACCAGTCAAAGAGAAGGGAAGTCCTCCAAGGCCGCTTGGGCCTGAGATACGGGGAAAATAAGCGGACGGCGGCCCCAGCTGCGTCCCACGGAGACTCCGACCAACAACCGCGCAGGTCAGCCCACGAAAGGTTGAGGAGGCCCACCACTGACCGGCTAGGCCCACATGGTGGACGTCAATTCCAGGCCGCCACTGAGAGGTCACCCCAGAGTGAGGTACCTCGGGGACGTGCGTCCACGAGACGCACGACCTTTGAGCAGCCTCTGCCGGAGGTGACCCGTGATGACGAGCTGACCTCACTGAAAAAAGCCATCGAAATGCTACAAGCGCAAGTAGCAGCCAAGTCTGGCGGACCTGACGCCACGACTCTCCCCGCATCTCCATTGGCACCTGCCATCCTCCGCGCACCGGTCCAGAAGAAAATTCAGTTCCCGGTGATGTCCACGTACGAGGGCGAATCTGACCCGAAAGTCCACCTGGCCAAGTACACGGACTTCATGATTTCGGTTGGTGCCACTGACTCCACTCAGTGCCGGAACTTCCCGCTGACCCTAGGGGACCGAGCTCACCGTTGTTTCTCTTCACTCGCCCAGGGGTCAATCTGCTCATTTGGCCAACTCTCGCGGGAGTTCCTGGTCCACTTCTCTGGATTCGGGTCCTACCTTACCCAGAAGCACTGACTCACCAACATCCACCAAGGCGAGAGCGAGACCGACCAGCAATACCTGGAAAGGTTCGACAAAATCCTTCTAGAAGGCGAGCCGATGAGCGAGGACACCAAGGTCATCACAGCGATGGCCGGACTCAAGAGGGGTACCGACCTCTGGAAGGAGATGCACCTCGCATGTCCCAATAATTACACCGAATTCCGTCATAAGGTGGGGGTGTTCGCGGCCATGCAGGAAGCACTGCTCAAAGAAGTTGGTGCCCACGAAGAAAGGAAACCCTACGGGAAGAAGTCCGGGGGCACCTACATGGCTCCCCGGAACTTAAAGGCCTTTGGCGAGGGAGACGAGCTCAAAGAAAAGCTCAATCAGGTCCTCACTGTCTCCGTTGACCACGTCTTCACTGCCGTCAAAGGCAAGACCATGTTAGAGGAGCCAAGGTGGATCCGTCAGGACCGCACGAAGCTCAACCTCAATAAATTCTGTGCCTACCATCAGGCCATCGGCCACTTCACCTGCGAATGCCGAGACCTCCTCAAATAACTCTGGAAATTCTACGAGGACGGGAAGCTGGCCGAGTTCGTGAAGAAGGCCCCAGCTAAGAGGCCAAGGTTCGAGAGGAGGGCTACCTCCGATGATGATGAGGAGGAAGCGGACCAACCTGGTCCCCATAACAGACGGAGGGCACCTCCCCAGCCTCAGCAAAACATGGAGCCCACACGGGAACTCTTGGTTCTCGAGGAGGAGATTGGAGCTGCCGGAGGTCTCCAGGACGGGGGATCCTCCATATCCAGGAGAAAGAGGAAGGCCGAAATCCGGGCCATAAACCAAGTCCAGGAGGGCAGCTCCGGCCCCAGGTCCGTCTCACAGCTTACTGATGAGCTGACATTTTCCTCAGTGGACCTGGAGGGGGTACTGATGCCCCACAACAACTCGTTAGTGATAACCGCCAACATCATGAACGTCCGAGTTCATAGGCTACTTGTGGACACCGGTGCATTCACCAACATTCTCTTCAAATCCACCTTAGATGCCTTAGGTGATTTTGAGTCGTATCTGGAACCTAGCAATGCTAGGATAGTGGGGTTCGGAGAAGCTGTAACCGTCCCCCTAGGTAGTATTAGGTTGAGCGTCCAGCTTGTATCAGCTAAGGATCCCGAAAGGAGACTGTCTAGGCTCATAGATTTCCTAGTTGTCGACCAGCAGTCCTCCTACAACGGGTTCCTTGGTCGCCCGTTTATTAATGAATTCAAAGTGGCGTGTTTGACCTACTACTACTGTTTAAAATTCCCAACTCCAAAAGGTGCCGGGACTATAAAAGGTGACCAGAAAAAGGCCCGAGAATGTTTACTCCAAATCAAAGACGGCCTGGTCCAGAAGTCTGTTACACAGGTCCACATCCTCGAAGAGGACGTACAGATTCCTACAGTCGAGCTGAATATCCTAGACATCATCTCGGTTGAAACCGAGATGATGGAGGTAGGCGATTTGTCAAAAATCAACCAAGACACTGGACCTGTGCAAGACACACAACCGACACCAATGGAAGAAACCCAAGTGTTGAGACCTGCGCAGGGGTCAGTACCTGCGCAGGAGCAGCAACCTGCTCCCATGGAGGTGGTTGATGAAGCCCGAGATGGGGGACCGGCGGGGGGTCAAGAACCAACACCAATGGATGTTGACCTAGCTCCCCAAGTCACCACATCATCCCAAGTCGGAGGAACACCGGGGGTACTAACAGTTGATGGATCGGCCCAAGCTGAAAACCAACCCGATGACCTCGAACCACGCATAGGTCACGAGCCTGCGCAGATGTCACAAGAAGAGTGGGACGAGTTCATCAACGACCCGAGATGGAAAAGTCAAAGAGAAAAGCCACCCCTATGGAAGAATTGATGGCACTCCCGGTGGACCCGGAAAGGGACTTGGAACTTTTCATTGGTTCTGAGTTACCTGAACCGTACCGGTCGAGGATGGAGCTGTTCTTAATGACCAACCTGGACGTGTTTGCCTGGTCCCACGAAGACATGATGGGGATCCCAATGGAACACGCTTGCCACAGACTTAACATAGATCCGACAAGGAGACCCGTACGCCAAAAGCGGAGGAAGTATGGACCAGACAAGTACGCAGCTCTAACTGTTGAGGTGGAGAAGTTGTTAGACAATAAGCTCATCAAGGAAGCATTGTGTCCACAGTGGGTCGCGAACCCTGTCCTGGTAAAGAAACACAATGGGACGTGGAGACTCTGTATTGACTTCACGGACATGAACAAAGCATGCCCGAAGGACAACTTCCCACTGCCTCACATCGACCAGCTGGTGGATAGCACCGCAAGCCATGAAATGATGACATTCATGGACGCTTTCGTGGGCTATCACCAGATAGCTCTACACCCAGATGACCAGGAACATACGGCTTTCTACACCAACAAGAATATGTATTGCTGGGAAAGGATGTTATTCGGACTCATCAACACCGGAGCCACCTACCAAAGATTGGTGAACAAAATGTTTGACCAACACATTGGCGAATCCATGGAGGTGTACGTGGATGACATAGTTGTCAAGTGTCTGAGAAAGGAGGACCACCTGGACCACCTGAAGTAGACTTTCGACATATTGCGCCACTACAACATGAAGTTAAACCCCAAGAAGACCAGCTTCGGCGTACACTCCGGAAAGTTCCTGGGGCACCTAGTTAGCCAGCGTGGAATTGAGGTCAACCCAACACAGGTCCAGTGTATAATCGAGATGGGTATACCCAATTCCGCCCAAAAAATTCAAAGGCTGACTGGGTGTATGGCGGCCCTGAACAGATTCATCTCCAGGTCCGGCGACCGAAATCGTCCGTTCTTCGAGGCAATAAAGGCAAACACACGGAGGTACAAAGAGGCGGCCAAAGCCAACAAGCTCCACCTCAAAAACCACTTCGTTTGGAGAAGTGAATGCCAACGAGCCTTCGAAGACATCAAAACGTACTTGGCAGATACGCAGATCCTGTCGAAGCTGATACCTGGAGAGAAGCTATATCTATACCTAGCAGCGTCGGAGGTGGCCATCAGTTCCGTCCTGGTCCGAGAAGAGGCGAAAACACACCTACCAGTGTACTACGTGAGCCAAGTCTTACATGAAGCTGAGTTGCGGTACACCCCAACAGAGAAGCTGGCTTATGCACTGGTGATGAGTGTTAGAAAATTGAGACCCTACTTCTTTGACCACCCAGTAGAGGTGCTGACAACGTTCCCACTACGCCAAATACTACAGCGTCCAGACACCGCCGGACACCTGCTGAAATGGTCACTAGAGATCAGCCAATACGGTATAACCTACGCACCCCGAACAACGATCAAGGGACAAGCACTTGCCGACTTCATCGTCGAGCTAACTTTCCCACAAGATCCGACGAGGGGGCGTATAGCTCCGTGGCATCTCTACGTGGACGGATCATCAACCAGCGTAGCAGCAGGAGCCGACATGGTCCTGATCAGCCCGGACAGATAAGTCTTCACCTCCGCAATTCAGTTCGACTTTCGAGCAACCAACAACGAGGTGGAGTATGAAGCATTGATAGCGGGACTTAGGCTATCATTAGCTGTGGGGGCAACCAATCTTCAAGTTTTCAGAGATTCCCAGCTAATAATATCCCAAGTTCGGGGGGAATATGAGGCAAAAGACCAGTAGATGATGACCTACCAGAAGATAGCCGCGCATCTGATCTCGATGTTTATGCATGTCTACATCAATCAGATACCGCGGCTAGAAAACACACAAGCAGATGCTCTAGCCCGGCTAGCTACTAGCAACGGCGAAGCCGAATTCACAGAGGTTGTGATCACCACACTAAGAAACCCCTTGACATTCGATTACAAAGTAAATCAAACCTCGAGTGGGGGGCAGAAGGACAGTGAAGATGGTGAAGATTGGTGCACTCCAATCCAAAAATACTTAACAGACGGAACAATCCCCGTGGACACCTGGGAAGCTAGCCGGTTAGTAAAGCAAGCTGCCAGATATACGCTGCTGGATGGCCAACTCTACAAACGTGGATTCTCCCTACCACTACTCAAATGCCTAACTAAGAAGCAGGGGTCCGAAGTGTTAGAAGAAATTCGCGAAGGGATTTGTGGGAGTCATGCTGGGGGGCAAGCATTGGCATACAAGACTATCAGACAGGGCTACTACTGGCCCACTCTTCGCAAAGATGCCATCAGCTTCGCTCGAAGGTGCCTAAAGTGCCAACTTTTTGCACCTAACATCCACTCCCCAGCCAACCAGCTGAAATCGGTTTTCAGCTCATGGCCTTTAGGGCAAAGCTTCGTTATACACATGGAGCGCGGCACATCTAAAAAAGTTCTACCAATAGACTAGAATCCTGTAATAGACTAGTCGAAGGTTTGCATCAGAAATGTCGATGGCAACCGATGTAAATTGCGCTGCTATAAAAAGTCAGAAAAATTTAGAAAATTTCCCAAGTGTTTGGACCTGTGCAGCTCTCCAACCAGGCGAGCTGCACCAGGTCGCCCACTGCTCCAGGGAGCTCGCCAAACCCAGCTCGCCCACATGCTCAAAAATCCGCAATGCGCAAGGACCAAGGTCCCAAGCGTCGTAATTAAATAGCTCGAAGGCAAAGGCCAAAGTGCCCAAGGTCGCGAAGGTACCCTTCTTAAAGGGTTGCTAAGCACCTACTGCCATAAGTTAGAAAAATTCACGAAAAAGATGAAAAAACGTCTAAGACAAGGTTCATGAAACCCAATGGCCCAACGTGAATCAATCGAAGTGTAGTTCGCTGCCCTAAGTGGCCTAAGACAAGCAATTCGCGGCCCTAAGTGGCGTAAGACGAAGAATACGCACTCTAAAAATAGAGGTACAATTCGTAGTCGAAAGTGACGTAAAACGAACGATTCGCTTCTCAAAGTAGAATAAGACGAACAATTATGTACCAGGAAAATAAACAAGAACGAGCTGTTTTAAAAAAATTTAACGTAAAAGCGCAAAAACGTAAATGAAAAGAGTTGGACAAAAATGCTCGACTTATATTCAAAAGATACTTAAGAAATTTTCAAGTCCAAAATATACTTGAAAAAATCCTAAGTATAAGTAGCAGTGCTGGCCACAAAGGCCGACCAACTGGCCATCTTTGAACTACAAAAAGCTCCTTCTGGGCGAGCTGCACGTGCCCGGCGAGCTAAATCTACTTGAACAAAAAAGCAAAAGCTACAAAAATGGAGCTCCTTCTGGGCGAGCTCCACAACCCGGCGACCTATTAAAATTGAACTATGAAAGCAAGAAAAGCCAGCCTAGGCCTCGGGATCGGCGACCTCTGAAGCAGGGGCGACCTGGCTGATGGGAAGAGCGAGCTCGACATCCGAGGTGATGTTCCCAGAGAGTCCACTGGTGTCGAGCTCACTTATATTAATCATCGTGTCCCCGAAGACCTCTCGCATTTGCTCCATTGTCGGCGGGACCTCACCCCCAGCACCCCCCTCGGCATCCTCGGCCTCCTGGGCAAGGTCGGCAGTCAAGACCTGCTTCGTCTGAATAATGTTGAATTTTTGACAAGCAGCGTCGAGATTGATCCCATAGCCCACGAGGTCTCCAATGTTTAGCTCCGTGCCGGGGGGGATCGTGGACTTCTCCAAATAATCTTCGAACTCGCTAACAAGGGCTTCCCACTAGCTATCATTGTTGATCTGTGCCCATTGGAAGGAGCGGATAACTTCAGCAAAATAAAGCACATAGCCCTTGTCAGTGGCGACCACCTCGGCGAGCTCCATTGCGTCGGGCGTGAGGGCGGCATCAGAGCGACTCATAAGCTCGGTGATCTCTAGGGCCTTGGCGGTGACCTCGTCCCGCAACCTCTGACACTTCTCTGAATTCTCCCGGCTCTGACCCCTCAGAAGCCCTACCTCATCCCGGGCCCGGGCGAGCTCCCCGCCCCGTGTGGTAAGTGCTCGGTGAGCTTCCTCGAGCTCGACCTGTTGCTGGCGGAGGTCAGCCTGAAGTTTCTCCGCCTTCTTGACAGCGAGCCGTTCCGCCTCCAGCGAAGCCTTCGTCTTGCCCTCCACCCTCGCGAGCTCCTCGAGAGCCTTTTTCCGCTCGTCGTCCACCTTAGTGAGCGCTTTCCTCATGTCGTGGCGACCTCTGTCCGCGGCGGTAATCTCATCGGTGACGAGCTGGGCCGCCGCCATGGCAACACAAGCGTAGTGCATGGCCAACCTTGCCTTGTCAGCAGGCTTCTGCCTCTCGATCATGGCGAGCTCCGAGGTGGAGAGATACTTTGGGGCCTCGGTGAATATCCGGCGAGTTGATCCCTCCGGAAGATCCCTCGGTGAGCTCAAGGCGTTACACCGCTCGGCGGTGTGTAGAGATTCAGGTCGCTGCGGGAGCTCGGCGGGAGTATACGTACACGAGCTCGAATCAATTAGCAAAAATCATAAAAATCACAATGGCTTCCAACTTCAAAAGAGATCGCCCACTTACCCGAACCTATCAGGGTCGAGCCCGAGGAGAGTATCATCCCGGATAGGGACCCCGTAGGGAGACGGCGGGGGTGCACTCTGAGGAGTTGGAGGCGCTTGTGAAGGTTGAGTCATGAGAGCTCGCCCTGACCCCACTTGGGTTGATCCAGAGCCCCCTCGGCCGCTGTGCTCGGTGGAGCCACCCTCAGCCCTAACTCGCTTGACGGGGCGAGCTTCTTCTTCACTCACTCGCGAGCCGTCTCCCCGATGGAGAGTTCACTTCGTCTGGTGGGGCGGAGGGGGCTGGGAGCCCCGTTCAGGGTTTGAACCTCGGCCCGTCCCTTTCTTAGTGCCGGCGGCCTTCTCCTTTGTTGGGGGAGGCGCCGAGGTCCTCTGAGAGCCTGAGCCCCTAGCCTTATCAGCGGCTTTGGCGAGCTCTAGCTTCTTTGTCGCGTCCAGGACAGCTCCCGAGGGGATACCTTCCCTTCCCGGAAGAGGTTTACCCACCCCCAGCTGCCGAGCTAAGAAGTGGTAGGCTTTAGGAAATTCAACGGGCGGGAGCTCGGCAGCGGGACCTGCACCTGCAAGATAGGTAATAAGAAATCCGGCGACCTCAACGTATGAAACGGCGAGCTATGAGAACTTCAAAATGGAAAAGATCAAAACCTTGAGCAGCGAGGTGGTGTGGCGAGGTGAAGAGGCCGGCGAGCCTGCGACAGTGGTGTTGGCACAAATGTTCGATCTCGCGATCTTTCTTTTCTCGCAAACAACACACTGTCCGCACAAACTCGAAGCCAATTGAAATCTCCGGCTTCCCGCGGCTCAACCTGTGGCGCTTCAAACCTGCAAAAAGATAGATTAGGTCAGTAATCTAATCCGACGCACACACACTAAGGTACGCCACCTACAGCTCGCCTCCCCGTAAGTCTCGGGGGTAGGGATGCGCCCTCCGCTGCCATTAGAAGCCCGCCAATCTCCCCCAATAAAGAAGAACAGCTCCTTCCAGTCCCGAATTTTATTGGGGAGGTCGCCCAAGAATTTGTCACCCGGGCGAGCTTGGAAAGAATAGTATCCTTTCCCCTCCCTAACTTGCCGGATCACATTGAAGAGCTCGCTGATCTCCGCCGTACTTAGTCGGTTTTCATAACCCTCGAGGCCAAAAATGGTCAGAGCTGCCAACAGGTTGCTCCATGCGTTCGGAGTAAGTTGTGTAATGGCGAGGCCCGTGTCCGCCAGAAACTGCCCAATGATGGGGTGAAGGGGCAGGGTGAGCCCGGCCATCAGAGTGTGATAGTTCATGGTTGTGAGTCCGGCAGGGGGGAGGTCGGCTTGTTCTTTCTCCTCAGCGGCGTACATAAATATGTCCAACGGAATACGGAACCGCCTCGGAATATCCGGGAGGGCATACTCGCAGACGATGCTCTCCACCCCGTTCGCTTTGAGATCGGATTTGCCAGCGGCCTTTCGGATCAGAGCTCGCCGGGGCGAGGGGAAGCTCACCGCGTGGACCCTCACATATTCATTCCAGTCGAAGTCATGCACGACCTCGGCGGGGACTTGATGTTCCGCAAGCTTGGGAAAGGGAAAATCAATAAAACGGAGGTATTCATAAGTGACCTCCGTCCCCGTATCCTCGCCGACCTCCTCGTCGACCTCACGGGCTAACTCGCCAGCAATGTCGGTCTCGGTGACCTCTTCTTCATCCGGGGCCCCGGCTCCCCCCGAAGCTCGCTCAGAATAATCCCAGAGCTCGCGGAGGGGGGATTGCTCGCCGGAATTAGTAGCCCGCTCGCCAGAGTCAGAATGAACAGACCCCAGGAGCTCGCCACTGGTCGGGAGAGTTTCAGAGATCGCCCCAGAGCCCGAGGAGATGATCACAGGTATCGCTTAGGGGTTTGGGCAGTCATCAGTCATTAGTTCTTTTCCCAAATCACGATTCGAAGAGGTGCGACTCTAGGAGTTCTCAGACATGGTAGAGGCGTCGCCGGAAAGTTTCGGTTTCCAACGAAAAGAATTTGAAATAAGAGAAAAAAATCCGGATTTCTACCTTGGGGGATGCTCGGGAATGAGTTGGGAGCAAAGGAACGGTCGCCAGAAATGCGCTCTGAAAAATGAGGAAGCAAAGTGAGGAATTATCTTGGTTTCGGCTATTTATAGATGTGGGACGCGAGCTCGAATTTCCCAAAAGACCAGGGACCTTTTTGCAAAGAATTCGAAAAGTTATTATTTTGGGCGCGGGAAACGACACTTATAAAGACGTGCGTGATGCCTCGGATTCCACCCACGTCGGCTCGAGAGATCGCCTTGCAGGAGCTCGCCCGATAGTTCGCATGCCAGTTCGCCTGCACATGACGAGTCATGATGAAGGCAAGTTGGGGGGCAATTGTTGATGGGCGAGCTACTCAAGGCGGATTAGGGAATCAAGAGGCCCAACACCTTGGAGGTCGCCCATGAGCTCGCCAGAGTGCAGAGCACACCTTCGGCATCCAAGGCGCCGACCTCCGAGGCATCAGGGCGTCAGAGCTCGCCCAAGTGCCCACCTAGGAGCTCGCCTGTTAGTTGATAGGACCCCGACGGTGCGCTCTTTTTCCCTCCGTCCGGTTTATCCACAAGGGTGGTTTACGGCGAGGTTTTTAATGAGGCCCATCTAGTCTAAGGCATTGTAGTAGGACGAGGCACAACATAGGGAGCAGTATAAGGGACCAGGACGAGGGTTACGGATCCTCGTCAACACCGGAAGCCATATAGGCTCGTAAGGTGTCATCTCACACTGGCACACCTATAAATAAGACCTCCCTTGTAATTATTGGACAATTCTCTCACATTTCACACAATTAATACAATCCCTACTGCAATATTTCTCTCTCTAAACTCTCTCCCTCCCCAAGAACATAAAATCACAAGATTATTGTTTGGTAGAATTAATCCGTTGTAAAGCCACATAAACAAACATCGATTAGCAAATTCTATCAACACTTTCACTTTCAGGATTAGCCTCCAACTCAACTATTTCAGCAGAAGAATATCAGTAGAAAATACACCAACACTCGAATAAAAATCGAAGATCACATGTCATAACATAAACTATTAACTAATCATAATATCACTATAAAAATTAAAAATAACCAGCATCAAATAGGAAAGTGGATATACTCTCATTTTCATCGCAACAATGATCCAAATTCACATTTACAATTCATATCAACATTTACAAAAAAAATTAAAATTCAATCTCATTAGTCATCAGCGATAAAGTTAAATATTTACCTTTATATTCATGTACTCCAAACCAAAAAATCATTTCTTTCTAACAATAATATGCAAACCATCGTCTCGAGAAGAGTAGAGACAAAATGATATTTTCTATCTTGGGTGATGAGACATAACTATTTCGATAATATATGCCCAAATAATCTTACAATCAAATTTGCGATGACCTAAAAACAATTAAAACTGTCAAACTATAAAATTAATAAAAATTACCACTCCATTAACCAAAAGAGAATAAACATACTTACAATACGATCAGAAAGTTAAACAAAAAACTCTAGAATAAGTCCATAAAACTTGTTAAGCCTGTATTTAAAAAAAAATTCTAATTTTATTTCACAAAAAATAACAATGAATATATCTTCACAAATAAACGACATACAATGATAGAAGTGAAACATATTGAAAAATGTTATCCAAATTCTTGACCAAATAGTTGAGCAAACGTTCACCAAATTTTTTCTTAATATAACCACCAGAACCACTGAATAAAACAAAAAGAGAATTCAACGTCGGCCCCCTCCTAAAAAAAGATCAGGTCTCTAGATTTCACATCATAGTAATTTTTAAAACCAACACTAAATTTGAAAAATCATGCTCTTTCATAAATTATTAATCAAACTTCATATTAACGGACATACGAATCACACATCGAATGTTGAATCAAATTTATTTCTTGAACATTATATATATTGGTAAAATGTTCGCGGAATTGCAGCCGAACAACTTCTACAATTAAAAAAAATAATGAATGAAAAATGTTAATAAACCAAAAAAATAATAAATAAAATGCTTACAATATTTTTAGGCTTCTTAGACTCCTTGAATTGCAAATAAAACCGAAACTTATTCTAACATATGAATATTAATATAATATAATTATGAAGATCTCCATCTATTAATAACACATAATTTTCTAACAAAACAATTAAAATCGATGTAGAGATAAAATAGATAAAGATAATTAAAAAGAATAAGAAAATATAAAAAAAAATGTGTCTATCTCATGGTCAATACATGCTTCTCATCCCGAATACCAAATAGCAACAAACCTGCAAATAAAAAATAGACATTAGAATCAAATTAAACATGCAAATAATTAAACAATATCAAATATAAATTAAATAATATTCACTCTAAAAGAGAACAATTTCGTCCAAAAAACAACGATTGCAAAAACTAAATTACCAAAATTCTAAATTAAAAAATAATATTAGATCAGTTTAAAATATATTTTATAAAAAAAATAGATATAGAATTTGATTAACAATCACAAAAGTACGGTATAGAGGAGAAGACACGAATGCGAACCCAAAAAAAATCAACACTCAAATAATAATCAAATCAAAATATAGGAGAAAAAAATAGAAATTGAATGATCATGGAAACTAATATCACGACAATAATAATCTCTTTAAAATTATCATTGCACATTATACACCATAAATTATACATCATATTTTGTTTATTCAATCTTTAAAACTTTACAATCGATACAAATATTTGACCGAGGGAAATTCTAAATAATCCTTTTTATTCTCTATAAAAAAAATTATAAATAATCGCGAGCATAATTTAAGAAAATAAAATGTATTTGAACTTTGTACAATTGATGTCTTTTAAATTATGTAATTAATTGCATAATGATTCCTAATTATTTCTATTAATCTAAACATGTAATTAATTTATTACATATTGATGTTCCCATAATCATTACAAAAGTATTTTTTTGGGTAATAAAATGATATTATTGGTAACATGGGGTTTTTGGTATTCCTCCTTGTAAATATGTTGTTATAAGTGGTCTCAATGCTATGTTTATTAAATAGGGTAAGTTACATATAAGGTCATTTATGATAGTGTTATTACATATAGGAATACCAAAAATCCCATGTTACAAGGAGGGTCAAAAAATGGGACCCATCCTATCACATATCTGACACACACAATTAAAAAATCCCACCCACCGCCTACCCCTCTACCTACACCTACTCTCCCATTAAATTTGAAATAAAACTCAATTTCCACCCCATTTTCAGATTTCAAAAAATCTGAAAACCCTACCCCCACCATCTCCCTCCCCCGATTATTTCTCTCCCTTGCGGCGACGGCCGACCGTACCGGCCATCGACCGCCGCCTCACCGCTGCCAGATGCGTTGAAGCCCGAACGTCTACATCAGCCGACGCGTTGAAGCCCGACACACGTCCACATCGATCGACGTATTGAAAGCCCGAACGTCCACATCGGCCGATGGCGTTTTCAAACACAGATCCACCAAAAATCAGCCACCGACGATGGGTCCGCAGGTCGGTAACTCAGTTTCTTTTCTGACGAGTGATTTAAATTGCATCTAGGCAGACATTTGAGTGGGCGATTTTTTATGTCGATTTTCTGAGCATGTGAGTGAGCGGCTCTTTTTTTGGCGAGAATGGCTTCGATGTGGTGGTTTCAATCACATCTGGGTGAACATGAAAGTTTTTTGTATATTTGCGGTAGAGGGAGTTGTTGTTGTTGATTTGGGGTTCTGTTCGATTGTTTGCAAGTTTGGGTTTGATTATTTTCTGGCCGCCCTGCCACTGTCACACTCACCCCTCGATTGTTTGCTGATTTGTTAATTTAGTGTTTTTTTTTTTAATTTATGGATCTTTTGGATTGTGTCTTCCCAGAATTTTTTGGATATGTGCATACTGAAGTCATCCTAGATTGTATTTCTGAATTTAATTTTCACTGTAATTGATTTATCTCTTTTGGATGAATTGGTTGCTGATTTATATTTTTAAAATTTTTTGTTTCCAAATTTTTGGTGTATATTTACCAAAAATTTATTGATATGCAGATTTCTTTTATTGATATGCAGTAGATGTTATTACTATTCAGAACCGAAATACTGCATATGTGTGTATGAAGAATCAAGAAAATAATAGTAATATACAGAAAATTATTATATATATGCAGATGGAAAACTGTATTAATGCATACAAAAATTATATATATATATATGTAAAATGGAAAAAAATGAACATGTGTATACAAATATTAAATTGAAAAAAACACAATAATAAAGAAAAAGCACCGACATAAGCAAATGAACTTAAAATTAAAAAAAAATCTATTTAAAATTTAAATATAAAATAAGAAAATAATTAAATTTTAATTCAAATTTTAAAACAAGATAAAATTTTAAATTTCAAAATGGAAAGAAATTAAGGCAATCATATTTTGAATTAAAAAAATTGACAAACTAAATGGCTGACGATAAACTTTTGAATTAAAAGAAAAAGTCAACAAAATTGGGTCGTAATTTGAATTTAAAAAAATAAAAAAATAAAAAATGATGCAAATAAATTGAGGCGGTAGTTTTGCTAAGGTGAGAGAACTTGTGAGATGTGAGGTGAGAGAACGTGTAAGAGTGAGGTGATAGAAATTTGTCTGAAATTGATGAGATAGATATTAATATTTTATAGGTTGTGGGTCCCATAATCATTACAAAAGTGTTCTTTTGAGTAATAAAATGATCTTATTGGTAACATGAAGTTTTTGGTATTCCTCCTTGTATATATGTTGTTATAAGTGGTCTCATTTTGTAATTAATCCTTTAAAAAATATTTTTTTAATTGGGTAATTATATATAAGGTCTTTTATGATAGTGTTATTACATAGAGAAATACCAAAAATCCCATTTACAAGGAGGGTAAAAAAATGGGACCCATCTCATCACACATCTGACATACAATTAAAATCCACAAACCCATTCCAAATCCCCCAAAAACCTTCTCTCTCTCTCTCTCTCTGACCACCACAAACCCCCCCAAAATAAAACCCACAAACTCATTTTCATTCCCCATAAAACCCACCCCTCTTTCTCTCTCAAATCGTCGTCGCCGGTCCCGCGAAATCGCCCGTCGCCGGTGGCCCCGTCTTTCGAAAGTCATCCCCAGGCCCCATTGTCGCCCTCATGGCTCCATCTCTTGGAAATCGTCATCCCCAGGCCCATCGTCGCCGGTGGTGAGCCCCACCTTGCGAAACCGGCACTCCCCAATTTTTTTGGGGTTTGTTGTTTTTTTTTTTTCAGAAAATTTTTTCTCAGGTTTTTATCTTTTTAGAATTTTTTAGGATTTTTGTTAATCGATTTTGTTGTTAATCAATTTTTTTTTATTTGTAAGGTTTTAATTGTTGATTGTTGAAATTAAGGTTGTATTGAAATTTTGGTGATTTGTATTTTAATTCTGGATAATGCATCTCCAATGAATTGTAATGTTGATGCTTTTGTATTGTAATTTTGTAATCTAATATGTTGATAGGCGAACTACTAACGAAGGATTATCGAAATAAACAACCCAAGGCTGAGGAGCTCGCCAGCATGGTCCAGGGCCACGTCTTCAACCTTGACCAGTCAACGCCATGGATGGAGGAAGATCTCGCCCAGGTTTATGATGACACATCGACAATTGACCAGCATGAAGAGAGAGGGCTAGCAAGGGAGCTCGCCTAGAGCTCGCCCACCACTAGGAGACAAAGTCTGATCCTACTATCATCACCACATCCTAGTGCAACATAAGGCAAGGGAGCTCGCCAAGGAGATCGCCCAGACCGAAGTGTAACCAATAGCTACGTAGGGAATCAGTAGTGATGTAGTAGGGCAAAGCAATGTAATTAAAGCATAGTAATGAGTAAGGACAGATGTTAAGGACACTTGTCAACACATTAGGCTAAATAAGCCCATTAAGTGTCACCTCACAACATGCAAACCTATAAATAGGTCTCTTGTAACTCATTTCTCTCTCTAAGCTCATAAAACCACAAACACTTTCTCTCACTACTTTCATCACTTTCTCTCTCTATTAAATACTCTCAAGAATTCATATCTTTGATTATTGTTTGGTGGAATTCAGTAGACAATTAGCCACATAAACACTTAATTATTTAATTCCATCAACATAATCTCCACTAGAAATTGAATTTTGGATCAATTTACAAAAGTTTCTTTATATTCAAATTTTTCACCTTTATCTGCAAAAATAATGTATATGCAGAATAAGATTAATGATATTTAAAAAATTAAAATTGTATATATACGGAATAAAAATTAATGTTATGCTGAATAATATTAATATTACGTAGAAAATAAAATCTGCATATGAAGCATCAATTGTATATACAAAATTAAAATTCAAAAAAATTGTGTAAAATTATTAATTAAAATAGAAGTATAATAAAAAGGAAAAAAAATCAATTTTATATACAAAATTTAAAATTAAAAAAGAACTTATTTAAAAAAATTAATTAAAATAGAAGTATAATAAAAAAGAAAAAAAAATTAAAGTCAGAAAAGAAGATATCATTGACATTGTGGGGGTGTTGGAGCAACCATTACTAAATAAGTTTAAAAAAAAGACTAAGTAAAATAAAATTTAAAAATTCAACTAATTAATAAAAAACTGAAACAAACTAACTAAAAAAGTTGAAAAAGATAAGTCAGCTTTGCTTTTTTTTTTTTTTTAAATTGAAACAACCTAACTAAGAATATTAAAAAACTGAAGTTTCAATTTAAAATTTTAAACAAAAAAACATACAAAAATGTGTTAATTCTGGGTGACAACCGGTCACTTTTTAATAATTTAATTTAAAATTAAAATTAAAAAAGTCAATGCATCCATTTGAAATAAAGTGAATGCATTAAATGAAGGGGACCATAATCATTTCAAAAGTGTTCATTTGGCTAATAAAATGATCTTATTAGGAACGTGGAGTTTTTGGTATTCCTCCTTGTAAGGCCCTCCTCAATGCAAATAACCCAAAAGCAGGTTTTTTGCTCGCCACGTCAGTGCCACCTCAAAAGCAAAAAAAAACCTCTACCTCTAAAATTAAATTCATACCAATTCCATAAACTCAAAAAGTAGGTTTTTTGGGGACCCACTTGAATTAATATCATATTTATTTCTTTTATAATTTAATTTATCAACTATATTAATTATCTAATTTTTAGATAAATAATAAATAATGAAATATTTTAATTATTTTAATTTTTAATATTTTATTATATTTTAAAAAAAATCTAAAAATATATTATTAATTTTTTTTATTATATAAACGATAAAATACAAATTCAAAGCACGCAAAGTACACAAAAATATTCAAAAGCAACAACATAAATCTCACCTCGGTTAATTTAATATCTACCTAAATATACAAAGTGCTTCTGCAAGAAGCCAAAGTAATTAAAAAAAATAAAAAGGCTTCCAAAGGTAAAAAAGATAAAGTAAAATCTTTTTTTTAATCTTGCACTGGGCCCTCTCTCGCCTCAAATACTTGGGTAGAGGCAGAGATACCTGGGTTTATACCCATGACAACCCAAAATGCCAAAAAAACTCGAGAAAAGGGTTTTCTCATATTCCACGTCATCATCTACCTCCCCAATGGGGAGGTTTTTGCCTACGTGTAAAGGTGGAAAAACCATACCTCAGGTTTTTGGCCACTATGGGAGGCACCGGGTATAAACCCAGGTTTTGCTGCCTCTACCCAGGTTTTTGGCCCCACCTCAAGATTTTTTTTTTTACTTTTATAACCGTTAACAGTAATTGGATATTTTGAGAAATACAATCATTGTTTGTTTTTTAATAAATAGTTTTTGGGCTTTTTTTGCTTTTGCTTTTATCTGATGGAATATTTTTGCCTTTTCTTTTAAATAGCTGTTGGGCTTCTTTTTTTTTTTTTAATTATAAACACTAGTTTCAAAAAAAATTTTGTTTGGTATCCAACAATTACTTCTAAATTTTTTCCATAAATACCTCTTCTCATTTCACAATTTTTACTACTATCAATTATATTTTTCTTGTAATTCTCTACTAAAAAAAATGGACAAAGACTAGATGCAATGGTACAATTCTTCAAAATCTGGAGAAAATGCATCGTCTCCAACTACCAATTTTCGTCCACCGATTATCAACTTTCATCCTCAAAATTCTAATTTCCAACCCCAAAAATTTTTGTTTCTTCCTGATGGCACTCAAACCAACCCGATTAATTTACCTCAAATTCTCTATATGTATGCAACTCAATTTTCTTATATAGTAGTTTCTCAGTATGGTTTTCATCCTCCAGTTGGATCAAATTCTTCTAAAAAGGTTAGTGCAGATGGTTCTGAAACACACGGAGACACTTCAACATTGAACTCCCAACGTTCGTCTCCTTTCTCATCTTAATTCTCTCCAATCGGACTTGAGCGCATAAATCTCACTGCTGACTTTTAGACTGTCAATGATCCACTGACGGCTCCTATTTTACAAAAAAAGACTTACTCTCATGAAGAAAATGCTCACCTTGTAAGTTGTTGGGTCGATATTAGCACAGACTCCGCGGTTGGAAATGATAAAAAATTGGAGCAAATGTGGATGAGGATTGCTGATGCATACAACAAGAACCGTCCAAGCAGCATGCCATTTAGGAGTCATAATGTGTTAAATCACATTACTATGCACTACAAAAATAGGTAAAATGGTTCAGTTGTTATTTTAATCAGGAGAAGAAGGCCTGGGGTAGTGGTTGCAGTGATGTTGATATAATAGAAAAGGCGAGAGTTCAATACAAAGAAAAACATGGAACAAAATTTCATCACATGAGTTCTTGGCGTATATTGAAAGACAATCCGAAGTTTGCGGACCTAGAAGATGATTATCGCGGATCGAAAAAGATAAAAATCTCAGCCAGTGGAAAGTATGTGGTATCTTCCAACACTGACTCAAGCGTTGGAGGGGAAGCTAGGGCGGAACGCACTCGTCCAATGGGGAGAAACGCATCAAGGCGAATGGCTAAGGGAAAGGGCAAGGCAGACACATCCAATGCAAGAGAAAATATCGATGATATTAATCAGAGGCTTCAAGTCTTAGAAGAACAGAACAAGCAAAAGCTCGAAGCCATACAACGTCTTAATGCTGCAAAAGAGTATAAAATACTCATGAAAGATACATCAAAGATGTCAGATGAACAACTGCGTATCCACCTTCAGTATGTGGAAACAATCAAGACCAAATGGGGATTGTAGGAGCGAATATTCGTATTTATTTCCATTGTAATAGTAGTCGTTGTAAAATTATTCGTCGTATTTCTTTCCGTCACCGACTGTAGTTGTTGTAATATTAGTCATCGTATTTATTTCCATTGTAACTGTAGTCGTATTTATTTCCATTGTAACTGTAGTCGTTTGTATTCCTTAGTATGTAATGGATTGTATTCGTTAATGTACTCATTTGTCTTTTATAAAACTAGTCGTTGGAAAACTAGCCGTTTTAAAACTAGTCGTTGGAAAACTAGCTGTTATAAAACTAGCCGTTGGAAAATTAGCCCTTATAAAACTAGCCGTTGGAGAACTATACTCTATTTAAGGATCCATTCGGTTAGTTGCATATCTCATCTCAAACTATTACACTCCTCTCAAACATGTCTTCCTCTTCTCACTCTATATCCGATGAAAGTGAATGTGAATGTCTTCTTCAGTTTATATGTGATGATACGACTGAGAAAGAAATACAATCATTGCTTGAAAAACAACAAGAGTTTCTTGGCGGTGCTGGGACTTCTGCTGGTGGAGCCCGAAAGTGAAGAACATATGTGAACCGAGATCGTGAGGCAGCGCACGAAAGGCTCTATGTTGACTACTTCTCTGAAAATCTGATATATGAAAGCGAGATATTTCGTCGATGTTTTTGTATGTCGAGAGAGTTATTCTTGCGCATAGTTGATGGACTGGAGTCCCACAATGACTATTTTCGGTGGAGAGTCGATGCAGTTGGAAAAAAGGAATTTCTCCAATACAAAAGTGCACAGTGCCCATCCGCTAATTGGTATATGGTGGGCCTGCCGACCACTGGGATGAGTACCTACGTGTTGCTGAAACAACCGCCATAGAATGTCTTTTTAAGTTTTGTCGCTGCGTGATTGAATTATTTAGCGAATACTACTTGAGGAAGCCTACTGCCCAGGATTGTCAACGATTGTTACAAATGCACGAAGAAAGGCACGGATTTCCCAGAATGTTAGGAAGCCTTGATTGCATGCATTGGGAATGTAGAAACTGTCCGGTTGCTTGGAAAGGTCAATTCACACGTGGTGATCATGGCATTCCAACAATCATGCTCGAAGTAGTTGCCTCTGCAGATCTATGGATATGGCATGCCTACTTTGGAGTAGCAGGATCCAACAACGATATCAACGTGCTCAATCAGTCTCCTTTGTTACGAATACTCTATAGGGACGAGCTCCATCCGTTAATTTGACAATCAATGGTAAGCAATATAATCAAGGATACTATCTTACAGATGGAATCTATCCAGAGTGGGCTTCTTTTGTGAAAAGTTTTCTATGTTCACAAGATCCAAAGCGGAAGTATTTCAAAGAATTACAAGAGGCTGCCAGAAAGGATATCGAACGGGCCTTTGGAGTGCTTCAAAATCGTTGGGCAATGATTAGCAGTCCAACTCGTTTCTGGTACAAAAATAACTTGAAGGATATAATGTTAACTTGCCTTATATTGCACAATATGATAATCGAAGATGAAGGAAATGCAGCGATCGATTGGTTCGACGACCCAAATTATGTCGTGCCTCCTCCACAAGTAAATCAAGGATCTACTTGATCATTAAATGACTACGTCAGGAGAGGTGTTCAACTACGTGATAAACAGAAACATCTCCAGCTTCGACATGATTTAATTGAGCATGTTTGAGATCGATCCGCAAATAATTAGGTAGATATTAAATTGACCGAGGTGAAATTTATGTTGTTGCTTTTGAATATTTTTGTGTACTTTGCGTGCTTTGAATTTGTATTTTTTCGTTTCTATAATAAAAAAAAAATTAATAATATATTTATGGATTTTTTTAAAATATAATAAAATATTAAAAATTAAAATAATTAAAATAATTAATTATTTATCTAAAAGTTAGATAATTAATATAGTTGATAAATTAAATTATAAAAGAAATAAATATGATATTAATTGAAGTGGGTCCCCAAAAAACCTACTTTTTGGGTTATGCAATGGGGATGAATTTAGTTTTGGAGGTAGATGTTTTTTGCTTTTGAGGTGGCGCTGACGTGGCGAGAGAAAAACCTGCTTTTGGGGTATTTGCATTGAGGAAGGCCTAAATAGGTTATTATAAGTGGTCTCATTTTGTAATTAATCTTTTTTAATTTGATTGACACAATTAAATATTTACGAAACTAGATTTATTAAAATTGAGTACATAAATCACAAAATCAAAACATTGCATTACAATTACAATAAACACCCGAAAATTACTTGAACAGTAAAAAAAGCAATTGCAATAAAATTTCCAGAGATACAACCAACAAAGAATAAATTAAAAAAATGTATTAATATTAGACAAATTGGACTCCATTATATTTGAATCCAAGCTTGGTTCTTCTTCCTTCAAGTCCTGCAGAAAATAATGGGTAGCTCCACTGGATATTTCATCGTCCTTAAATTTATTTTCAAAACAAGCATCATACTTCGTATTTGTATCATCTATATTCCTTTGAAAATAAGATGTATAAGTGGAAATGGTTTCATCCTCCATCCAGAAAGATCTGTAGACACTTCCTTTGAAATCAAGAACATGTGGTGCACATTCATGCCAGCTTCCATAGCTCTCGACTCTCACTCCTTTAAAAACAATATAATATTTTTGTGCTATTAATATAGAGAATTTTCGAATTTAAAAATGGTGAAGAAAGGATGAGAATAAACGAAGACAGAGAATGAGGGAAGAAAATAGAAAACTTGGAGTGAAAATAGAAGTAATTGATTTAGTCTTAGAAAATATCAAATGAAGAGAAAGAATTATTAAATGGAGAGAGATAGTCAAACATTTGAATTTGTATTTGAAATCAAGTGAAAAATTTCGCCCAAAATTTTCATTTCACAAATTTTTGCATAAGGGGTATATTAGACATTTGACTTTGGACAAAATTTAATTAGTACAAATTTGCCCCATTAAGAGTGGTAATTAGAATAAACATCACGTATATAAATATTAAAATATATTGTACTATACGTATATAAATATATATATATATATTATAAATATTATAATTATGTGTAGATAATTATATATAATTAATCGACAATCCACATGGGCCCATTTGGTTATTTGGACTAGATAGATTAATTAGGATTGAATTAAATGAGATTAGACTAGATAGGACTGGATTAAATTGGATTATAAATTTTAATTGTGTTTAGATTGTAGGACTAAATAAACTCACCATCCATCCCATGATCAATTTGTTTAGCATATAAGGGATTAAGAGGGATTTTAGTCCCTTTGGAACTAAATCTCAAGAGGGTGTATTGGATTAAGATTTTAAAACACATTTTTTAGCTAAAAAAAGTCCTGCAGATTTTAAAGATTTTGTAGGATTTTGATGACTTTTAAGATTTTGTAAGACTTTTAAAATCAGGATTTTTATGGATTCTGTAGGACTTTGTAGACTTTGCAGAATTTCAAGGATTTGTGACATACAATAAGAATTCAAGATTTTTTCATACCTTTGAATTTTTTTTAAAAAAAGTCAAAGATAAAAAAAAAATCATAATATCATGTCCTCCTAAGTAACATTCTTCCGCATATCTATAACTATATTAGTCCTCCAAGCATTAGCGTCATGTCGTTCTTGCTCTTGTTATAACATTATTTAGTAGTTTGGAATCGTGAACCGAACCCTCTCACATACTTAGAGCGTAATGAACTCCAAATAGGAATTTAAAGTATAGGATTTGCATGCATGAAATTTACTTTTTTATTTTTATTTTTTTCTTTTTTCTATTATATTTTCCTTTTACCAATGATAGTATGGATTTTTTTTATTATATGGCCTTTTCGCACAGTATATAAGCAAAATTAATTTGACCCAAACCATTGAAATAAAAAAAATCCTACATTAATTAATGCGTAATTTTATTAGAATTATATTATCATATATTAATTTCTAGGGTGACTTACATATTGGTTCAAAAAAGTGACTATATTTACAAATTGGTTCACAATATCTGCACAGAAGTGTAATTTTTTCCTACACAGAAATTATTGACAGGATTATATGATGATCTAATTTAGTGGCTGTATTAAATGAATAATCCTATCAAACAATAATCAAGATTATAGTGTTCTTGAGTAATGAGAATAGAGAGAGAGAGTGTGAGTTAGTGAGAGAAAGTAGTTTGTATTATGATAATTTAGAGAGAGAAAGGTACATGGGAGACCTATTTATAGGTTTGCATGTGTGAGGTGGAACCTTGTGAGCTTACTTAGCTTTAGATGCTGATAAGTGTCCTTGACACTTGTCCTTACTCACTATCATGCTTCCTTTACATTGCTTCGTCCTACTACATTGTTGCCAGTCTCTTATATAGCTAGCCTAAGTACTTCGAGCTTGAGCGAGCTTCATGGCGAGCTTCACTCCCTTGTGTCATTCCGGAACAATGTAGAAGTGGACTTTGGCTTGGGCGAGCTACCCTGCGAGCTTCCCTCTATTGGTCTTATCCTGCCTTGCTGACTTGGTTGTGGCTCGTCCCGGCGAGCTTCTCTCATTGTTAAGCTTCCGGGCGAGCTTCTCTAGGTTGACTTTGGTCAAAGCTGGAGACTCATCTCCTATGTAGGTCGGCGACCTTCTTAGCCTTTATCAAATAATCTTGCGATTAATCTCGAGTAGTTCGCCTATCAACATTTGCCCCCCAGCTCGTCCACATCATGATATTTCTAATGTGTGGGCGAGCTGATTTGTCTCTGTGGACGAGAACTTGAGTGTTGGCGAACTACTTCTTGGTAGGGTGCCGAGCTTCCTGGCGAACTACCCTCAGGCGGTGGACGTGCTGACATGGTGCGAGAATCTAGGCGTCGTGCATGCCTTTTTAGGCCTTAGTTCCCGTGCCCATTATGACAATACTTTCAATTTTTTTGCACTTAAGTCCTCGAACTCTTTGAAAACTACAGCTCGCCAACAAGCCTATAAGTATAAGGAAATTATTTCATTTCTCACTTTTACAAATTTTTGATTTTAGAATTTTCTTCCAGCGATCGATCTCTCTTGCACCCGACGGATTTTTCAGGATACTTCAAGGTAGAACACCATTTTCTTTGCCCTTCATCTCTTTCTTTTGCAAATCTCTTTCTTCTTTTCTCTGTTTCCTCGAGTTTCCAGTCTCGTTTGGTATACCCGGGAAATCTTTGAACTCTTCGGCCATCTTTCTAATTTTTCCGGCGACCGTGACTATCACCTTTGACCATCCAGGACATAATAATTAAAAATTTATCCCCATTAACTTAAACATGTCTAATCAATCCTCGAGCCGAACCATTTCGAACCGCAACCTGGAAAAAAGACCCATGACTGAGAACTTGCCGATTCCCCAAATGACTCCTATTTTAATCGAGTCGGGTTCTGGGGCGAGCTCAGTAGCTCGCCCAGATGTTGGCGAATTTCTTGGCGAGGTTCCGACTGACTCAGAGGAGAGGGCCACTAACTCCGGAGGTGGTGAGGGATCAGATCTTCACGAGCTTTGGAAAGACTTCGCCCGGGCCACTGACAAGGCCCTCGCCCAGGATGAGGTTAAGGTCGCCGAGACCCAGGAGGAGGTCGCCGAATTTGGCGATCAAGCGAGCGATCTTGTCCGCGAGCTTGAGAAGGAGGATGATGATGATGAAGAAGAAGTGGAGGTTACTCATGAGTATCTTCGCTCCATCGGTTTTTCATTCCCACAACTCTTGGAACATCAAGTCCCCTCTGATATCGTACACGAGTTTGATTGGGCGGAGTACGTCGAAAGACATGCGGTGACCTTTCCCTTACCCGACCGAACTTTCTGAGATGCAGCGGATAAATCTGGGTACAAGGCCAGTGAGGTCCAGAGTGTCATCAATGAATACTCCCTCCACAGACTTCGCAAGAAATATCGCATCCCGCTTGATATGTTCTTGTATGCTCCGGAAGAGAACGAGCGAGCTGACAGGCCTCCGGCCGGATTAACTGCCATCAACATTCATACCCTAGAGGTCGGGCTCACTCTACCCCTGCACCCCATCATTGGGCAGTTCCTGATGGACACCAACCTCGCCATTACGTAGCTTACGCCCAATGCTTGGAGCAGTCTCTTTGCGATGTTGATGATCTATGGGCTAGAGGGGTACGAGAACCAGCTAACTATGGCGGAGATCAATGAGTTATTCACCGTGACCCTGCAAGCTAAAGATGGCAAGGGGTACTACTACCTCAAAGCTCACCCGGGAGAGAAATTCCTAGGAATCCTCCCCAATAAAGTCCACGACTGGAAGGAGCAGTTCGTCTTTATCGGTGGGGATTGGCGAGCTTCAAATGGGAGAGGAGGGTGTATTTATTCTCCTGAGGAATACAGAAAAGCTAGCAGTAGGTGGCGTATTTCGGTGTGCATGAGTTGGATTAGATTTACTAATCTAGTGTTCTCTTTTGCAGGTCCGAAGCACCACAAATCAAGCCGTGGCAAACCTGAAGTGTCCATTGGTTTTGACTTTGTGCTGACTGTGTGCTGTTTACGGGAGCTGAAGGATTGGGACGTCAAACATCTGTGCCAGCACCATTGCTGGAGACTTGCCGGTGTTTTGACCTCGCTGCACCACCTTACTGCTCAGGGACCAGAGCCCCAATGTTTTCAACTCTACATAGCTCACCTATTTGTTAGCAAAGGTCGCCGAGTTACTGATATTGATTTGCTTTATTTATGTAGGCGAAGGCGCTGTAGTTGTTCCTCCACCCATCGAAGTTCCTGAGGTTTACCACTTCTTAGCTCGCCAACTTCAAATGGGCAAACCTTGCCCGAACCACACCGGGATCCCTTCGGGCGCCGCACTGGAGGCGACTAAGAAGATGGAGCTTGCTGGAGTGGCTCCTTCAGCTGACAAGGCTGGGGCTCAAGCTCGCAGAAGAAGGCCCCAGCCCCCCAGCAGACAAAAGACAAGGTCGCCCGGACCAGGAAGGAACCTGGGCGGGATGGTTCTGGATCTGAGCGAGGTTCTCAGCCTCCAACTCATCAAACTAAGAGAGCTCTCCATCGCGGGGATGTATCGAGAGTGAGTGAGGAGGAAGCTCGCGCTCAGAAGCGAACTCTGGTTGGTTTGCGTGATGAGGACACTGAGCGGAGACATGGTGGCTCGGGGCGGTCTATCATTCCCCATTCTTCTCCAACACCTCCAACCCCTCAGAGTGCACACCGTCTCCCTACGAGATCCCCATCACATGATGATACTCTTCTCGGGTTCAATCCCGACCGGTTTGGGTAAGTGGGTAGTATGTTTTGAAGTTAGATGTTGGTTTTTGTTTATTTCGTTCTAACTTGTTTATGATTTGCAGATATGCTCCCGCCGAATTCCCACATCCCCCGGATGCTCTTCATAATGCGGAGAGGTCTAAATCCTTGGCGTCTGCAAGGGAGCTTCCACCTGGATCAGCTCGCCGGATCTTTACTGAGGCTCCCAAGTACCTCCCGGCCTCCGAGCTCGCCCTGATAGAGAAGCAGAAGCCTGTAGACCGGGCGAGGTTGGCCATGCACTATGCTTGCGCAACTTTGGCTACAACTCAACTCGTCACCGACGACATTACTGCTGCCGACCAAGCCTGATACGAGTCCAAATCTCTCATCGCTCGGTTAGGGGACGAGCGCAAGAAGGCTGTTGAGGAGCTCGCCGGGATGGAGGTGAAGGCGAAGGCTTCCCTGGTGGCTGAGCAAAATACCCTGAAGAAGCTAGAAGCTGATTTCAACCGTCAAAAGGTTGAACTTGAATCAGCTCGCCACCAGGGAGGAGGAGTTCGCCAAGATGAGGGATGAGGTGAACATCATCCGGGAGCAGAGCAAGGGGAACTTGGCAGAGTGCTCCAAGTTGCGTGAAGAGGTCGCCGCAAAGGCGTTGGAGATCGCCGAGCTCCGGGGCTGGGCCGATGCTTCATTTTCACTAGAGGCCCTGGAGCTCGCCAAGGTGGTCGCCATGGACCTCGGCTTCATTCTGTTCTTCGCCGAAGTTATCCGTGCTTTCCAGTGGGCACGGATGAACAAGGACGATGAGTGGGAAGCACTGGTGTCCGAGTTTGATGACAGCTTAGCGAAGGCCAAAATTCCAGAGGGCACATAGCTGAACATCGGCGACCTCACCGGGTATGGGATCAACCTTGACTCCATCCGGGACCGTTATAAAATCATCCAAATTATCAAGGTCCCAGTCATTGAAGCTGATGACGAGGTGCGAACTGAAGAGCAAACTCCCCCAACCGTTGAACTATTGCAAGAAGCTTGTGGGGATCTTATGCTCGATACCAGCGAACTGGATACCAGTGGCCTAACTGGGAATATCACTGAACTACCAAGACTCTCTCCCCCAGTTGGCCTGGTCGTTGGTAGCGAGGTCGCCCATCCCGAGGTTCCAGCCGATGTCTCCGCTACTGAAGCTCCCGCTGCTCCCGAGACTTAGGGATTTTTTCCTTGTTTTCTTTAGCATAGTTTTTGCTTCTTTTGCTTTTGTTTCAAGTAGGAGTAGCTCGTCGGGCTCGTATAGCTCACCCAGAAGGAGCTTCTTTTTGTAGTTAAAAAATGGTTAGTTAGTCGACCTTTGTAACTAGCACTGCTTCGTTTACTTAGAAAATTTCTAAGTATTTTTTGAATGAATTACTTTTCACTTCAACTTGTTTTACTTTAATTTTACGCATGTTATATCTTTAATTAGCTCGCTTTTATATCTTCAGTACTTGTTTGTTCGTCTTATTTCGTTTTGGGGAGCGAATCGTTCGTTTTACGTCGCTTTGGACCACGAATTGTACTTTTTGTTTATGTAGTACGTATTCTTCATCTTACACCACTTAGGGCCGCAAATTGCTCGTCTTAAACCACTTAGGGTAGCGAGTTGTACTATCTTTAATTCACTTTTGGGCTATTGGGTTTCAAGAACCTTGCCTTAAACATTTTAGTTGTCTCTTTTGTGAATTTTTCTAACTTAGGGCATTGGGTGCTTAGTGATCCTTTAAGAAGGATACTTTCGCTGCACTTTGGCCTTTGCCTTTGAGCTTTAGATTATAACGTTTGGGACCTTGGTCCTTGCGTGATACGAAACTTCGAACAGTTGATATTGTTAAAAAATTATAACTTTATATAGTAACGAAATTTACATCGGTTGTCATCAACATATCTGATATGAACCTTCAACTAGTCTATTACAAGTGGTGTAGACACTGCTCATTTGCTTCTTCATAATTTTATCTTCAGTGTTAGACACACGTTTGTACAATGAATCTATCATTTTGGTTACGGAAGTGTAACTTGGTGGCACACACATGATCTTGGACAGACTCCTCGAGAAAATGTAGCAGCTTCTTCTTTTAGGAGCATACAAGCTTTCTTCTGAGCATTCACTTCGTGATGGACCTCTTTTCATATTCCAACCCTTTCGCTGCTACTGATAGAATTTCTTTAGCTGTGCTGCGCTCCATGTATATGATGAGGGTTTCCCTTCCATATCTTCGAGGTCATACGTCCCGTTTGCCCAAGCTGTGGTGACTCAGAATGGTCCTTCCCAATTTGGCCCGAATATACCAGGTGGAGTTGCTAGCTTTCTTCTTAGTACTATTGCCCCACCTTGAACCTTTGATCTCGAACCTAAGAATTATAGTACTTCTCCGCTCTTTGCTTATAAGTGGCATTCTTCAATTCTGACGAAGCTCTGGTTTCTTCAAGCAGGTCTTTTTCTACTGCTAGGGCTTCATTATTTTCCTTCTCTTCATATCCTACCACCTTCCAAGTCTTGTTCTGAACCTCCACTGGTACAATTGCTTCTGTTCCAAAGGCTAGAGCAAACGGTGTTTCTCCGGTACTTGCTCGGTATGACGTTTTGTATGACCATAGAACCTTCGAAAGTTCATCTACCCAGCTTTCTTTCTTATCTTCAAGGCGGATTTTTAGTACGTGCTTCAGGATCTTATTTACTGCTTCCACCTGACCGTTCGACTGCGGATGGTATGGAGTTGAGTAGTGCTTCTTAATATTCCACGAACTGCAAAACTCTCTCAACTTCTAACCGTCAATCTGTCTACCGTTGTCTATTACTATTGACTGCGGAAGTCCGAATCGGCATATAAGATTTTTCTAGATAAAGCTAATCACCCTTTCATGTGTTACCATTGCAAGTGCTTCGGCTTCAGCCCATTTAGTGTAATAGTCCACTGCTACTACAACGAACTTCACACTGCCTCTGCCAGGTGGGAATGGGCAGATCAAGTCGATACCCCACTTTGCAAAAGGTCATGGGCTGAAAACCGATTTAAGTTGGGTGGCTGGATAGTGGATATTAGGTGCGAATAGTTGGCACTTTCGGCACCTTCGAGCGAAGCTAATGGCATCCTTTCTAAGAGTGGGCCAGTAGTACCCCTATCTGATTGTTTTGTATGCCAAAGCTTGCCCCCCAGCGTGACTTCCGCAAATTCCTTGGTGGATTTCTTCTAACACCTCGAACCCTTACTTTTTAGACAAGCATTTGAGTAGGGGTAGAGAGAATCCACGTTTATAGAGTTGTCCGCCTACCAACGTATATCTGGCTGCTTGCTTCACTAGCCGACTAGCTTCCCACACATCTTCTGGGACCGAACTGTCCTTCAAATATCATTGGATCGGAGTGCACCAATCTTCGCCATCTACCTGCCCCCCACTCGAGGTCTGATTTACTTTGTAATCAGACGTCAAGGGGTTTTTCAACTTGGTGACGACGACTTTCGTCAAATCTGCTTCACCGTTACTGGTAGCTAGTCTGGCTAGTGCATCAGCTTGTGTGTTCTCCAGCCTTGGGATCTGCTCGATGTAAACCTACTTGAACATCGAGATCAGATGTGTTACTATCTTCTAGTACATCATCATCTGCAGGTCCTTAATTTCGTATTCTCCCCAGACTTGGGATATTATTAGCTGGGAATCTCCGAAATCTGAAGATTGGTTGCCCCCACAGCTAATGATAACCTAAGTCTGGATATCAGCGCTTCATATTCTGCTTCGTTGTTGGTTGCTCTGAAGTCGAACCGAATTGCTGAGGTGAAGACTTGTCTGTCTGGGCTTATCAGCACTACACCGGCTCCTGCTGCTGTGCTAGTTGATGATCCGTCTACATAGAGGTACCACGGAGCTATACGCCCCCTCGTCGGATCTTGTGGGAAAGTTAGCTCGATCGGCGAGTGCTTATCCCTTGATCGCTGTTCGGGGTGCGTAGGTTATACCATATTGGCTAACTTCTAGTGACCATTTCAACAAGCGTCCTTCAGTGTTTGGCCGGTGCAATATTTGCCGTAGTGGGAACGTTGTTAACACCTTTACCAGATGGTCGAAGAAGTAGGGCCGCAATTTTCTAACACTCATCACCAGTGCATATGCTAACTTCTCTGTTGGGGTGTACCATAACTCAGCTTCATGTAAGATTTGTCTTACGTAGTACACTGGTAGGTGTGTTTTGCCCTATTCTCAAACCAGCACCGAACTGATGGCCACCTCCGACGCAGCTAGATACAAGTACAGCTTCTCACCAGGTACCGGCTTCGATAGGATTTTAGTATTGGCCAAGTATGCTTTTATATCTTCGAAAGCTTTCTGGTACTCGCTCGTCCATTGGAAGTCGTCCTTATGCCTAAGTCTGTTTGCTTTGATCGCTTCAAAGAACGAATGACTCCGATCACCGAACCTGGAGATGAACCGGTTCAAAGATGCCAAGCTTCCTGTAAATCTTTGAGCTTTCAGTACTGAGTCTGGTGCACTCATTTCGATGATATATTTGACCTGCGTCGGGTTGACCTCTATTCCCCTTTGGCTCAAGAGGTGCCCGAGGAACTTCCCTGAGTGTACGCCGAAGCTGCTCTTCTTTGAATTTAACTTTATGTTGTACTGGCGTAGTATTTCAAAGGTTTGCTTTAGGTGGTCGAGATGATCCTCCTTTCGCAAACTCTTGACAACTATGTCCTCCACGTACACCTCCATGGTATGGCCAATGTGTTGATCGAACATCTTGTTTCCCCAACCTTTGGTAGGTAGCTCCGGCGTTAATAAGTCCGGACGACATCCTCTCCTAGCAGTACATGTTCTTGTTGGTGTAGAACGTCGTGTGCTCTTGGCCATCCGGGTGCATTGCTATCTGGTGATAGCCTGCAAAGCCATCCATCAATGTCATCATCTCGTGACCTACGGTGCTATCTACAAGTTGATCGATGTGAGGCAACGGGAAGTTATCTTTTGGGCACTCCTTGTTTAAGTCTGTGAAGTCGATGCACAGCCTCCACATTCCGTTGGGCTGCTTTACCAGGACCTGGTTTGCAACCCACTGTGGGCACAAGGCTTCCTTGATCAACTTGTTGTCCAATAGCTTCTTGACCTCCGTAGTTAAAGCTTCGTACTTGTCTGGTCCGTACTTCCTTCGTTTTTGGCGGATGGGTCTCCTCGTCGGGTCTATGTTGAGCCGGTGACATGCGTGCTCTAACGGGATTCCTGTCATATCTTCATGGGACCAGGCAAATACATCCAGGTTGGTCATGAGGAAAATCTCCATCTCTGACCTGTACGGCTCGGACAACTCGGAACGTATAAAAAGTTCCAAGTCCCTTTCTGGGTCCACCTGGATTGCTGTTAATTTTTCCATGGGTGTGGCCTTCCTCTTTTGGTTCTTCCATCTTGGGTCTTTTAGCAACTCTTCCAAGTTCTCCTTCATTGCTGGTTCATGTCCTATCCGAAGTTCAAGGTCTTCGCCACCTTCTCCAACTTTGGCAGGTTCATCAACTCTTTTTGTTTCTTGAGGTGTTGGATTGGACGGTCCCTCAACCTGGGATGGTTCTTCAATCTGGGGAGCTTGATCAACTTCCATGGGCCCTGGTTCTTGATCTCCCGCAGGTTCCCCTCCTTGTACATCGTTGACCACTTCCATGGATGTAAGTTGTTGGTTTTGTGTAGGTTCTTGCACTTGGCTATTTTGAGTTTGTTCCACTCCTTCCATGGGTACCGGTCGTGAGTTCTCCACTGGTTCACCATCTTGGGTCGCCTGTACATTATCTGGCTGATCGCGTACCTCCATCAACTCGGATTCAATTGAGATGACGTCTAGGATGTTGGGTTCATCAGCCAAAATTTGGGTTACAACTTCGAGTATATGAACTGGTGCTACATTCTTTCCTTCGCGACCATTTTTAATCTGCAGTAAACATTCACGAGCCTTTTTCTGGTCACATTTAATGATCCCGGCACCTTTAGGAGTTGGAAATTTTAGACAGTAGTAGTAGGTTGAACATGCCGCTTTGAATTCATTGATAAACGGGCGGCCAAGGAACCCTTTGTAGGTAGACTGCTGGTCAACAATAAGGAAATCCACGAGCCTAGTCAGTCTCCTCTCCGGGTCCTCGGCCGATACAAGTTGGACGCTCAACCTAATTTGGCCTACGGGGACGATTACAGCTTCTCCGAACCCCACTATCCTAGCATTACTAGGTTCTATGAACGACTCAAAATCACCTAAGGCATCTAAGGTGGATTTGAACAAGATGTTGGTGAAAGTGCCAGTGTCAACTAGGAGCCTGTGAACTCGGACGTTCATGATGTTGGCGCTGATCGCCAACGAGTCATTATCGGGAGTTAGAATCCCCTCCAAGTCCGCCTGAGAGAAGGTAAGCTCGGCTGTAGGTTGAGTGGCAGGCTTGGAGCTGGAGCTGTCTTCTTGAACCTGGTTAACGGCCCGGACTTCGGCCTTCCTTTATCTCTTGGAAATTGAGGATCTTCCGTCTTGGCGACCTCTGGCAGCTCCAAAATGTTCTTCAAGAACCAGGAGTTCTCGGGTCGGCTCTTGATCTTGCAGATGTGGGGGATGTTGATGAAATATTCTAATCCAAAAGATTAAGGAAGTAATCAGTGGAATACCGAATGACGTGTCCCAAAACAACTAATCAAGCATGATGAGTATGGGCAAAACCAAAGAAGATCAATACAATAAAAAAGGAATCGTCAAACAAGCAAAAATGGCCGAGCAGCAGTGCCAGAGAGGAATGGGCGAGTAGCTCACCTGCTCGCCCAACACCTGCCAACACACCTGCTCGCCTATTTACACATAAATAGGCGAGCAAGTCTCACAATTCTTATACTTGGCGAGCAGCTCACCTGCTCGCCCAAA
>JAPKLY010000532.1:245672-271348 GCA_026898435.1 Prunella vulgaris
TTTTTGATCGATTGTTAGTGAAATCGCACCTAAAAGCCACATAAACGCTCCCGTTGCGGAGATTTCATTAACAGGGGAGGTGCCCTTCGCCTGTGTTGAGGCCTCGTCGGTCCTCATCTTCTTCCTCATCATCTGAAACCTCCCTCCTTTCAATCCTGGTTCTCTTTGCAGGTGCCTTTTTTACAAACTCGGCCAGCTTCCCATCCTCATAGAATTTCCACAACTGTTTGAGGAGGTCGCGACACTCGCTGGTGAAGTGGCCGATTGATTGATGGTAGGCACAAAATTTGTTGGGGTTCAGCTTCGTGCGGTCCTGACGAATCCTCCTAAGTTTGTTCAACATAGCCTTGTCTTTGACCGCAGCGAACACATGGTCGACAGAGACGGTAAGTACTTGGTTGAGTTTTTCCTTGAACTCGTCTCCGTCACCAAAAGCCTTCAAGTTTTGGGGAGCTTTTTATGTACCCTCGGACTTCTTCCCATGCTGCTTCTTTTCATCAGAGGCACCGACCTCCTTCATCAAGGCCTCTTGCATGGCCACGTACACCCCAGCTTTGTGTCTGAATTCAGTGTAGATGTTCGGGCATGCAAGATGCATCTCTTTCCAGAGTTTGGTGCCCTTTTTCAGTCTGGCCATCACATCAACAATTTTGGTATCTTCGCTCACCGGTTCGCCCTCCAGCAGTATTTTGTCAAACCTTTCTAAGTACTGCTGGTCGATTTCATTTTCGCCTTGATGGATGTCGGTGAGCCGGTGCTTCTGGGTCAAGTATGACCCGAACCCCAAAAAGTGGGCCAAAAACTCCCACGTGAGTTGGCCCAAGGATTGAATCGACCCTGGGGCGAGTGAGAAGAACCAGCGATGAGCTCGATCCCCGAGGGTCAGCGGGAAGTTCCGGCACTGGGTGGCATCAGTGGCACCTACTGAGATCATGTCTGCATACATGCCAAGGTGGACCTTCAGGTTAGATTCTCCTTCGTATGCGGACATCAACGGGAATTGGATCTTCTTTTAAATCGGTGCTTTTATGATGGCAGGTGCCAATGGAGATGCTAGAAGGGAGGTGGCATCAGGTCCGCCAGTTTTGGCAGCTACTTGCATCTGTAGCTGCTCAACGGCCTTCTTTAGTGTGGCCAGCTCATCCTCGTGAGCTACCTCCTGTGGAGGCAGTTCAAAGGTCGTGCACCTCGTGGATGCACGTCCCCACAGTCCCTCGCTCTGGGGTAGCCCCTCGGTGATGGGCTGGAATTGGCGGCCTCCATTCGGCCCAAGTCTGTCGGCTACAGGCCTCCTCAAACGATCGTGAGCGGACCTACAAGGTTGTAGATCCGACTCTCCCCTCCGGGATGAAGCGGGGGCCGCCACATGTTCGACCTCTTCCTGCCTGGGCCCCAACCTGCCCCGGAGTACCTCCCTTTCTCGGGATTGGTGGGTGGCAGATGCCTCTGTGTAGGCTGAAGCTCGCCCGTCTTGCGAACCTAGCCTTTCCACCGCCTTGGCCTTTCGGGACCGTTCGCTGTACGTGAGCTCACCTTTTGCTCAGCGGGAAGGTCGCTGGCTTGCCCCCGAGCCTGGGTGGCCTGAGTCGGCCTAGTTGTCTGCTCCCGGGTTTCATTAGCAGGAGCTTGCCGGGACGCCTGGGCGAGGTCGTCCTGCTGTCTCTGTTGCAGCCTTTGTAGAGCGGCGATTGTGCGTTGAAGCTCGTTAGGGTCATTGGCGAGGTCCCTTAGAGCAGGGTTCAATTCCTCTTGTGCCATAATAGCTCGTTGGGGAGCTCACGGGGCGTCATTTCTCTGAGGAGCTCGGCGCGAGGTCTCCCCATCAGCCTGGTTTTGGTTTGTGCTATCCTTCCATCTCCTAGTGGTAGTTGAGGTATTTTCTTTTGACATTTTAATGTTTCAGTGAGAAGGTCATCAAGGTCAGCGGTTTCCAACAAAGGTAAGTTTTGTCAAGGTTTTGTCTGTCCTTGCATGCACACGAATTATCCAAAATCTGGTTTATTCATCTACACGTATGCGTTTAAAATCCTTTTTGTTGAAATTTATGTCCGAAAATCTGGTAATTTGGATAGAAACTGGAAATCAGAGTGTATCTTTAAAGTGTTCTTAGCTTGGGTCAAGAACACCTTCAAATCTTCTTAATATTCTCACACTTTTTTTCAGAATCGAAGGTTCAAGACCCTCCTTCTAGCGCCAAATTTTTGACAGGATTATATAATGATCTAATTTAGTGGCTGTATTAAGTGGATAATCCTATCAAACAATAATCAAGATTATAGTGTTCTTGAGTAATGAGAATAGAGAGAGAGTCTGTGAGTTAGTGAGAGAAAGTAATTTGTATTATGATAACTTAGAGAGAGAAAGGTACATGGGAGACCTATGTATAGGTTTGCATGTATGAGGTGGCACCTTGTGAGCTTACTTAGCTTTAGATGCTTCCTTTACATTGCTTCGTCCTACTACATTGTTGCCAGTCTCTTATATAGCTAGCCTAAGTACTTCGAGCTTGAGCTAGCTTCACTGCCTTGTGTCATTCCGGAACAATGTAGAAGTGGACTTTGGCTTGGGCGAACTACCCTGCGAGCTTCCCTCTATTGGTCTTATCTTGCCTTGCTGACTTGGTTGTGGCTCGTCCCGGCGAGCTTCTCTCATTGTTAAGCTTCCGGGCGAGCTTCTCTAGGTTGACTTTGGTCAAAGCTGGAGACTCATCTCCTATGTAGGTTGGCGACCTTCTTAGCCTTGATCAAATAATCGTGTTATTAATCTCGAGTAGTTCGCCTATCAACCGAAATATTTATTTTTCTGCATAGAACCAATTTGTAATTTTTGTCAATTTTGTGAACCATTTTGTGATTTTCCATAATTTTTACTTATCAAATATATATATATATATATATATTATGATATACGTGTATATATATTTATATATGTTAAAAAGTATCAAAATTGAATAATCAAAGCAACAAAAGTAAAAGATAACAACACTCAAATTCTGCGAAAAAATACTGTCAATGGAAAGATATTACCTAATGACATATGCAATATATAATATAAAAAATAAATATTTATATTGTGTATAAGTTAGGATGAACAATATCATTTTACTGATAATAAATTTTTAAATGAACCAATATGTATATTGTTGAGTGATTGTTCTAAATAGATTGATTTTGTGGCTAATTACTCCAGTAAAATCACTCAAACAACAATCTTAATAAGTGAATTAATTTGATAATGAATGATGTAGAGAGAAGAGTAGAGAGAGAAAGTATGAATAATTGTTCTTGTCTATTAGGGAGATTGGAATCCCCTCAAATGTTATAATTTAGTCTATTTATACCCTTGCATGGGTGATGTGGAATTTATCTAAGCTACTTAAGCTAATTTAGTGACAATTGTCCTCCACTTAATTTGCCTTTTATCTCACCATCTAGAAAGATTAATTTGCCAATTGTATCCACTCATCACCATCTAGAAAGATTAATTTGCCTTTTATCTCACTTGTCTCCTCTCCTGGGGAGACCAATTACCTCTTGGGCGAGCTGCCTTTCATGGGCGAATGTCCTTCACCTGGATAGGGTCTTAACCTGCTCACCTCTTCTTAGGTTGCTAGGTGGGCTTCTTTACCTGTCCTTATTGTCTGGGCATGATTGGTTGTCTTGTCGGTATCAATTGGGTTGTTAGGCAACCAGCTTTGGTAAGCAATATTAACATGCGTTCCTCCATGTTGGTCCGTTAAACATGTGTTTTCAGGATATGTGGCGAGCAAGGTGATGAGCAGCTCTGACTTGGCCTTGTAGGCTTGCTGGCCTGACCCACTCTTGCTCGCCTATAGAGTCCACATAACAGGTATGAGGCGAGCAGCTTTGGCTTGGCCTTGTAGGCTTGCTGGCTCGATCCCCTCTTGCTCGCCTGCAATCTTAACATGATCAAGGCTTTCTTTAACCCTTAATTAAATATATCTAATTTGCCCTTGATTTTCGGTGTGACTTCTTTCATCAACATATATATACACACATATATATTTCATGAATTAATTATAATAATTATTTTTATTTATTCTAATATATATGTATATATATAATACTCCCTTTGTCCATCAAATATATGCACCTTTTTTGCACGTGGTTTAATACAATATATCAGAGGATATTTTGGGGTATTGTGAGGTTCATTTATGAATAAAAATCATATTTTTGGAAAATACATCATATGCTCTTTCAAAAAATATTCACTTTATTCATAAATGGACCTCACAATACCCAAAATATCCTCTGACATATTGCATTAAACCACGTGCAAAGAAAGATACATATATTTGATGGACAGAGGGAGAATTATATTAGCCCTTGTCAATGTAATTACTTTATCGTTGATATTAATATTATGACTAATAAAAGTAACCATCGAATTAAATATAAATGTAGGGAAAAAATTATAAGGTTAAAAATATTTTAGGTCTTACAAATAAATAATCATATATAAATAAATTTGGGGATAAATAAAGTCACTAATTCAAAAAGTCTTCCGAAATCACAGGGGTTTTGATGGGATTGTTGGTATTTATAAAATACACTAAAAAGTCCATCAAAATCCATCAAACCCAACAATCCTTTAAAATCCTTATATTCTTTAATACCAGTAGATTGTTTTTTAAGTCTTTTAAAATCCTGATTGAATATCAGTGGATTATTTTTAAGTCTTTTAAAATCCAGATTGAATACCAGTTGATTATTTTTAAATCTTCTAGAATCCTGATTGAATACCAACAGACTTTTTTATAAGAAAAGAATCCTTTAAAATCGTACGAAATCTCAAACGAATACACCCCCCTAAATCTCTTCAACACAATCACAAAAACCAAATGCAATATTTAGGGAGACTAAAACACTAGTCCTCCCCAATATTTGTAAATAAATAGTGTCACTCGTTACTTTATTTCAAATCAGAATGTGATAATTATTGATATCATAGGTATAATAATAGGTATTTTTAGGGGTGTTGTATTGGAAAGAAGAATAATAAGTATTAAAAGTAACCAGGTGAGATAGCTCACCTGGCCACTGGGCTCCTCACTTGAGTGGGTGACCCAGGTTCGATTCCCTCTGGGAACGAATTGGAGATGAGAGATATAAGGTTGGCTAGGAGTTTATTCTTGGAGTGTTTGTGGAGTTGGTGTAACTAACTACTAACAACTAACATTTACCGATAAAAAAAAAATAGGTGTTAAAAGTATGTTGTGTTGGAAAAAGTAATTGTAGGTATAATAGGTATTTTTAGGTGTGGATTGAGTTTGGAATTTGAAAATCGAATATTAAATTTCAAACTCATGTGGAGCGTGATCGCAAAATTCTACGTCCATCCGCGTAAATCTCACAACAAAGATACCCTTGAAAAGTGAAACTAAAGACAATTAATAGAAGTACAAGTATATAACCAGGTAAATTTATTAATATATGGATATTTTCAACATTTTTTAGCGAAATAGGGAAACAAATGAGATACTTAGCAATTTAAAACCAATCGGGAATGGAATACCCGACTGGCCACGTGCCAGCACAAAAGTTGGGAAGCATCATTTTCTGAGCGGCTGCAAAAGCTGCCAAGATGGCTAATCTATTAATTTTTTTTCTGGCCCCACCCCCTCCCCCTACCCCTACCAATACTCGAACCCTTGACCTCAACCAGAGATAATCACTGGTCAACCACTGAGGCAAAGGAGCATTGGAAGCCCAAATACGTATAAAATATAAGTAAATAAATTAATTAAATAATTAAAAATATGTATAAATGCACGAAGAAATAAGGTTAAAAGATGAGAATAATAAAGTTTATAGAGTTGAAATTAATAAAAGTATAGAACTTAAGATGAACATGTGAGATTAAAAAATTAGATATCGGATTTAATATATGAATATATTCATAAGAATAATTATATATATATATATTTATAAAATATAAAAATATTGGGTCAATATTAAAACACTTAAAATATGAGGTTGGTATTAATTCTTTATGTCAGAATTAATAAAAAAAGAAAATTTTTAAAATCGAGTATTTTAATTAATTTCATAACTTCATATTTATATAATAATATAAAAATGTGTCCTAATTTATTATATTTGGCTATATTAATATATTTTATACAATAAAGTGATAAACAAGACTACATTACTTTACTTATATTTATCACGTTTTTTGGTCTATTTTGATAATTCAGAAGATTTTTATTTTAATAATACCTAATTTATGCAATAATTAAATATATTTGTGGTTTCCAATTAATAGATTAGCCACGGGAATGTTGGCAGCTTTTGCGGCCGCACAGAAAATGATGCTTCCCAATTTTTGTGCTGGCTTGTGGCCAGTCGGGTATTCCATTTTTTATTGGCTTTAAATTCCTAAGTATCTCATTTGTTTCCCTATTGTGCTAAAAAAAAGTTTGAAAATATCGATATATTAATAAATTAGCCTATAAAACCATACCTTTTAACTAAAGTACAGTGGATAAAAGTATAAAATAAAGAAAGTGTAGGGGATGAATTAATCATTGTGCATATTAATCCGTGTAACAAAATCTTAAACATCAATTAGGATAAGATTAAATGATATTCGAATTCATAATTTCACACAAACCATTTGAAATATTCCACCAAATCAATTATTAACCTTAATTTTCATTATAGGAAAATACAGAATTATCTACAAAAATTGTGAATATGATTCCGTAAATTTTAACAAAAATATTCATACAAAGAATTGTCTACAAATTATCTAATTATAAAAATTTTGCCTACAATATTTTTGTAGATAAATTATTGAGCAACGCTTGTGTAGAAATTTCTTCTGTAGAAATATTCATTTTTTAAAAATTCGCAGGTCTAAATCGGGTCGGGTCTGATTTGGATTTTTTTTTTCAAAATTCGCGCAACTTGTAATTTCAGGTTTTTTCGCTTCTAGTTATATTACAAATTGGGCAAATGTATGTTACAATTAGACAAAATCTGTGTTACTAATTCTTAAAAAAAATTATTTTTTGTACTTTTCAAGTAACTATAAAAAAAATATTTGTTACTTAATTTATTTTTTATTCTCTTTGTTGATTTATGTTAAAAATATGTTATTCATGTACTAATCATCATTTAATACCTTATATATGTTATATAAAATATAATATATATTATTCTAAGGATAAATAAATGTTTGTATATACAGTAACACACATTTACTCTAATTGTAACACACAGTAACACACATTTACTCTAATTGTAACATACATTTGCAGTAACACACATTTACTCTACTTGTAACACACATTTACTCTAGATGTAACACACATTTGCAGTAACACAAATTTACTCCAATTATAACATACATTTGCAGTAATATACATTTACTCTAATTGTAACACATATTTGCTCCTCAATTTGTGTTATTATATGAGCATATATGTGTTACTATAGAATAAAATGTATTTTTATTAAGAACAAACATGTGTTACACATACAATGTAATATTTACATGTGTTACATTGCATGAAAAATATTTACTTCTACAAAAATAAATGAATATGTGTAGAAAACAACATTTAGTCTGATTGTAACACTCATTTTGTCTTAAAGTTGAGCGAATTTTGTAACATACCTGGAGCGAAAAAAACTGAAATTACAAGTTGCGTGAATTTTGGAAAAAAATACTCAAATCCGACCCGATCCAATTTAGACCCGCGAATTTTTTAAAAATGAATATTTCTACTGTAGAAATTTGTATATAAGTTTTTGTCTAAATTATTTATAGGTAATGTTTATAGATAAATTATTTGTAGATATATACCTACGAATTTCATCTGGTAGGTAAATGATTTCGATAATAAATTACTTATAAGTTGAAGAATAAAATGTCTATTTGATTATAAAATTTTATAGGCAAATTGTAAATAATTTTCCTATAAATAAAAATTATTAGAAAAATTTATAGGAAATTCTAATTTCTTAACCAATCCTTTAATATGTTAGTAGCGTAGAAGACTGTCGAACACAAAAATGTGAATAACCAAACTAAATACAAATTAATGAGATTTAATTGGTCGGACCCACAATTTCGTCGGTACTTTTTGTCTGGATGAGATGATACTATGTTTCAGTTACCCGGTCTTGACCCAACTAAGAATATTTGCTTCACTTAAGTTCATGGGTAAAGAATGTTTTTGAGCCATCGCACACCACCCAAATTCTATATATATATATATATATATATATATACTTGTTATTTTGTTAGAACTCATTTGGTTCGTAAGATAAAAGTACCTATCCGTAAAAAACATACATGTTTTCGATGGATAGATATGTTTATCTTACGAACCCAATGAGCCCTAGAATATTATTAATCATACTCCATAGTTTCTTTTTAAATTGCTCAAAAATTCAAAAAAGTAATATTTTTTTAATTTTTTAATTACGTAAAATAACAATAAAATAATTATACTCTCTAAATTAATTCTCTAAAAATATTTTTAATTTATATCTCATGTTACTACATTTTCACATAAACTCTCAAACAACACTAACTTCTTTTTTATAAAGTTGAAATGATCAATATACCCTCAATTTTGCACTTTTAATATTAATAAATAATTTTTTATTCAAACTCGTGTTATTTTTTATGTGAGCAATTCAAAATAATTTTTTATAAAAATTATTAAAGTTATAAAAAAGGTTTAGTAAATATAGTTTCCGACAATTTGGTTGAGTTATTTGTTTCCTTGGTGGAGGTGCAGCTGGGACAGAACTGGATGTCAAAACCAGCCTTTGTCTTTTCCAGTTGGCACTCTTGTCATGCATCATAGTCATCTTTAAGTTAGGAATTTGACATTCTATATCAAATGAACATGCAAGCTGCTATAATTATTTGGTTAGGACATCACAATCAAAAATAACGTTACGTGTTCGAAAAATATTTCTGCCAAGTCTTTAATTCGATGTGCTCGAAAAATAAGGTATAAAATATGTCATTATCAGAATCAAGGATCACTCTGAAAATAAATTTGATTATATAAAAATGATTAAAAAAAGAAAAAAAGGAAAGATTAAGGGATGCTTGTTTATGAATTCCTCAATGGAACAAGAATCAAAATTTATTTTTCTTCTTTACTTTTAATTAATTTGTTGAAAGAATGTTTGTCTCTTTTGTGATTACATAATTAGTATTGTGTTCTAATTTGAAAGAATGAAAAAAAAAAAAAGGAAAGATGTTAATTGTGAGATGAGAAAATAATAGAGAATGATGATTACAGGGAGTAAGAAGAGTAATCCAATGAGGTAATCAAAATGAGGTAATAATTACCTTATTTATTCAGAAGGAAAGATAGCATTGTGTACATCTTTTATCTATAATAACTAATATTGTTACAATATATTTATTTTCGTTCTCATTTCAATCAGAAAAGTTTTAGAACCAGTTAGCATGACCTGAATTGAGATATTGCACGTATGGTCTCGCACGACATGTATTATTTTAGTATTGGTCTCATACGATTTTGTTCGTGCACTTATAGTCCTAAACGTTATAAAATTTGCAGATTTGGTCCCAAAATTTGTAGGTTCATTAATTTATTAGTAGTAATATTTGGGACCGAATATGCAAATCTTGGGGAACAAATCAATAAGTTTTGTAACGTTTAGGTTTACAAGTGCAAGAAAAGACGTATGAAACCAATAGTAAAATATTTAAATTAATTTTAAAATATATATATTATGTGAAACCAAAAGTGAAAATACTCGACCTGAACCAAAGTCAAGGACAACCCAGTGTTGTGGTTGCGATAAATTCCTTTGGAAAGGCCCTTATCATGGGATGAAGAAAATTAAGGGGACGCTTGGTATAAATTTAAAATGGTAATGGTAATAGGTATCATTATCGCCGGAGTTAGTAATTACCCTTTTTTAATATACTTTTATAATTTCATTCATGTACAATAAATAATACCAAACACTACTAATGAGAATGAATCCCCATTAATTTTCATTCATTCTCATTCCCCACACTCATTTTTCTCCATCAAACGCGCTTAACTTATTGCTATTTGCTTCACTGCTTGTAGGGGCCGCACCAGTTTGTGTGCACCATGATTAACTTACATTAAATGCATATGTGTGGCGATATCATTTTGTGGCTAATTATACATTAACTTACATTAAATACATATGTTTGGCGATATATTTGTGTCTTTTGGGTATTACAATTTAGAAATAAATTATCAAAAAGAACGTCTCTTGTAATATCAAAACTTGTGTGAGACGTGCTAGGAATGTGTTACGCTAGAGATGTAGTAGCGAACTATTTGCCTTCTACCCAAAAAAGTATTCGTTTGAACTCATTTATTAATATAAATGAATAAATTTAAAGTTCAACTAATGATTTTTTATTTGTTATAGTTCATGAATATGTTCATTATTAAACTCGTAAGCTAACTCGTGTAAATAATAATAAATATCATTTGTGATTAAATGTCGCCAAGCGTCTAAACCGCTTAGGCTAAATTCTAGACGGAACATTTTTGCTATTTGTGTCAAAATATTCTCTTGTTATGTTAATAAATATGCACATTATAAGAAAAATTTAAATTTAAAATACAATTAATAATCAAATATATTTTTCACAAATTGCAAAGTTAAAAAAAATAGAAAACCATCACAACACTATATGTCTAACTTTTAAATTAAATGCAAAAATACAAAAATACATAATACGAATAAATTAACTCAAGTTAAGTGGTTCAATTAAGGGAATTTTTGAAAGACAAAGGTTGGTCATCTTCATGCACATGGTCTTCATCGTCGGATAACATTTATTTCTTCCTTATCAGATGAGAAATCATCCTCGTCAATTTTTCTAAAGTTGACACTTTTTTTTTAAAACCTTTCGTTTTAAGTTATTAAAAAAGATATATAAAAATTGTCTACCGCCTAGGCGCCACCAAATATCATCTTTGCCATTTTTTATCGATTTAGGTTAGTCATCGGCGGTTGAATGCGCCGCCAAGTGTCTAGACGGGGCCGAAATTTTTGCCCCTAATAAATAGTTTGATTACTTCCTCAAAACAATCTAAAAGGTTCGCTCAAATTTTTTTGGATGAGATAGTAAAAGAAAATATAATAAGCCTAATGTGGATGCTTACTTTTTGAAACTTTATTTATAAAATAAAATAATTAGTAGAATTGAGTGTGAATATATATAGATCCCAAAATAATGGCATGAAGGATATATATGTGTGTGTGAATTGTAAGAGAATGAAGATCATAAGAAATATTTTTATTTTGGGTTTGCAAGTTTTAGTAAGACAAATTAAAAATAGAAGTTTGCAAAATTTCATGGATGAAAGACGTATGATAAAAAATTTATTCACTTTATAGTAATGATGTATATAAAAATATGTGTTGATAGAATTTACTAATGATGTCTTTATGTGGCTATTATAACATATTAATCCTATCAAACAATCACTCAAGAAATGTGTTCTTGGGTGGATAATATAGAGAGAGAAAGTAGAGAGCTTAGTGAGAGAAAGTAGATGTGTATTGTGATTAAGTTGTTCTGGGAATGGTACAAAGGAGACTTATTTATAGGTGTGCAAGTGTGAGGTGGCACCTTATGAGCCTATTGGGCTTTTGGTGTCGACTAGGGTTCTTGACCCTCGTCTTGTTTCCTCACAATGCTCTCTTTACAAAACTTTGTCCTACTACATATCTATTTGCCCTCTATACACACGTTGACTATCACCTCTAATCTCGGCGGGCTTCCGGACGAGCTTCTGTGCCTTAGGTTGCTTTTAGGAACAAAGTAGCGGTGGACTCTTGCTTGGTCTCCTCGGATAGGGGCGAGCTTCTTTCCTAATGAGGAAGCTCGCCTATGACCCTCTCTCTCCTGGTGCAATCAGCCATTGGTTTTGGCCCATAGGGAGCTTGGGCGAGGTTCCCACCTACCTCGCTGAGCTTCCCTGTGTTAACCTCTTGGACTAAGTTTGCCTATCAACATTTGCCCCCCAGCTTGCTCACATCATGATACCTCTAATGTGTGGGCGAGCTGACTTATCTCTGTGGACGGAGGCTCGAGTGTTGGTGAACTATCTCTGGACGGGTGCCGGGCTTGTGGGCGAGCTCCATCGTGGCGGTTGGTCGGCTGACGTGGTGCGGGAATCAAGGCATCGTGCACGCCTTTTTAGGCGTTGTTTCCCGCGCCCATCATGATGGACTTTCAAACTTTTTGCAGATCTGTCCCTGAACTCTTTAAATATTCAAGCTCGCCCACGTGTCTATAAATAGGCGAAGGTAAGATCAATCTTCACTTTCGCATCTTCATTTCTCCGGGCAATTTTCCGGCGATCGACTCCCTTGCATCCGACAAGTTCCCAAGTGCTTCTCAAGGTAGAAACTCATTTCCTCTTCCCTTTCTTCTCTTTTGCAGATTCTCTTCTTTCTTTCTTTCGATTCTTCTAGTTTCTGGAAGCTTTGGATGTTTCCAGTGACTCTTCGACTCTTCCGATCACCTTCGTACCGTGACTCCGGCGACTGAGATTTTTGGACCATTTTGGGACCCTTCGAACTCCGCCCAGGCTATGTCGACCCAATCATCGAGCGAGACTCTTTCGAACCGTAACCCCGGGAAGTGACCTATGACTGATAGTGGGCCCATCCCCCAAATGAGCCCGGTGATAATCGGCTCCGATTCTGAGACGGCCTCAGTAGGTCGCCCCAATTCTGGCGAGCTTCTCGGCTAGGTCCGATCTGATTCGGGGGAGAAGGCCACCAACTCCGGCCAGAGTAAAGAGGCTTATCTCCGTGAGCTCAGGCGAAGTCATGAGTTTGCGTCCAATGAGGCCTTGGTCGAGGATGAGGAGGTTGCCGATGCCGCCGATGTCGGCAAGGAGGTCACCAAGGTGGGTGGACAACAAGGCGACCTCGAAGAAGTTACCCTAGAGTGGTTCCGTTCCATAGATTTTCTAGAGCCCCAGCTGGCCGAGCATCAGGTTCCCGCTGACGTTATCCATCCCTTTGACTAGGATGAATATGTCGCCTAGCATGTGGCGAACTTCGATCTCCCCGGGCGAGCTTATCGGGATGCGGCGAACAAATGGGATTACAAAGCAAGCGATGTTAGAAGTGTCATCAATGAGTACCAACTCTCCCAATTCCGCGAGAAGTACCGGATCCCACTCTACATCTTCCTGTATGCCCCAGAGAAGAATGAGCGAGCTGATGCGCCTCCAGCGGGATTGACGGCCATCAACGTACGTACTCTCGAGGCCGGGCTTACATTGCCCCTGCACCCGATTATAGGCCAGTTCTTGCTCGACAATAACCTCGCCATCACACAGCTTACCCCCAACGCTTGGAGTAGCATATTGGCGGCATTGGCGGTCTACGGACTAGAGGGATATGAGAACAGGTTGACCACTGCTGAGCTCAACGAACTATTCATCGTGACTCGACAAGTGAATGATGGCAAGGGGTACTACTACCTCAAAGCTTGCCCGGGAAAGAAATTGGAATTTCTCCCGAACAAAATCCGTGACTGGAAGTAATAGTTTGTCTTCATGGGCGGAGACTGGCGAGCTTCCACAAGTTACTCCGGGCGAGGAGAACGAATCCCTTCCCCTGACGAATATGGGAAGGCTAGCAGTAGGTCGCCTACTTCGGTGTGCGTGGGTTGAATTAGATTTACTAATCTAATTCCTTTCTTTTGCAGGTTCGAAGCACCAGACGTCGAGCCGAGAAAGCCTGAAGTGCCGATCGAGTTTAACGTGGTGCGGGCTGTCTGTTATTTAAGGAGTCAAAAGGATCGGGAGATCGCCCACCTCACTCAGCATCATTGTTTTAGGCTCGCCGGGCTTCACACCCTGCCTCACCACCTCACGGTCCAAGGTCCTGAACTCCCAGGTTTACAACTCTTCGAAGCTCACCCACCGGGGGGGTAGCTCACCCAAGTCGCTAACCATTTTTCTTTAATTTTTGCAGACGGTAATTGGGTCGCCTTCCCAACTGTTGAGATCCCGCCAGCTTACGAAGTTCTTGCTCGCCGGTTTGCTATGGGTCCACAACGCCCCAATAGACTGGCTTTGCCCTCGACTCTCGCCCTAGAGGCGAGCAAAAAGGCCGAGCCCGCCTCGAAGAAGGGCGAGGTAGGCGGGTCCGGGACTCAGAAAGGGTCGACAAAGGCTCCGTAAAAAACTAAGGCTACCGAGGTCGCCAAGGCCAACAGGGGTGGAGGGTGAGCTGGGGCCACACCCGAGCGAGCTTTCCACCAGTCCAAGAGACTCCACCGTGGAGATAGGTCCCGAGTGGGGGAGGACGACGTGTTAGCTCGCAAGAGAGCTCGCACGGGTCTTCGCGACGATGAAGGGCCCGAGCACATTGAGCGAGCTGACACAAGGTCGGCGCAACGTGGATTCGCCCACTCAACTGCTCCATTGGCGGTCACACCTCTCCAAAGGTCGCCACCTACCCCATCTCCCTTTGGGGTTCAAACCAATGATGATACGCTCCTGGGCTGGGACCCCGAGCGAGCTCAGTGAGTAGCTCGCCCTCCTGACCTCTATCCTTGTCATTTTCTTGTATTTTTCTTCTCTAACTCCAACTGTTTTGACCTCGCAGCTATGCCCCCATCGCACACCCGAACAGGCATGAGGCCGTCCACACTTATGAGCGATCTCGCTCTCTGACCTCTATGGGCAGCCTTCCTCCGGGTCTTGCTCAGAATACTGTGAGTGAGATGCCGAGGTTTTGGTCCACTCCCCAGTTGGCGACCATTGAGAGCTAAAATCTAATAGAGAATGCTCGGCTCTCAATGCATTATGCGAGTGGGCTGTTGCTCGCAAACCAGAAGGTGATCGACCAAGCCACCCAGCTGGAGGAAGGTCGCCAAAAGAGGAATGAGGCCTACCTGAAAATGGCAGAGAACGCCGATAAGTTGAAGAAGCTTTGGAGCTCGCCGAAGGGAAGGCGGCTGCGGCCCTGGCGTCCGAGAGCAGCGCTCTCGATAACCTCGGCCAGCTTCACAGACAGCTCGCCTCCATCCAGAAGAATACTAATGCCCAAATTAAGGCTAAGGAGGAGGAGTTCACCCAGAAGCTCGCTGACAAGGAGGGCGAGCTTACTCTTGTCAGGAGGGAGCTTGACTTGGAGCGTGGCCTATTCAAAACCGCCGATGAGGAATGTACAAAGCTCAGAGAGGAGCTGTCGGGGAAGATTAATGAGGTCGTCGAGCTCCTCAATGACGCATCCTCCTCGGCGAGCTTGGACGGTGTGAAGGCCGAAGCTTCAGACAAGGGGTTCGTCCAGTGCTATGCCGAGGTCATTCAGACCATCTGGTGGGCGCGAGCTCATAAGGACGATGAATTGAAGGCCGTGGTGGGTGATTTCAAGGAGTGCTTGACAAGGCTCCTTTTCCAGATGAGACGGAGTTGGATATCGGCGACCTCCCGGAGCTCGAGGTGCCACTCGACTTCGTGCCAGCGCGCTTCAAAGTGATCAACACCATCCCGGTCCCGGAGTTGAACGTCGCCAATGAAGAAGGGCAAACTCCCCCCACTCTCACACAACTTCAGGAAGCTTGCGGGGATGCCATGTTGAACCTCGGCGAGTTCGACAACAGTGGGTGCACAGGCAACATCACCGTCATGCCGAGGTTGTCCCCGCAAGATCGCGAAGTGTCCGGTACTGAGGTAGCTCCGGAGGTCGCCCATCCCGAGGTCACCGCCGCCGAGGTTCCTGCCGATACCCCCATCGCTCCCGCTGCTTCGGAGACTTAGTCTTTTTCTCCGTTTTCTTTAGAATAGTTTATTTTTTGTAGCTTTTTGTTTTTCGCCGAGTTACCGTAGCTCGCCGGGCTTTGTATAGCTCGCCCAAAAGGAGCTTTCTTTTGTAGTTCAAAGATGGTCAGCTAGCCGACCTTTGTGGCTAGCACAGCTTCTTATATTTGGAAAATTTTTAAGTATCTTTTTGACTTAAAAGTTTCCCAAGTATTTTTTGAATGGAACTTGATTCTTTTACCCCAACTTCGTCTATTTACGTTTCTACGCTTATGTTATAATTTTAATTGGCTCGTTTCTATTTTAGACACTTAATTGTTCGTCTTACTCTACTTTCGAGAGGCGAATCGTTCGTTTTATATCGCTTAGGACTACGAATTGTACCTTCATTTTATTAGTACGTATTCTTCGTCTTACACCGCTTAGGGCCGCGAATTGCCCGTCTTAAACTACTTGGGGTAGCGAGTTGTACTTTGTTTAATTCACTTTGGGCGATTGGGTTTCGCGAACCTTGCCTTAGACGTTTTATCATCTTTTTTTGTGAATTTTTCTAACTTAAGGCAGTTGGTGCTTGGTGATCCTTTGAGAAGGATACCTTCGCTAACCTTGGGCACTTTGGCCTTCGCCTTCAAGCGTTTAGATTATAACGTTTGGGACCTTGGTCCTTGCGTATTCGCGGAGCTTCGAACAGTTGGATGTTTTGCGAAGCTTCGTTCGGTTGGATACTTTGCGAAGCTTCGAGTAGTTGGATATTCTCTGAAAATTTCTAACTTTATATAGTAACGTAGTTTACGTTGGTTGCCATCAATATTTCTGATGCGAACCTTCAGCTAGTCTATTACAAAATCTCGATTTATTGATAAAACTTCTTTAAATGTGCCGCACTCTAGGTGTATGATGAGGCGTTCCCTTCCACGTCTTCGAGGTCGTATGTACTGTTTGCTCAGGCTGCGGTAACCCGGAACTGTCCCTCCCAATTTGATCCAAATACACCCGGTGGGGCCATTAGTTTCTTCTTTAGTACTAGATCCCCCACTTTGAACTTTCGATCTCGGACTTGGGAATTGTAGTACTTTTCCGCTCTACGCTTGTAGGTGGCGTTTTTCATTTCCGATGAAGCTCTGGTCTCTTCAATCAGATCTTTTTCGACTGCCAAGGCCTCGTCATTCTTTTCTTCTTCAAATCCTACTACCTTCCAAGTCTTATTCTGGACTTCCACCGGTACTATTGCTTCAGTTCTGAAGGTTAAGGCAAACGGTGTTTCTCCGGTGCTAGCTCGGTACGATGTTCTGTAAGACCAGCTTCCTTTCTTGTCTTCGAGGCGGACCTTCAATATGTGCTTCAGAATTTTGTTAACCGCCTCAACCTGGCCGTTTGACTGCGGATGGTATGGAGTTGAGTAGTGCTTCTTGATGTTCCACGAACTACAAAAATCTCTCAACTTCTGGCCGTCAAACTACCTTCTGTTGTTCGTGGTGATCGATTGCGGAAGTCCGAATCGGCAGATCAGGTTCTTCCATATAAAACCGATCATCTTTTCTTGCGTTATCGTTGTAACTGCCTCGGCTTCAGCCCATTTGGTGTAATAATCTACTGCTACCACAACAAACTTTACACCGCCTCTGCCAGGTGGAAATGTGCCGATCAAGTCGATACCCCATTTTGCAAAAGGCCACGGGCTGAAGGCCGACTTCAGTTGAGTAGCTGGGGAGTGAATATTAGGTGCGAAAAGTTGACACTTTCGGCACTTTCGTGCGAAGCTAATGGCATCTTTGCGAAGAGTGGGCCAGTAATACCCCTGTCTGATTGTCTTGTATGCCAGAGCTTGCCCCCCAGCGTGACTTCCACAAATCCCTTCGTGAATTTCTTCTAACACCTCGAACCCTTGCTTCTTAGATAAGCATTTGAGGAGGGGTAGAGAGAATCCACGTTTGTAGAGTTGACCATCAACCAACGTATATCTGGCTGCTTGCTTCACTAGCCGGCTAGCTTCCCATGTATCTTCGGGGGTTGTTCCGTCCTTTAAGTATTTTTGGATCGGAGTGCACCAATCTTCACTATCTTCATTGCCTTCTTGTTCTTGCCCCCCACTCGAGGTCTGATATACTTTGTAATCAGATGTCGAGGGGTTTTTCAAGTTGGTGATGACAACCTCCGTCAAGTCGGCTTCGCCGTTACTGGTAGCTAGTCGGGTTAGTGCGTCTGCTTGTGTGTTTTCCAACCTTGGTATCTGATTGATGTAAACCTACGTAAACATCGAGATCAGATGTGTCGCTATTTTTTGGTACGTCATCATTTACTGATCTTTTACTTCGTACTCCCCCCGGACTTGGGATATTATTAGCTGGGAATCTCCAAAAATTTGAAGATTGGTTGCCCCCACAGCTAACGATAACCTAAGTCCGGCTATCAAAGCTTCGTACTCCGCCTCGTTGTTGGTTGCTCTAAAGTAGAACCGGATTGCGGAGGTGAAGACTTGTCTGTCTGGATTGATCAAAACTACACCGGCTCCTGCTGCTGTGCTAGTTGATGATCCGTCAACGTAGAGGTGCCACGGAGCTATACGTCCCCTCGTCAGATCTTGTGGAAAAGTTAGCTCGACGATGAAGTCGGCGAGTGCTTGTCCCTTAATCGTTGTTCGGGGTACGTAGGTTATACCGTACTGGCTAACCTCTAGTGACCATTTCAACAAACGTCCTGCGGTATCTGGGCACTGTAATATTTGACGTAGTGGGAACATCGTCAGTACCTCTATCGGGTGGTCGAAGAAATAGGGCCTCAATTTTCTAACACTCATCACCAGTGCATAGGCTAGCTTCTTTGTTGGGGTGTACCGCAACTCGGCTTCGTGCAAGACCTGGCTCACGTAGTACACTGGTAGGTATGTTTTTGCCTCTTCTCGAACCAGGACGGAGCTAATTGCAACCTCCGATGCAGTATGGTATACGTACAGCTTCTCACCCGGTACCGACTTCGACAGGACTTGTGTATTTGCCAGGTACATTTTAATGTCTTCGAAGGCTCGTTGGCATTCGTTTGTCCACACGAAGTGATTTTTAAGGTGTAGCTTGTTGGCCTTAGCTGCTTCCTTGTATCTGCGCGTGTTTGTCTTGATTGCCTCAAAAAATGGACGATTTTGATCACCAGACCTGGAGATGAACCTGTTCAGGGCAGCCATACATCCGGTCAACCTTTGGATTTTCTGGATGGAGTCGGTCGTACCCATCTCGATTATGCATTGGACCTGCGTCGGTTGACTTCTATCCCTCGTTGGCTCACCAGATGCCCCAGGAACTTTCCTGAATGTACACCGAAGCTGGTCTTCTTGGGGTTTAGCTTCATATTGTAGTGGCGTAGTATGTCGAAGGTTTGTTTTAGGTGGTCAAGGTGATCCTCCTTTCTCAAACTCTTGACAACTATATCTTCCACGTGCACCTCCATAGATTTGCCGATGTGTTGGTCGAACATCTTATTCACCAACCTTTGCTAGGTTGCTCCGGCGTTGATAAGTCTGAACGGCATCCTCTCCCAGCAGTACATGTTTTTGTTGGTGTAGAACGCCGTATGTTCCTGGTCATCTGGGTGCAGTGCTATCTGGTGATAACCCGCAAAAGCGTCCATGAATGTCATCATCTCATGGCCAGCTGTGCTATCTACAAGCTGATCAATGTGGGGTAGTGGGAAGTTGTCCTTCGGGCATGCCTTGTTCAGGTCCGTGAAGTAGATGCAAAGTCTCCACGTCCCGTTGTGTTTCTTTACCAGGACGGGGTTCGCGACCCACTGCGGACACAAAGCTTCTTTGATCAGCTTGTTGTCCAACAACTTCCCAACTTCGGTGGTCAGGGCCACATACTTGTCGGGTCCATACTTCCTTCGTTTTTGGCGGACGGGCCTCCTCGTCGAATCTATGTTGAGTCGGTGACATGCATGCTCCAACGGGATTCCCGTCATGTCCTCATGGGACCAGGCAAACACGTCCAAGTTGGACATCAGAAACAGCCCATCCTTGACCGGTACGGTTCGGGTAACTTGGAACCTATGAAAAGTTCCAGGTCCCTTTCCGGGTCCACCGGGAGTGCTGTTAATTCTTCCATGGGAGTGGCCTTCCTCTTTTGGCTTTTCCACCTCGGATCGCTGATGAACTCATCCCACTCTTGTTGTGACATTTGCACAGGTTCGTGACCTATACGTGGCTCAAGGTCATTGGCTTTGTCATCAACTTGGGGAGGTTCATCAACCTTTGCTGCCTCTTGGGGTTCACCAACTCGGGATGGTTCTGCGACTTGGGGGGACTGGATCAACTTCCATCGGCACTGGTTCTTGATCCTCCGCAGGCCTCTCACCTTGAGAACCTTCGACCACTTCCATCGGTACAGGTTGTGAACCCTGCACCGGTACCTCCACTTGGTTTGTTTGGGCTTCCTCCACTCCCTCCATTGGTGCCGATTGTACCTCCTGCGCGAGTTCTGAGACTTGGTCATTTTCTGGCAGGTCGCCTACCTCCATCAACTCAGTTTTTGTTGAGATGATGTCCAGGATGTTTGGCTCGTCTGCCGGAATCTGTACACCTTCCTCGAGGATTTAAACCTGCGTTATGGATTTTTTGACCTGACCGTCTTTGATCTGGAGTAAACACTCGCGAGCCTTTTTTTGGTCGCCTCTAATGGTTCTGGCACCTTTCAGAGTTGGGAATTTTATACAGTAGTAGTAGGTCGAACATGCCGCTTTGAATTCATTAAAAAGGGGGCGGCCAAGGAACCTATTGTAGGAGGACTGCTGGTCGATAACAAGGAAATCTATTAACCTAGTCAGCCTCCGTTTTGGGTCCTCGGCCGATACAAGCTGGACGCTCAACCTAATATTACCTAGGGGGACGGTTACAGCTTCTCTGAACCCCACTATCCTAGCATTGCTAGGTTCTATATACGATTCAAAACCACCTAAGGCATTTAATGTGGATTTGAAGAGAATGTTGGTGAAGGCTCCGGTGTCCACAAGTAACCTGTGAACTCGGACGTTCATGATGTTGGCGCTTATCACCAACGAGTCATTGTGGGGCGTTAGTACCCCTTCCAAGTCCGCCGAAGAGAATGTCAGCTCATCAGTGAGTTGTGAGGAGGGCCTGGAGCTGGAGCTGCTTTCCTGAACCTGGTTTATGGCCTGAATTTCGGCCTTCCTTTGCCTTTTGGAAATGGAGGATCTCCCATCTTGGAGACCTCCGGCAGCTCCGATCTCTTCTTCGAGAACCAGGAGTTCTCTTGTGGGCTCCATATTTTGTTGAGGTTGGGGAGGTGCCCTTCGCCTATGTTGTGGACCACGTTGGCCCGTGTCCTCCTCTTCATCATCGGAGGTTTCCCTCCTCTCAAACCTGGTCCTCTTTACCGGTGCCTTCTTGACGAACTCGGCCAGCTTCCCGTCCTTGTAGAATTTCCACAGCTGTTTGAGGAGGTCTCGGCATTCGCTGGTGAAGTGGCCAATCGACTGGTGGTAGGCACAATATTTGTTGGGGTTATTGTTCGCGCGGTCCTGATGGATTTTCCTCTGCTCGTCCAACATGGCTTTGTCTTTAACCGTGGTAAAGACATGGTCGATGGAGACGGTGAGCACTTGGTTGAGCTTCTCTTTGAACTCGTCTCCATCGCCGAAAGCCTTCAAATTCCGGGGGGCCTTGTATGTGCCCCCAGACTTCTTCCCGTAGGGCTTCTTTTCATCTGAGGTACCGACCTCTTTCAGGTGGGCCTCCTGCATGGCAACGAACACCTCGGCTTTGTGCCGAAATTTGGTGTAGATGTTCGGGCATGCTAGGTGCATTTCCTTCCAGAGTTCAGTGCCCTTCTTCAGTCCCGCCATCACTGCGACGATTTTGGTGTCCTCGCTCACTGGTTCGTCTTCCAGCAGTATCTTATCGAACCTCTTCAGATACTGCTTGTCTGTCTCGTTCTTGCCTTGGTGGATGTTGGCAAGTCGGTGCTTCTGGGTAAGGTAGGATCAAAACCCAGAAAAATGGGCCAAGAACTCTCACGTAAGCTGGACAAATGAATGAATTGACCCCGGGGCGAGTGACGAGAACCAGTGGTGGGCTCGGTCCCTGAGGGTCGGCGGGAAGTTCCGGCATTGAGTGGCGTTGGTGGCACCCACCGAGATCATGAAGTCCGCATACTTGGCCAGGTGGACCTTCGGGTCAGACTCGCCTTCATATGCGGACATTACAGGGAATTGGACTTTCTTTTGAACCGGTGCTCTGAGGATGGCCGGTGCCAATGGAGATGCGGGAGAGTGGTGGCGTCAGGTCCACCAGATTTGGCTGCTACTTGTGCCTGCAGTAACTCGACGACCCTCTTTAGTGTGACCAGCTCATCGTTGTGGGCCACCTCCGGCGGAGGTTGCTCGAAGGTCGTGCGTCTTGTGGACGCACGCCCTCGAGGTGCCTCACTCTGGGGTGACCCCTCCGCTACGGGCCAGAATTGGCACCCGCCATTCGGGCCCAACCTGTCGGCTGTGGGCCTTCTCAGTCGGTCATGGGATGACCTACGGGGCTGTAGGTCCGATTCACCTCTTTGGGGTGAAGCCGGGGCCGCCGTCCGCTCGTTCTCCTCGCACCTTGGCCCTAATCGGCCCTGGAGGACCTCCCTTCTCTGGGACTTATGGGTGGCGGACGCCTCGGTGTAGGCTGAAGCTCGCCCCTCACATGGAGCTGGACCGTCCGCCACCTTGTCCTTCCCTGCACGCTCCCTGTGCTAGTGAGCTTGGGTGGAGCTCGCCTCCTCCTCAGTGGGGAGGTCACTGTATTGCCCCCGGGTTTGGGTGCCCTGGGTCGGCCTTGTCTGCTCCCTAGCTTCAGTGGCTGGAGCTCGCCGAGGTACCAGGGCGAGCTCGTCGAGCTGCCTTTGATGCAACCTCTGCAGGGTTGCAATTGTGCGTTGGAGCTCGTCGGGGTTGTTGGCAAGGTCCCTCAGGGCGGGGTTTAACTCCTCCTGAGTTACTGAAACTCGCGGGGGAGGTCGCGGGGCATTGCTCTTCTGGGGAGCTCGGCGCGAGGTCTCCCCCTCGGCCTGGTCCTGGTTGCCTCCCTTCCACCTCCTGGTTGTCGCCGAGGGTTGTTCCTTGGGCATTCTGGGGTTTCGTAGGGGGAAGGTCGCCCATCTTATCAAAGGAGGTCGCCGAGGTTACTGACTTCCAGCCAGGGTGATTTTGTCCGAGTTTTCGTCTAGCCTTGCGTGTGATGAATTATCCAAAATTTGGTTTATTCGTGTACACACGTGCATTTAAAAACCTTTTTTGCAGAACTTATAGACCCGAAAATCTGGGTTTTTATTCAAAGAGTGAAATATGTGTGTATCTTCAAGTGTTCTTGAGCTTTAGTCAAGAACACCTTCAAATCTTCAAACCTTCAAACAAACCCTCACTATTTGCTCTCAATTTTTTTGGAAGTTCATCGACCCTCCCTCTAGCGCCAAATTGTTGATAGAATTTACTAATGATGTTCTTTATGTGGCTATTATAACATATTAAGCCTATCAAACAATCACTCAAGAAATGTGTTCTTGGGTGGATAATATAGAGATAGAAAGTAGAGAGCTTAGTGAGAGAAAGTAGATATGTATTGTGATTAAGTTGTTCTGGGAATGGTACAAAGGAGACCTATTTATAGGTGTGCAAGTGTGAGGTGGCACCTTATGAGCCTATTGGGCTTTTGGTGTCGACGAGGGTTCTTGACCCTCGTCTTGGTTCCTCACAATGCTCCCTTTACAAAACTTTGTCCTACTACATATCTATTTGCCCTCTATACACACGTGGACTATCGCCTCTAACCTCGGCGGGCTTCCGGATGAGCTTCTGTGCCTTGGGTTACTTTTAGGAACAAAGTAGCGGTGGACTCATGCTTGGTCTCCTCGGATAGGGGCGAGCTTCTTTCCTAATGAGGAAACTCGCCTATGACCCTCTCTCTCCTGGTGCAATCAGTCATTGGTTTTGGCCCATAGGGAGCTTGGGCGAGGTTCCCACCTACCTCGCTGAGCTTCCCTGTGTTAACCTCTTGGACTAAGTTCGCCTATCAACAATATGTAATTAATTTTTTCAATTAAATAAAATAATACAATTTAGAAGATATATAAAATTTTAGAATTGTATATTTATTTTTGTAATTGATGAATTAATATATATATATATAATTTATAATTAATGGTATTAAGCTCGATTAATTAGACTTGAAAGCTCTTGAATCAATATTATTGTTAGTGGATTCAACAATTGATTAATATGAGAATTTATGGTAGTGGTTGTTCTAGGATCCTAACAACTAATAATTATAAGGAACAGTTGTTTAAGTGCAATGAATGCTTAAGAACATAATGATTCGGGAAGTCTATCTTTTAGAGCTTAAAATTAAAGATTTCAAATCCTTTATTATAAGCCTTTAAGGTTATATTTATAAAGGCACATTATTGATATTGTCCTAGTATCTTGCTAAATTTTGCATTTAATACTTTGATTCAGTAAGTGTAGTACCTGCCGCCATATCTTTGGTACAGACTTAGTACTAACCAATGGGAGGTTGACACATAAGCCTAGGTACAAGATCTTTTAGCTAGCAAGATAAATTTTACCTATAATAGGGTCTGGTCAGCTGACTTTATGAAGTGTATATAATTAATACTTACCGTATTCGGCTTGATCTTATCTGTTGACTAGTTCTCAGACATTGTCTTCAAGTCTGAAGGTCGAGGTCTTTAGTTTTCTGCCTAAGGGAACTCACCATCTCCGGGCAATGCTGGGCGAGGTCTGGAGACATCGAACGGTGCTTAGCTACATTTGGGGACATTAACCATAACTCCTGCATCTGTGTTGGATCTCGCCTAGGTTGGGCGGCATGTGCAAGATGCTCTCAATGTTAGGGATCGTCCTGAAGAGGTCTGACAACGGCTGAAGGAAAGAGCGACGTTGGGTCGATGTCTAAGCCTTAGTTGTTTTCAGGTCTTTCCTTAGGCTTTCGTGTGATTGGTTATGAGATTTGTATGTTGGGCCTTCGGCCATGATCAATTGTGCTATAACAATTGACCTCAATTCATCATCAGGTATTTTTTAGGTTGAGTTGGCTTTACTTCCAGATTGATTTTCATTCGAGAAGTAATGGCATGATTGATCATGTAGAACCGAGGTACAAAGTGATTGATGTTTGTGAGAAATTATAAATTTTGAGTTGCTGAGAGCTTGTGCATTTTGCAAAAAAAATTGGTTAAGATTCACATGATTATTGGGATGGTCGTGTCAGATATTGATTAACATGTAATTAGTGTGATGATTATGTACCTTGGAAGTTATAAATGCATGCATCCTATGCACGCCTCGAAATATCGCGGCTAGTTATTACGTGCTTATTGGTGGTGCACGCGTTTGCTATTGAGGGCCTCAAGTTTTTTGGGAGTTTTCATTTTTACCCCCGAGAGTTTGCTGTTAAGCCCCTCAAAATTGCTTATAAATAGGTGGAAACTAGAGATGTTAAACGGGCTGGCCCTAACCCTACAGGGCTGCGGGCCTAAACGGTCCCGGGCCTTAGCGGTTCATCCTTAACGGGCCACTAATACTCGGGACCTAACCCTAACCCTAGCGGTCCGCGGGCTAAACGGGCCACTAAAGGGCTCGGGGTAAAAAAAAATTTAAAAAAAATTAAAATTTAATATAAAATACAACTAATGACTTAATAACTAAAATAATCCATTAAATTCACACATCAACAACAAAAAGTTCACACACTAACAATATAATCCATAAAGTTTACACATTAACAACATAATCCATAAAGTTCACACATCTATAAAGTTCACACATTAACAACATAATCCAAAAAATTCACACATTAACTAAAATTTAA
>JAPKLY010000532.1:271358-288088 GCA_026898435.1 Prunella vulgaris
ATTCACACATTAACTATTTTTAATCCGTAGTTAATAATTAATAAGAATAAATGAATAATAACTAAATACTAATTACATGTTTACAACTGTGAGTCCGTGAAAGACAGAGATTTTTGCTTTTAACAACCAAGTTTTTATTATTTTTGAACATAACAAACAAATTTATTTAGACGTACATAATGATCAACAGGACTCGAAAAATATTGTATACTTAATTAATTTGTGTATTTAATCAACCAATTATATATATCGAGATATAAATAGTAGTGATTATTAGAGTGCCATGATCACTCGAACAATGACGGAGACTCGGTGTTAGAAGTAAATAAGCTCATCCATCTCTACATGTATAAGAGGTAAATATCAATCAACGGCCGAGGAGAGAACCAGGTTACCAGGTCCACTTTCGAGTTTCAATTTTATATTATATATATAATATAATTAATTTAATTTTTTTAAAAAAACCAGGATATTGGGCGAGCCCAGAAAATCGGCAGGCTAACCGGTCCGGGCAAAAAAAGCCCAGTTTTATACGGGCTGCCATATGCTCGGACCTAACCCTGTAAATTATAGGATGAAACGGGCTGGCACACTAGTCCGCGGCCCATTTAACATCTCTAGTGGAAACCCTCAATTTTTTCCCTTTTCACACATTTGAAAAGTTCAAGCATATTCAGCAAGTTTGAGAAAAATAGAACTGAAGGTTTTAGGCAGAGCAAGGAAGTGCGGTGATCATTTTCAGAGCTATTCGTCGGTAAGCTCGTGTCTCTTCTTACCCCCAAAATCTTCTTCCTCCCTATCTCTTTCTCTCTCTTTTTTGTCAGAAAATGGCTTAAATAGTCTCTGTAAGTGGTTCGAAAAGTCGTAGTCGTGGTGCCACCTCTAGCTCAAGGGTTTTTTTAGCTTAAAATGTCTGTGAGGAAATTTTTAGGCCAATAAAATGATGTTGGTGGGCTACCATTCGATTAATAATGATGGTTTCTAAGCTGAATGGTAATCGACCATAGCAAAAATGCTTTAGAGCCCTTCGTGAGTGGTGGCAGAGGTGAATCTCTATCATGATAGGCTGAGAGTGGAAACGACGGTGCTGAGGTGGAAGTAGTGGCCATCGATGAAGGGTAGAGGATTATCCGAGACCTTGACCTTTGAATGACAAAGGACGGGGAGGTCATAGATAAGGTTGCTGATGCCAACGGAAGCGAGAAGAGCTTATAGCTTGCGAAGAGAGGTGTGTAGCAATTACAGAATCTAGGAGAGATTTGAAGATGACTAGTGTTGGTCATGACTTCAAGTTTGACTTTTATGAGTATTTGGAACAAAATCCCTATAATCAGCCCGAGAGAGACCCCACGACGTTTGTTGCCCCAAAGAAGTCAACCTACATTTGGAATAGAGTGAAAAGTACCGTTGAGGAACCCAATCGGGTCTGTTGGCATTAGAAGTTTAAAGTACCTTCCGATGTTCACTTCTATAAACCTGAGCCCAATGAGAGGCCAGACCAGCCCCCTACTAGATTTCTAGCAATGTTGTACAATATCATATTGATGGGGTTGAGATTTCCTTTGCATCCAACCATTTCTATTCTCTTGAATGCTTGGGGCTTGGCTGCACTGCAGCTAACCTCCAACTCTGATAGTAGAAATGGACTTGGCTTTATTCCATCAAAATATTCAAAGGGTCCTCTAAACACTACATCTTCAAACAATAAAAATAGAGTGTTTGTGAAGTTTATTGTATTTCAGACACAGACTTAAGATAAGGGAAAGAAGTCTGCTGAACTATAAAGGGAGGTGGTAATCTTGATTAGACCAAAACCTATAGAAAAGGTCAGTCAGGATAGGTCACCTTCAAATCCTCAGGCTAGTAGTTGTAACCCACAAGGCAAAGACTATAGTCAAAAGTGATACTATCAGCAAAGATACACTCAGTCTAGATCATCTCAAAAGAGACTATCTCAACTGAGAGTATTAAGGCCAGAGTAACAAGTCAGTAGACCTGACAGGGGTGTTCAACACAGGAGACCTAAACCATATGTACCCTATGGTAGAGGCTAACTAAACTCTTATTAACATCACTCTAGACATGTTGCACCTAGACCTCAGAGGAGTAAGAGAAATTTCAGGACACCTACCCCTCAGAGAACTAACATTAATAATCATTCTACTCCAAGGGTACCAAGGGAGGTTAAGCAAATTTGGATTCCAAAAGGTACAACTAACCAAATAGGACCCAACACAAGATGGGTACTTGAAGCTTAACTTTGGTGTAGGTGAATATGGTTCCCCACTCAATAGACAATACAGTTGTTTGGTACCTAGACAGTGAATGCTCGAGACATATGACTGGCAATAAAAGCCTACTGGAGAACTTTGTTGAGAAAAGGGGACCACAAGTGATATTTGGTGATAATTCAAAAGGAGTCACCAAGGGATATAGTATACTAGTTATTAGCTCAATCCAATTTTCCAATGTATCCTATGTCAGTGGACTGAAATATAATTTGTTGTCAATAAGTCAGTTTTGTGACAAAGGATACAATGTTGAGTTTTCCAGTAATTTATGTTGTGTAAAGAATGCCTCGACATTAAAGGTGCTTCTAACTGGGTCAAGGAAATGTAATGTTTATCTTCCATATTGGAGATCTTGTTTAGATGACACCTACCTGATAGCCAAAAGCTCAAGTGACCTGAGTTGGTTATGGCACAGAAGACTTAACCACTTGAACTTCAAGACCATCAACAAGATAGCCAGACACTCCTTAGTAGAAGGAATTTCCAATGAAGTATTCAACAAAGATCAGGTGTGTAAAGCTTATCAAGAGAGAGAAGAAATTAAGCCATCATTTAAAGAAAAGCTAGTGCCATCCACTAACAGGATACTTCAAATTCTACATATGGATCTCTTTGGATCTGTCACTCCTGCAAGATGGAAGGAAATACACCCTAGCAGTGGTTGATGAATTTTAAGGTTCACATGGGTGATTTTCCTATCAACCAATAAGGAGACGCCGGTTAGGCTACCCGAATTGCTAAAGAAAACCAGCAATGAAAAGGGCCAAAATATTGTAAAGATAGGTTCAGACAACGGTACCGACTTCATAAATTCTATTATAACTGACTTCTACAATGAGTCTGGTATAGCCCATGAGCGCTCAGGTGCAACAACTTCTCAACAAAATGGAGTTACTGAAAGAAGAAATGAGACTCTTAAGGAGGCAGCCAGAACCATGTTGGAAGATGCTCAACCCCAAAATGTTCTGGGCTGAGGTTATTAATACAACCAGTCACTCTCAAAACAGGTCCATGCTCTAAGACTCAGGGTAAAACCTCTTATGGATTATGGAATAGTAGGAAACCTCAAGTATTATACTTTCATATTTTCTGTTGTAAGTGTTTCATTCACAACAATGGAAAAACACAGTTAAGGATCTTTGATAGCAAGGCTGATGAATGAATAGTCTTAGGATGTTTACAAATCAGTATAGCTTACAAGGTCTATAAAATCAGGGCACTAGTTGTGGAAGAAACACCCCATGTTGTCTTTGATGAGTCTACTTTTGAGCATAGGAAAAGAACATTTGTAATAAAGTCTTTAAGAGAATGACAAGGCTGAGCTTAGAGGAGAGTAAGTATCTTGAGAAGTACGTTGATGCATACTTAACTACCTGGGATAACTATGAGGAATAGAAGATCAACCAACCCCAAGCACAAGCATCATCTAATAATAACCAGCCTGGAGCATCTTTATGAGGTGAAACCGAGCTGAATGCAATCCCAGTTATACTGGTAACCTCTATCAATGAAGAAGCAGGTACAGTCGAGACAGAATCTGAGTCAAGAATTCAGGGGGAAGCTAGATCAAATATGCTGACAACTTGGAGGCTACCCTGAATGATGACTCAGACTTCCTACCATCTGCTTTATTTCCTGAATTCTACTTAAATCCCATTGCTAGTGACTCAACTTCAGGTAAGGTTAACCCACCTTTTGGGAACCAACCTAGAGGAGGTTCAACTGGGGAATTTGGTTTATAAATCACCATGTTGATCAAATCCTAAGTGATCCTACTCTTAGAGTCCAGACTAGAAGTTTTCATGGTGAAAGTGTTTTCTTTTGTTGCTTCTTATCTCAACAGGAACCCAAGACCATAGAAGAGGCTCTTCAAGATCCCAACTGGATTATTGCTATGGAGGAGGAATTGAATCAATTCACCAGGAACCAAGTATGGGAGATAATGGATAGGCACAAGCATGCAAATATCATAGGAATAAAGTGGGTGTTTAAAAATAAGAAAGATAAGAATGATGTCAGTCAGAAACAAGGTCAGGCTAGTTGTAAAAGGTTACTCTCAAGTTGAAGAATTTAACTATGATGAAACCTTTGCACCAGTGGACAGTCTAGAAGTAATCAGGTTGTTCCTGGCATATGCAGCCCACAAGTTTAAGGTCTATCATATATATGTGTATAGTGTCTTCCTCAATGGTGTTTTGAACAAATAAGTCTATATGGCGCAGCCCCCTGGATTTGAGGAAAGCAATAAGGTCTACAGATTGAGAAAGGCTCTTTATGGCCTGAAACAGACACCACAAGCCTGGTGTGACACCCTTTCCCAGATCTTATTAGATCATGGATTCCTAGAAGGGGGTGTGAACAGGACTCTTCAAAATCACTCATCGAGAGGACATTGTACTTGTCCAAATATATGTGGATGACATTATATTTGGATCTCCTAATGAAATCCTCTGTGAAAAGTTCTCTCAACTAATAAAAGAGAAGTTTGAGATGTCAATGATGGGTGAAATGAATGTCTTTTTGGGACTCCAAGTCAAGCAATCACCTGAAGGAACATTCATAAACCAAGCCAAGTATGCTAGAGTGCTCATTCAAAAGTTTGGATGTCAAAAAGGCAAAGTTTGGATCCCCATGAACACAAATTCCAGAATGGAGCTTGATGAAGATGGGGAGCCTGTGGATCAAACCAACTATAGAGCTATCATTATAACTCTGTTATACTTAACTGCAAGTAGGCCTGACATCACTTATGCAGTAGGGATATGTGTCATATATCAGGCTAATTCAAAGAAGAGTCATTTGGAGGCTACTAAGAAAATCTTCAGATATCTGAGAGGATCAGTCAACCTAGGACTTTGGTAGCTCTTTGATGATAACTTTGAGCTTAAATGCTACTCTAGTGATATATACCCTTAAATGCTACTCTAGGATTAGTCAACCTAGGACTTTGGAAGAAATCTTCCATCAGAAGATGGTTGAGAACTACTCTGATATATACCCTCAAATTTTGAATTGTTGGGAGAAGCACTCTAGTGAAGAACCCTTCAAGGCGCTTGGACCTATTCAGTATATTCCACCAGTGGACATGGCTAGGGAAGAAAACATGAGACTCATTCTCAATGAATGAGTCATTATTTATGACCAGCTAAATTTGAAACGTCATACTAAAGAGACTATGGAAAAGAAGATGGAACTGAAGAAGAGAGCCTTTGCACAGTATGGCATGACCCCAACCTTTCTGAAGTCTGATTTTCCTATATTTTCTATGGTATAGGTACAATGTCAATACTTGATGTACTCTGTTGTGCTTGTAATCTCATCATGAATGAAAAACATATACCTTTTGTTGCCCAAGATAATACTCCTTCCGTCCACGAAAAATACGCTCAGATATTTACACGTGGTTTAATGCAATATGTCGGAAGGTATTACATGATATTGTGAGGTCCGATATGAATAAAAAAGAATATCTTTGAAAAGTATGACATATGTACTTTCCAACGATATATTCTTTATTCATATTGGACCTCACAATATCCCGTAATACCTTCCGACATATTGCATTAAACCAAGTGCAAATATTTAAGCGTATTTTTCTTGGACGGAGGTAGTATCATTAAGACTTTCTAAGCACTATTACTTATATTTATGATATAACATGTGTTAACATGAAATTGTTTAAATGGGCTTAGATTAAGGATTCGCTCCACTATAAGAATCCTACTTTAGGTGTTCAGGTTTTGACATTATCAAAAAGGGAAATTTTTTTAGAAAATGTATAATAGTATATTTTGAATGTAATCCCAAAACCCTCATGTTGTAGAAATGTAAGTTTTAGCTGACAGGTTAGTTGACAGCCTACTTGTTAGGAGGCTGAAGTAGTCTGATAGATTTCTGAAATCATCTGCCTAAGGATAAGGTAACTTGAACACTGAAGACCAACTGACTTTAGGAAGCAAGTCTGTTGATGCCTAAATAATAAATACACCCACCGTTTGGTAAAGATGCCCTCAAACAGATCCTAAGTCTACTAGGCTAGCTTAAGGCATCTGAGCAAGGTTAGGGGAGTTCAAACTGACCTGAGGAAGTATGATGAGCATTAATTACCTCAAGCATTAAAGGGAGTTCGTCATAAATTAGTTAAAGACCTATTGAATGTAGAAAAAGGAATGTTCCAAGTCATCTGAAGTAATAAAGAAGTCTCACTAAAGATTTGACAGAGAACCTTAAGAAAGCCATTTGACCAGTCTGACATCCTCACAACGCAACCAATGGAAAAATGCCACCGACAGTACGGACCTGACACAAAGGTGACTAACCTGACAGAGTCAGAGTCAAGACAAAATTGCTCTTAGAATCGCACAACCTATGAGGATAGCTGTTGTCAAGCCCCATTTTTTCAAAAGTTCAATTTTTAATTTAAAGGGTTTGAAAGGAAAATTTTAAGGCGTGAACTATTTTTCTTTAATAAATGCTCATAGAAAGATAGAGGACCAAATATGAAAACTATGAATGAGCCACTATAAATTAAGCTGAAAAGATCGTATTTTATCAAAATCATTTGACATATTTATATACAATTAAGTAAAAACAAATTACAAAAAAGGGCTATTTACTATATGAAGAAAATATAAAGTTAAAGGACCAAAGTGTCCTAATTCACAAATAAACACCTTTTTTTTTCGCAACTTAATTCATGACTTGTAGGAAATGTAATGTCATCATATATTTGGTGCTGCTTTGAAATTCAGATATTAATCTAATATATATTAAAGAAGATAATTCCTTTATGAAATAAAAAGTTATAAACTTTAACTTAATGAAAATTTATTATTTTTCTTCGGAAATGTCCGTATTAGATAGTATAAACCCCTTTACACTATAATAACCAGCTTTTCTTTAAAATTTTAATAATAATAATAATAATAATAATAATAATAATAATATATTCACCTAATATTCTTTTGATATGATTTGAAGAACCAAACTTCCTTTTAAGGCTTCTCATGCAATAATACTCCATTGTAAGCAAAGAAACAAATAAAATAGGTCTTATTAAAAATAAAAGACGTATAACAAAGAAAAATCATAATAAAATCAGATTTTAACATCGAGTCTCAAATTCAATTACATGCTAAGTAAAGTCAATACGCATGAGTCTATCACACAAAATAAAATATAAAGTAAGTAATTTGATATCACACAATCGATCACTTCACCATCCCTCGCCGCAACCCGTCATTCTTGAAAATCTGGAAAAAATAAATTTAATAAAGGGGTGAGCAAAACAATAAGCTCAGTGGGGAACTACTTTGTCACAGTTAAATATCACACATAAGCAAAATCATCAACATACAAACATGCATATTCTTTTACTTGTACTTGTTCCATGGCATTACATGGATGTGTTGGCTATACCAACGATGCACCGGCAGACCAGCATGCGTGGTTTCCCACGAAAAACATGTGTTAACGAATGACTTATAGAAGTCACAACATGCGTCAACGAATTTTATAAAACATATCACATGATGTAGCAAGTAATAAGGTCACTCACATGAAATATTTAAAAGCAACAAAGTGTAAAATAAACCCCACCTTTAATTTGTTCGTAAATGAAATTATACGTACGACGAGCGGCGCCTAATCCACGACCCTTAATTCGCTATTTCGATCACGTCTTTTCTACTATCCTTACAAGACAGTTGCTGCCTTCAGTTTTTTTTTATACAATATGACCTCCCTTTCGTTTACCAACTCACTGTCTGCTACCAATCATTTATCTCAAGGAAATGGAAATCATATCCTATATATGCACTGAGAGGAAATACCTTCATCAAACCAAATTAAACGTAAGTCGGTTACTTGCCTGCCTAATGAATTCACGTCCCAAATCCCTTGATAACTTCCCACGTTAATGACATTCAATAGGATTATTTTATTCCCTCTTAATTGTCACCTATGGCCGGTTAAAGACTATTCAATTCTAAAATTAAGTTAGATCATCTGCCTACTTAACTAAAGATAGACACCTAAATGTTATCAAAGAAAATTCCACCTATTTCCACAAAATAAAGGTAGCCACAAAATAATAACTAATTTCTTTCCTTTAGATGCATATCAACTCTTATCCCAAATATCATGCCTTAAATCACAGTGAAATTATTTTAATTCATACCTTATTCTATACAACTCAATGTTAAAACGCAATAATCCTCAAGGCTCAAATTTAAATTTAAAACTTAATTCCTAACTAAAAGAACCACAAAATTAAAACCAAAAGTTGAACTCTAATACTAAAATAAAGGCATTCGAATTTATTTAATCCAGGTATTACAATCTACCCACCTTAAATAAATTTTGTCCTCGAAATTTACTTACATACTTGTACTTAATCGAGGGCAGTTGTGTGCTCTATATCCTGGTTGTTTGCACCTGAAGCATACGTTTTGTCCTACTAGGCATTCTCCATGATGTTTCTTTCCACATGTCGTACATATTGGTCTATCACCTTGTTCACCTTGTGCAACATCGCTCAACTTCGGTTGTTTGTCCTGGTCTTCACCGTTAGAGCCTTCCATTTCCTTTTGCTAGCACTTGTGTTTCCCTTTATGGCGGTTATTTGTTCGGCCCTTTCAAATGTCTCGCTAAAAGTGAGATTCCCATGCCCCGCCAAGATGCTTTGTATGTCCGACCTCAAACCCTTCTTAAAACGATGAACCTATTTTTGTTCTGTGTCCACCAAATGTTGAGCAAAACAAGCAAGCTGGCTGAACTTGAGTTCATATTCAGCCACTGACATATTTCCCTTTCTAAGCCCCAAAAATTCAGTCTTCTTGCTATCCCGGTACGATTGGGGATAATACCGCTCCATAACTAGCTCCCTGAATAGCTCCCAAGTCAGGGCTTCCCTCTCAGCTACTGGACGAATTTTCCAGTAACTTTCCCACCAATAATCTGCATCTTCCACCATCTGGAAAGTGACACATGCTATCCTTTGTGCTTCGGTGCACTGGATCAAGTCAAATATTCTCTCCATCAATCGGAACCATTGTTCTACTACATCCGGCCCATCTCGTCTGTTAAAAGTAGACGGTTTAAATTGTCGAAACTACTCCACTACTTGTGCGGTATTATTAACCACCGGGTTAGCCATGGGTGGTGCCGGAGGATTTTCCACTGGTGCTAAGTTGGTTGCATTATGTCATACGTTACATCTTGGAGGCATCTAAACCAATTAAACTTAAAGGTGAAACTATTGTTCCTCAAGTTCTACTACGTCGTTGGTACGTACATTTGAATTTAAAACATTATAAATTTGTCATTTTAGAACTTTTCATGAAATCTCTTGTAAACATTTTCATAAATTTATACATGCAATTGAACTGTACTTTAACTTTAAACTTTAGAAATTTGCATGCAACACATGCGGAATCATAAACTTTGCAAGTGAAAACATGTACTTTAAATCAATAAAATTTCTCATACCTTGAGGGTTGTAGAGGGAGGCGGTGGTGGGCGTGACAGCTACAAATATATTCGAACAACATTTAATAAATCAAACAGCGGCCTTAGAGATGTAGGCATTGATGTTTTCATATAAAATCATCCCTCCAGAAATTATTTACATACACATTTATATTACTCGCCCCTCCGAGCAAGACATGTAGACTAGGCAAAAAGACCAACTCTTCCCATCTCCATATTTGCTGCTTCACTTGTAAGGCCAAGTCATTGGGAGTTGAGTTTTCTCAGATCGGACCTCAATCGAGCTCTGAGGTAACTTATCGGAGTTTTTTTAATGAAGCTCAACCTCGAGATATGCCATAATTGTTTTATTCTTTTCTTTAGGTTTGTAGATGATGATCCTCCTTACTCCTATACTGCTCGATTTTCTAATATCGAGGAGGGCTTCGAGTGGCTGAGGTCTACCAAGTTATATAAACATGACTATTTTCAACGTCCATCGGACTTGGACTTTTAAGCTTGTGGGTGTTGTCCAAGGAAGTTGTGTGGATGCTACCTTGTTGGCTACTCAGATCTCTTCAAACTGTAATCCTGGCTACTCAATCTCCAACCGAGAGAGATGAAAAGATTAACAAGTTTAAGGCCACGACGAGAGAACTAACTTAGCTGAAAAAGCGTGAAAAGAAGATTATGAACATGGTAAACGAGACCAAGGATGAGCTTGTTGCCTTTTACTCTGCAATGACGTACCTCATGAACAAATCTGAGATAGAAAGAATTTTCGCTAAGGAGATAGAATTACGCTTGAAAGAGGAGCTCGTTAAGACGGTGAACCCTTGATGTTCAACCATCGAGGAGAAGAAAAATATCGAGATGAATGTTGCACAGGTACCATTGGAATAAGCAAAAGAGAGAGATGAGCTGCAGGGTAAGCTTGATACCGCCCTAAAATAACTTGCCGAAGCCGATCAGATTCTCAAACAGCTACTCGATCAAGCTCAAACCAAAAATGAAGATCCCACTAAGGATCCCGTGCTCTATGGTCAATGCTCATACTATATTATTTCTGTTGATGTCGTTTGAGTTGATTTGCTTCTTCTTCCATTTTTTTGTTGTTGACTGTTCCTTTATGGTTTTGAGATGTACATTGAACGTAGTTTTAATATCTTTTCGCTTAACTATTTGATTGTCAATGTATGCTCTAGATTTGGATTTGCAGTTTCATTATGAGAGTTGCAAACTTGTTATGTTTGTATTCGAATTGCTCGTTTTATGCCCCCACTTATACTTTGTTGAATTAATTCATCAGAACAATTTGATTACGTGAGATGACATCAGAATTGAATGTGTTTTAAATAGTGAACATTAAAGATTTTTTTACTCTGTTTAGACTGAACTTTGTAATTATGCTCCCATAAGCTTGTGCTAGGGAGATAATTAGTTAGCCTAGACGTAAAAAAATTTCAACTTCAATTTGCAATATAATTAGCTCTCCTTTTAGTAGATTTTGCCTGTATTAGCTCGTCAAGGGACTTTGTTTTTAATTAAATGATAAAAAAGTATATAATTTTTTCTTTTATGCATACAATTTTATTTTATACCGTAAAATTTGTGGGTATATATACTAGTGTGAAACTCGTGTATTACTCATTTATTTGGATTGATTAATCCTATTCTTTTTCATGCAATTTTTTTGTTTATAGATTTCAATTTTTGATTGAATATTACCTTTTAGTCTGTTAGTTTTAAAATAATAATTGAACTATTTAGTTAAAAATTTATTGTTCATTAGAATTACCTGAATATAAATCAGCAACATCATTATCAAAATCAACCTCACCAAAATATGAAAGGGTTGTCAGCACTAGATGAACATTATCTTTGAAAACTAACACTTTCTTATCACTATTAGACTCTTTTTTCCGAGTAACATATATTTCATAAGTTTTTAAAATATTTATATTCTTATTTTGACTAATAAGTCAGTATCTTTAGCCTCTTCAATAGTATTCTCTGTGTTCCACTATATGTTTTCATTACTTTTATTGTTTTATTTTTAAAAAAAATGTATTTATTTGTGACTCACAAGTTAATTTTTGTGTAAAGTAATAAAAATTGTGAAAACTATTTGTTTAATTTTATGTGTTTTATTTATATATGGGAGATTGTTTTTGCTTTTTATAAAATAAAAAATTTATTGTGGGACGTCCAAAAAAGAAAAGTGGAAAAAATATATTTAGGACTTAAGGAATACATATTTAAGCATCAAAACATTTATGAACAGTTCTAAGAATTTTATGAGGTAACCTTGTATTAGATATTGGCTTACCCAGAAAATGAGATTTATTAACAATCTCACTAACTCTTTCATTGCAAGTCGTAATGGTTTCTTCTTTTCATTCTAAAATTTTTGAACTTGTACATAAGCATTCGAACTTTAAACCTTAGAATACTCTCAGATCATATTCTTGTAATTTATCTCAAACATCTTTCACAAAGATAAAATTCAAATTTATCTCAAATAATGATATATCAACTGATGTAGAAATGACATTTAGTACTTTTGAATTGTAACTTGTCAAATTCACTTCATCATTCGTCCAATCTAGCTCTCTTTTATCATCATTGGCTGGAGTTCTTAGCTGAATCCATTCAGAAAGTACACTTCTCCATACTCGTTTACCTAGAGCTTTGACGTAAATTCACATTTTAAGCTTCCAACAACAAAAAAATTATACTATCTGGGACCGAAGGTCTAAATGAGGGGGTTAAGTGGACATTGCACTGCAAACGCAAATACGCACTTGACACAGAATCTAAACTTAGTAACATCAAGTATTGACTCTAGTACCAATTGAAAGTTTATACATGTGTTTTTCAGATAATGTTTTTAGTAATGTAATATGAAAAGATACTGGACAACATGATGCAGCAGAAACACGATATTATAATGTAATTAATCTGTTAATTCTAAGAATACCTGTATTATTCTACGCAAATATATTAACGTGTTTAAAATCATTGATTCAAAGATGAATACTGAAAGAACATTGATAAAACATGGTAAAGGGAGTAATACCCAATAATTTTTTCAATTCAACTTCAACTCCATTACAATGATCACCCATATTTATTAACAAGGGTCATTTGCATATTGGTCAAAAAAAGTATCTATATATTTACAAGTTGATTCACAATATTTGCATAGAAGTATAATTTTTTCTCTACAAAAGTTTTTTTTTTTCTGCACAGAATTAATTTGTAATTAGTGTCAATTTTATGAACAATTTTGTATAAATTAACTAGGATTTTTGGCGTATAAGCTCTAAAAGCCCAACCCAATAACATTAGTTAAAACTTAAATAAAGCCCTAAAATTATATAAAATATAAATATTTATAAATAACTAATGCAATATTTATCTCTATAAAACATATACAACAAAAACTTTAAAATTCATATAGTACAATTGAAATTCAAAACTTCTCATACACTTAAATTAGTCTAAAAGTTTCACGACGAAATTTTATTATAACAACTATTGATACAAACAATACCCAAACAAAACGAAGTGAATTTAAGTTGTTCCTTTGAAGTTCATAGTCACGTCTCTCCATCCAAATACAAACTTAAAAAATTTGAAGGCAAAAGAGCACACAATTACATTAATTATTTAACATAAACCATAAACAGCAAATCAAGAATTATATCCTCAATTTAGACATTTGATAATATCCAGTAATACAAGCATGCCTACAACAGCACAAGGCATACAAATATGAATATATCAAAGTTGTCTTTTCGGCCAATAACCAACAGAGTTTTTCTTTAGGAATTAAATTACCAGTCTCCTCAATCCATTTGGCATCACGGCTTTTATATGTACACAAAAGATGAAATCGAGTTTTCAGCCCCCATTATGACCACATGGAACCGGATGAGCATCAAACAAACAGCCACAAGAGAAGCACGACAAACACAAGACATGCGTCTAAGTTGTATGTGTTTTCTTCTCAATGCTCGACTTGCTTAGAACTATAACGCCAATTACTATGAGCACAGCACCTGAAAACCACTGTAAAGGAGAACTTGCATTAAAAAAGTGATAATGTTATCAGTTTCTTTCTACCAGTATCAGATATTAGGCTTTTTGAAATCGTTTTGAGTTGATATGGACAGTTTCTCACACTGTACAAGTATTGCTTAACACATGCTCCTCTTCATACACATGGAATCTACAAGTCTAAATCCCAAATGTCTACTTTCTTTCAAAAATGAAATTTTATGCACATGCAGACATTAAATGACAAAGAATGACTTTTTCTAATTGTGTGTGAGTGTGTGTCGGGGGGTGGGGGGTTGCCAACCCCTATTTTCTGTATAAGGAACGAAATAAGTTAGAAAATTGCCATGCTTTCTGTCATCGACCAATCTTGAAAGTAACTATAACATTGGTTTGAACAAGATGCTATGTGGTGGATTCAACAATTTTTCATCATACATGACAAAGGTTTCCTCTTTTCATCTTTGGCCAAAAAAAAAAAAAAAAACTGGGATGGCAATTAAACCCCTCCACGCACCACCCCCCCACCAGTCTCCACACAAAAAAATTAAAAGCACTGATCTGATCAAAGGCAGCAGTGATCAAGGGGAGAAACTCGAGCCCATGCAATGGATAACAAAATATGAGTGAGAACCACACTGTCTATTTTCTGTTTCTCAATACCAATACCATCTCCTAAACACGAGCCTGCCTTTTACTTATCAGTAATATCTGCACCCTGACTACCAGTTCCAATTTAAGCTAACTTTATATTGCAAGAACTATAAGCAGGAGACAAATAGGGTATCATGGAGTCATGAATCAGATCATAGCAACCAGAAAACTGCAATGGAAATAAGATCTACGATAACAATATTAGACACATGTTCTCCATTACTTTTTCCAATCATAGCTGGTAAATTGTCCAGCTTTAAAACTCGAGGTTTTGTAACCTATAATTAAGTAAGACTTGATCTTTAATTGGTCTTAGAGGACGAGGCATTTAATGCCATGGCTTTCTGAAAAACAGATATTTTTCATGTTATAATCTAACTTAAGTTGGATAGATGTCGTATAAATTTTTCAACAGTTCCTATTCAGGAATGATGAGCTTCAACTGGGAGAAAGCTTTTATGGAAAAGCATTACCTTAAAAGGTAGTGCCTCCCCAAAGAGAAAAAATCCAGACAACCCAGAAGCAAGAAAGTTTGTCGCGAAGTTTGTCACTGTAGCTTGTAAAGACAAGAGAGACTTCATGCTATTAACATAGCATCCCCACATCACAATATTGAAGATTACAACCAGAGCATATCTCAACTGTCAAATAGGAGATGTCAATTATATATTCAATGAAACAAAATTTTTAGTCAATGGACAAACCAAAAGGCAATTCATTTATGTTCCATGTGCATGAGACTATCAAATTAGTAACTTGATGTCTTCCTTTCTTTCTTTTTTCGAGTTAATAAGATTAGAAGCAGAGGAACTTATCTGCCTTATTTTGAAGTGTAACACCACAAAATTTAGAATTTCCATGGATGTTTGTCCAGGGCAATGATGTTATATGTCTTGTTCAAAGCAAAACATAATGTCATATCACAAAGCCACGATTTAGTATGTTCATAGTGGAAACTAAATACTTCTATGCAAACCCCATCTTCTGCTCCCCTTAACCACTTTCAACTACCCAACATATTGACACGACACAAATTAATCAATTGCTTAGAAAGAAGATGAAAATAGGGACAGTAGATAAATGGAAAAGGTTAATAGATTTCGATACATCTTAAAACCGTCTAACACTACATCTCTCAATAATAGAACTTGTAATTATATCTAATTACAGCAACTTAGGTATATCAGAACAGAAAAGTAGGCAGGTCGTACAGAATTTCAACACAAAATTGACATAGCAACAGATAAACCGAAACATATATGTACACAATTTTCTATTTAAAAAAAAACTAAAATCTGAAGAATAACCAAGCAACGACTACAATCAATTGAATCTAATCCAAGTTTATGCTGCTATAAATTCAACGGTAGAATTAATTAATGGGTAACAGGTTATATCAATTACCAGGGAAGAAAAATATTTAGCAGAAATGGCGGCGAATGCTGCATTGAATCCGGCTGAAATTGCCCATGCATACCCTTTCTTCCTTTCGCTCTCCATCCCTAACTCGCCCCCTGATGAGATAAGAAATACTATAGTCTGTAGTTGCGCCCGTACTAATTGTAAGGGTGAGTTTGATACCATAGATAAGCCCTATATAAATTATAAGGGATTAAAGATTTTTACATCATGTAACTTTGCCCAAGAACTACGTTATTAGGCCGATCAAACCAAGAGCAAGGAATAGACTAGTTATGGGCGTACAAATCTTTAATCTCAAATTATAAAGTCAGAAAATAAAAGTAGGCAAACACTCAAATAGAAATTTCTACGGGTCAAAGATCCGTAGAAATATCCATTTTCGAAAATTCGCGGGTCTAAATCGGGTCGGGCCGAATTTGAGTATTTTTTTCCAAAATTCGTGCAGATAGTGATTTTCGCTCCCAGGTATGTTACAGTCGGGGTAAATGCATGTTACTTTAAGGCAAAACGTGTGTTACAACCAGATTAAATGTTGTTTTCTACACATATTCATTTATTTTTATAGAAGTAAATATTTTTCATGCTATGTAAAACATGTATATGTTACATTGTATGTGTAACACATATTTATTCTTAATAAACATACATTTTATCCTATAGTAACACATATATGCTCATATAGTAACACAAATTGAGGAACAAATATGTGTTACAATTAGAGTAAATATGTATTACTGTAAATTTATGTTACAATTGGAGTAAATTTGTGTTACTGCAAATGTGTGTTACATCTAGAGTAAATGTGTGTTACAATTAGAGTAAATGTGTGTTACT
>JAPKLY010000533.1:0-20445 GCA_026898435.1 Prunella vulgaris
GACCAGTTTCTGTCAAGCTCAGGATGTCACCTCAGAAATTTTCCTCCGGATACAAAAACTCAGGATCATGATTCCTGACTAGATTTCAGTATCCAAACTCAGCTTATCTTTACATATAACATAACAATATTAGGTAAAGCCCTAACCTCCAGATCTAGGGAACTGCGGAGGAATGGTGATAATCATATTCGTCATGGCAAAGCCCCAACCGCCATATATGGGGCGGTCAAAATTAATTTGAATTTTGAGTGCACCCAAGAATCCACTACAGGAAATCACACATTCCGTGACGAAATTTTGTGTGACGACACAAAATTCATCACAATATGTTACCTACAAGTGACAAATTTAATTTTCGTCACCAAAAAGTGAGAATTCGTGATGAATTTTCTTTTTGTCACCACTGGTATTTTTTTCGTCACTAATTCGAAATTCTCATGACAAAAACAAGAAATTCGTCACAATAAACTTTGGTGACGATATTCATAATATTTAGTGACGATATTCAACGTCATGAAAAATAGTATTTTTGTGTCAACTATACATTTTATCATTAATTATTCAAAAAAATTGGTGACGCACTTAATTCGTCACACTATTATTTGGTGACGATTGTCATTGTAATTAGTGACGATCATAGTCGTCATATAATATATAATATTAATGACAATTTTATGTTTCTTCGCTAATTGTTCATAGTAATTAGTGACATATTCTTTCGTCACCAATATTGATATATAGTGACGATTAATAATCTTTTTTTAATGACGCACTTATTTCGTCACAATATTATTTAGTGACGATCTCAATTTTAATTGGTGACGATCAATATTGGTCATATAATATAAATTTTTAATGACAATTTTATGTTTCGTCGCTAATTGTTCATAGTAATTAGTGACATATTCTTTTGTCACCAATATTGATATATAGTGACGATTATTAATCTTTTTTTAATGACGCACTTATTTCGTCACAATATTAATCGGTAACGATCTTCATTTTAATTAGTGACGATCAATATTGGTCATATAATATTCAATTTGCATGACGGTTTTATGTTTCATCATTAATTGTTCATAGTAATTAGTGATATAGTATGTTGTCACCAATATTTATATATGGTGACGATTAATAAATTTTTCCACATAAAATATAGATTTTACTGAATAAAATTGTGAATATAAAATTTATTAAAAAAATTTGTTTATTAAGGTTCGATCACAAAATCTTTCTATTAAACTTGACAAATAGACAAATAACGACCAAATAGCTAGATAATTTTTATTTTTATTTGATGTTTATTATTTATTATCTTTTTGCCAAATAATCTAGATAACTTTTATTTTAATTTGATGTTTATTATTTATTATCTTTTTGCCATTAATTAATTTTTCCGTATAAAAGATAAATTATATTAAAAAAATAAAAAAATATAAATTTTAATCCATCAAGGTTCAAACATGGGACCTTTTTACCTAAAGAGGATAACTACACCACTGGACCAAACACTACTTTTGTCTTAAATATTTTAATAAAACTATTTGAATCAAGTTTGCAGTATAAAAATGGATTCTTAATATTGTTTAAAAAAATATGATAAAAAAAAATTCCCAATACTCGCCCTAGCTCTCCAATTTCGGCATGAATCAAAGAGAAGTTGTGTGAATTGTGAATTTTGGCGCATTCAGCAACCAGAAACCGCAACGAATAGCTCATCTGGCCACCGGGCTCCTCACTTGAGTGAGTGACCCGGGTTCGATTCCCTTTGGGAACGAATTGGAGATGGGAGATATAAGGTTGGCTAGGAGTTTATTCTTGGAGTGTTTGGGAACTTGGTGTAACGTCTAACTACTAACAACTAACATTTACCAATCAAAAAAAAAAAAAAAAAAGAAACCACGACGAAATTTGGCGAACTCCGACCAGAAATTCAGCAACCAGAAACCGCGATGACAATTTGGTGTAATTATCAATTTGATTAATGATTTAGTGATTCTATTTATAAGTATTGATGTTGGGATCCTAATAGTATCACTCTTTCGTGAGGATGGTGTTAGGAACTACTCAGTCTAGTATTACATACTATTAGGTTATTTCCTTAATTTTTAGTTTTAAATTACTACTAAAAATAAAAGTTTTGCAAGATATTATCTATTTTAGTTTTAAATTACTAGATTAGATATAAAATACAAAATTAGTTCAAAGATATACACTTATTGTATGAAAAGATTACTCGTTGTGTTACTTGTTAGTTGAAATTGTACTTGTGATACTTAAAGTAGTCATATCCACTTGTAGTACTCACACATCCTCATGTTTACCAAAACTCCATGTTATGATAAATTTAGTGATTTGGTGTATGATTATCAATTTGATTAAAGATTTAGTGATTTTATTTACAAGTATTGATGTTGGGATCCTAATAGTATAACTCTTTTGTGAGGATGGTATTAGGAACTACTCAGTCTAGTATTACATACTGTTAGGTTATTTCCTAGTACCATCCTCACAAAAGAGTAATATTATTAGGTTATTTCCTTAATTTTTAGTTTTAAATTACTACTAAAAATAAAAGTTTTGCAAGATATTATCTATTTTAGTTTTAAATTACTAGATTAGACATAAAAAAAACAAAATTAGTTCAAAGATATACACTTGTTGTACGAAAAGATTACTCGTTGTATTACTTGTTAGTTGAAATTGTACTTGTGATACTTATAGTAGTCATATCCACTTGTAGTACTCACACATCCCCATGTTTACCAAAACTCCATGTTATGATAAATTTAGTGATTTGGTGTGTGATTATCAATTTAATTAATGATTTAGTGATTCTATTTACAAGTATTGATATTGGGATCCTAATAGTATCACTCTTTTGTGAGGATGGTATTAGGAACTACTCAGTCTAGTATTACATACTATTAGGTTATTTTCTAGTACCGTCCTCACAAAAGAGTAATACTATTAGGTTATTTCCTTAATTTTTAGTTTTAAATTACTACTAAAAATAAAAGTTTTGCAAGATATTATCTATTTTAGTTTTAAATTACTAGATTAGATATAAAAAACAAAATTAGTTCAAAGATATACACTTGTTGTACGAAAAGATTACTCGTTGTGTTACTTGTTAGTTGAAATTGTACTTGTGATACTTATAGTAGTCATATCCACTTGTAGTACTCACAAATCCTCATGTTTACAAAAACTCCATGTTATGATAAATTTAATGATTTGGTGTGTGATTATCAATTTAATTAATAATTTAGTGATTCTATTTACAAGTATTGATATTGAGATCCTAATAGTATCACTCTTTTGTGAGGATGGTATTAGGAACTACTCAGTCTAGTATTACATTCTATTAGGTTATTTCCTATACCATCCTCACAAAAGAGTAATACTATTAGGTTATTTCATAATATTTCCTTGAATTACTAATCTTCATAGTATAAAACACTTAAACAATATAAATATTTTCATAAAAAGTAGTAATTGCTAGCACATTGCACCTCTATACTCTAGACTTAACTCGACTACCATCATTTACATATATATTACATTTTTTTGGCAACTTAAGTGTATTTTTAAAAAAAAAGTTATTTATTATTTAACTAATACATATTGTAGGCTTTCACTAAATAGTACATCCTCCGTCCACAAAACTTTTTCCTACTTTCCCTTTTTTTTCATTTTCTTATTTGAAAACAACCTACACTCACAAATAAAATTTTGGACCCCACAATACTCTCACTTTTTCCTTACTTTATCTAACATTTTAATATAATATTAGTTTTTATTAAATCATGTGCTAACTATGAAATTGGAAAAGTTTCATGGACGGAGCGAGTGTTGATATGGCGAACTCAACAGGTCGCCAGAACCCACCAGGATCCTGGAAGATGCGGAGGTCGCCCAGATGAAGGTAACCTACTAGCGGAGGTCGCTAAGAGCTCGCCATTTATCCCTGGGATGGTCTCGCCGAGCTCCATCATCGCATAACATCCGTGGGCCACACAAGGCACCAGAGCTCGCCATGGAGCTCGCCCAAATTGCTAAGTTTCATCTCCGAAGCTCACCAATGAGCTCGCCTTCCAGAGCTCGCCCCCTAGCTCGCCCGAGAGCTAGCCTTGTAGCCTACTAGATCCCGATGGTTGTACTCTTTTTCCCTCCGTCCGGTTTATCCACAAGGGTGGTTTACGGCGAGGTTTTTAATGAGGCCCATCTAGTCTAAGGCATAGTAGTAGGACGAGGCACAACATAGGTGGCAGTGTAAGGGACCAGGACGAGGGTTACGGACCCTCGTCAACACCGGAAGCCATATAGGCTCGTAAGGTGCCGTCTCACACTCGCACACCTATAAATAAGACCTCTCTTGTACTATTCACACAATTCTGACAATTCTGAAAATCAATACTACTACTCTTGCAATATTTCTCTCTCTAAACTCTCCACTCTCCCTCCTCATATTTTACATCCAAGAACACAAATTCTTGGATGATTGTTTGGTAGGATTAACATGATGTAAAGCCACATGAACAAACACTGTTAACAAATTCTATCAACAGCGAGTATTAGTTATTTTAACAGTATAATATTAGTGTTTTAACTAAAGGTATTAATACATATTTTTTACTAATGGTAAAATCTTGAGTACATTGATTGATGAGTACGTATAATATGAAACTAATTCATATATAAATCGATTTGTAATACTTATTGATAGAAAAACTGATATTCTTTAATGATAACAACTAATACTCTTCATCTCATTTAATTAGTACTTCTTAGTAAAAATATTTGGAACCCTTTAAAATTAATATCCTTAAGTGGAAATAACTAATATTTTTTAGTGAAATAATAAATTTAATTATAAGATAATACTATTAATTATTTAAAAATATAACAATTATTCGGTGATAAGTAGAACTTTCTACTCAAATTGAATTTTTTTTTACACTGATAAATCGATAACAATGTGAATTTTTTAGTTTAATTAAATTATACTTTTCAGTAAAAATAATATTAATTTTTGCAAGTGTACACTGTACCACATACATATGAGGCTTTCGAAAAACAATTTATTATCTATATTTTAGTTCATTTAAAACTATTATAAGTAGATAAAAAATAAATAATTATATTAATTGAATTTTGTGAGCCAAATGAAAAAGTGGCGGGTCATACAAAATTTTAAGATGAGTACCAAAATATGATTTGGAAGAAAATCCCCCAAAATTGATTTGAATCAAGAAAAATCTCTTCATTTCCTACATTTACAACTTTTGCTTTTCTTTTTTTCTGAACCCTACCGTCAGAGGTCGTCTAACGTCCAACTCTGTAGTGACTCAATTCCCGGCGTGGGGATCACATAATACACAGACATACAATTGGTGTCATCTTTCTCATTTATTCGCCCTGAAGAAAAGCCGTGCGCTTGAGGGCGTAAAGTCGTCTGGCGAAACCTCTCACCCAAACCGCTCTCTTCAATCGCGGTGATGAAAAGAGTACCAGTAATCTTCTTTCTTTTTTTTTTTTTTGATAAATTTCACAAGCTTGCTAATATACTGTGTAATTGAACTGTTACTTCCGTGCACGCTTTTATGAGAGGGGAACCCCAGATGTCTTTTTCTCCCAAAGGATCGATGTATGTTATGTGTTTGTGATATCATCTCTGAGTGTCTCTGTATCAGTAGTTGAAGATTTTGAAGCTTTTAGTTATTCCTTTCTCGCTTATGTTGATGGTTATATAGATCCGCGCATGAACAACTCATTTGTTCCTTTAACTTGATTGGTTTGCAATGGAAGTTTCGAGATCCAGGAGAAAATTCATCTTTACAGGAAAATTAATGTGCTTTAATATATTGAGATAGTGTTAGACATTTTTTTTCATATGCTGAACCTATTATGCTAAACGTATTGAGAATATTAATGCTTTATTTGCTGAAAATAAATGATTTGCTTTAGTGAGAATTAATGCTTTGTTTTGCTTTGCTGAAAATTTTCCATATCAACCATTCATGCTAAATTAATGTGTTTAATTTATTGATATTAACTTGCTGAGAATTAATGATGAATAAAACGAGTTAATTTTTTGAGAGTCAATACATTACTTTGCTGAAATTTTTTTAAGTGTTTTATCATATCTAATGTCAAAATCAATGCTTTGCTTTGCAGAACCTATTATGCTGAAATTTTGAATCTATCAACCAACAGTCCTAGCCCTGGTTTAATTTCATCGACTCCAAACCAAGTGTGTATTTGATTGGGTTGATTTTTATTCATCAAATTTTTTTTCAAATCGTTTCTGCTCTTTTGTTTCTTTTCTATAGGTTTCACAACAAGTTAGACACATGTTTATAGTGTAAGGTTTCAAAATTATTAAAATTTGTGAGTTCAATTATCTATTGATTGAATTTGATTTTATTGCAATTTTCTTGCTCCCCAATAGAATTGGTTATCACAAAGTACTTTAGTCTGCCCGAAAGTGAGTCTTTGGTTAGTTCTTTAACATCTTTCATGATGATGAATAATGGATTCAGTTAAAAGTTTTGTGTGTGTTGGGAATGGGACAAAATATTTTATTATTTTGTTAAGCTTGTTCATGTAAATTTGAGATGTACTTCCTTACTTAATGTTATTTTATTTCTCTTTCAACAAGAGATATAGACATCTCATTTACTTAGTTTTGTAATATTTTACAATTGTTACATTGCATGCTTTTCTTGGCAAATGCTAGCTTCTACAATTTGAATTTTTATTGGATTTTTTATTTTGTTGTGTTGGTTTTTCACTGAATTAGTGCATAATTATTTAGTAAAGGAGTAATTGCAAGCCTTTATGCTCCATGGCTAGTCTGTGCTCTTATGACTCTTAAAATTTAACTAACTGAAACATATATGTGGTTAACTTGTGTATCTTTGCTTCCTTTCATGAATCGTTGTCCCAAAATTGTCTTCTTATAATTATTCGCACCACCTTTTTATTCTTTCCTGACTTTCTCAACTTCGATTTTGATATCCACGTAGAATGAATGCTATGTCCACTTAGAATTAATATTATACATCTTTTATGCTAAAAAAAGAATGAAACTTGACAAAGAAAGCTTTATTAATTTATAAACTGAATAGGCACTTCTCTTCTTCCTTCAAAAAAAAATTTGTTTAAATGTGTGCTAAGTGTGATACCACATGTGATAAGGATAAATTATTAAAGGTATTTTATTGATGATATGACAGATGTTGCATGTCACGTTGAATAAGAAGATAGCTTCTAGCCACTTTGAAATAAAATATGTTAATTTAATTGGTGACATCGATCATGGTTATGAATTATTTTGAACTCCATTTGACATCTATCAATTTTACTGTAATATGTTTATCTTATACATTAGCATTTAATTTCAATATTATTAATATACATTTATTTTTTTTATAGGAGATATCTGCAGCGAAGAAAATGTATTTCATCATTGCCATTATAAGTGAGAAGGAATCGCGTCATGGAAATACAGTTTTTTTTTAGTTTCTTGTTTCATGTAATGAACCAACTGTTATTGGTTTCTAATTACTTGAATGAGTATTTTGTTTAAAGCAAACTAACTTTTTATTCTTAATTTTTTTTATTGAACTTCTTTTTCTTATGTTTAGTAATTAAAATCAACTTCTCATGATACTTTTTATCATTGAACACTATTTTATTATAACAAAATACGTTGTCACAATATTCACACCTTTTAAGGGGTGCTGATCAAATTTAAAATCGTTATATCTATATATATAATGGCAATCAAATTTTAATTATCTTAGTGTATTTTTTTAATGATAAAATTTAAAAATATTACAAATTATATAGTTGTTGTATTTAAATTTTTTATGATGATTATGACCATTGTCACTAAATAGCATATATTACAGTGATAAATAAAAAAGTTGTCACTAAATCACTCTCATTGATGACAAATTTTATCGTCATTATATATGTACATATATAACAACAATTATAAATTTTGTCACTAAAACACACTCATTGCTGATGAATTTTATCGCCACTATATTTGCATATGTATTACAATGATCAATATTTTGTCACCAACAATAACTCTTTCATGACGAATTAAACAAAATATGACGAAATAATCAATCTAATTGTGACGAAAACAACGTCACTAAAACTTTGTGAGTTGAGTAATACATGGATAATCGTCACAAAAAATTTATTGTGTAGAGACAATAATTCAAATAGTCATGTAAAATACAACTTTTAGTGACGAAACACCATAACAGTAACAAAATTTTGATGCCTAATGTGACGATTTATATGTCACTACATGGAAAATATAGTGACGATGGTCTTTATCGTCACTAAATAATGACTCTTTTATGACGAATTTAAATAGTGTCACATATACCTAATACCACGCACTTTCAATGACAATTTTTACGACGAAATATTTCATCACCAAATATCTATTGTGACGAAAAATTATATTTTCATGATGAATTTTTTCGTCACAAATTTATAAATTTCTTGTAGTGATCACTCTTAAAATTATGCATATGTAATTTATTTTTATTATTTTAGTCACTGTTCTAAAAGTCGGTCGACTTGACCGATAAGTTGGGGACAAGTCTCTAGTCGGTCCTTGGCCGACCCGACTTACACCAAGTCGCTAAAGAAAACGTTTAGGGATAGTAGTCGACGCCTAGAGCCTATTAGACAACGACTAGACTGACTAGACAATGATTAGATCAATTAAATGCCGACTAAGTCATTCCCGATTAGACATATTTCTCCCTTTTCAAATATTTTTTTGGCAAATTCTAAGTAATTATAATAAAATAAAATTAAAACTACTAAAACAATAATTTTCTTTTGATTTTTAAATTATCACTTTATTAAATTTTGTGTTTCATGACTGTTATCACTTATAATTCTAAAATTGAATGGTGGTGATGTCAATTATTTTATTTATTTTATGTATAATGTATTATTGATTTATTAAGTAATTAATTATATTTACCGTTTAGGTGCTTCCGATTAGTCCCCGACTAATTCTCGACTAGTCGCTCTAGTCGCTAGACCCTAGTGATCCGATCCCGACTAGCGACTAGCGACTTTTAGAACATTGATTTTAGTTATAATAATAATAGTGTGATGACGATGTATCGGAGTCGCCTTCAGCAGGAACCATAAAAAACTTTTAATAAAGTGATATGGAAAAATATTAGGCTCCGGTTGGATGGGTGAATTTGAAAACAGTAGATCTGACACATAAATAATCACTCTCTCTAAGTAAGTTAAATGGATTTACAAATACTTAAATTTGACTAATGTTTAAAATAGAGGAATTTTAAATTCTCACTAGACCAAGTCATTTAAAATCTCTCATCTCTGCCCCTTTTCATCTCTATCTCTCATTTACCTTTTCTCGTCTCTCTTTACAATTCGTGATTCGAAATATATGTCTTCTTGCTTGTATTTATTTTAAAATCCATTCATTTTCAAATTCATTCATCCAAATTGAGCCTTAAGGTAAATTTACTTTAAGAAAATTATCAAATTAATAGAAAATAATCATAATTGCAATACATGACTATATATATATATATATATATAATCACCAAGTGTTGAGGCAACGAGATAGCGTCCATTGTGGCCATTTTGTACCCTGCTACATTGAATACGTAATCAAGACTTTTCATACGATCAATCTTACTGATGTAAGTTGATTTATCTATTTATTAAAATTACTAGAATGAATAAAAATTCGTATTATCTAATTAAATTTTCAATGTTTGCAGTTTCTCTATGAACGTCCGCTCGTTTCGTACTCCAAGAAAAGAATGGACAAATTAAAAGTGGATTGGACGGGGTATTTTTATAATCAATTTTTGCATACTTCGCCTTTAGTATAAATTTTGGTAGCATGTAACTTATATATTAATTTGTAATGATATACTTCCTCCGTCCCAGATCAATTTGCACACTTTCCATTTTGGGTTGTCCCAAACCAATTTGCACACTACTTAAAAGTGAAACATTGATTTGCGTGCACACTCACAAAACTTTCCACACATTTACCCATGCACCACTACTTTATTTAAAAAATACATTTTCCTTAAACCGTGTGCCATCCCAGGGGTGCAAATACTCCTGGGACGGAGGGAGTATTTCATATTTGTTTTGGTGTATTTAATTGATCATATATATATTTATGGGGAACTTATGAGTGCACTTCTGAGGGTCAACTTTAATATAAGTTCACCAAAAAGTCAAACTTACAAATATGTTCACTTGCATGGACGCACAAAATTTTTTTTCCACACGCACAAAATTGTTTGCAGAGAAATCATTGCACAACAGACATTGAAATGTTTTGCACAAAAAGTCAAATTTTAACTGCACAATAAGTCAAATTAGGCTGCACAAATTATTAACTTACAATTTTCGATTAGCGCAAATGATTATTTTACAAATTTAAAAAAATATATTTGTTTTGAATTTAAAATAAACTGCACAAATGAAAAAAATACACTTTGCACACACAACAAATTATCTTTGCACACAAAAAATTAAGTCTGCACAAATGAGAAAATAAAACTCTGCACAATCTTTTACATGATTTCTGCACAAACGAAAATTCATTTTACACAATTGTTAAATAATATTTACACAAACGAGAAATACACTTTGCACATACACAACCTAGAAAAATCTAACCAAATTTATACACCCAGAAAATCTAACCGAATTTATACACCCAGAAAATCTAACAAAATCATCATCGTCGCTTGTTCTAAACCAACACCACCATCCTCTGTTCTAAACCACCACCACCCATAATCCCATAAATCTCTGCCATCATCACCACCACCAGCCTACACATCCACCACACAGAAGCAATGTGACACTACGATAAACTCTGCACAGATTGAAGCCCATTTTGACTTCAAAGCCAAAAATCATCTCAAACATCCTTTCAACCATAAATCTAAAAAAAAAATCGACCTTGAATTTGAACTAAAAAAATTGTAGAGAGAGAGAGAGAGGGTATCACCTGTTCATCAGTCATCACCGAATATTTGTTGTTCGAAGCCGCCAAAATCATCGCATAAAATGGCCTCTCCCTTCGAGCCGCTGCGACCTATGCCGGATTGAGCCCATGCCACAACTGACGCCGCGACCCAAGTCGGAAGGAGCCCTAAATCTCAAAACACACCCTCTCTGATGGCCTTCCCCCTTGCTTCTCCATTGGGCTTCTCCCTTCTTTTCCAAATCGGAGTCCTAAAATCATCTCAGACTTATTCTGGTGATTCTTCTTTCGCCTAATTTCCAGATCGAAGTTGTCATATCTCCCTACAGATGTATAGAGTGTTTCAAAATATTTGCACAGATGTATAAAAAATATTTTAACAGAACCAATTTGTAACTACTGTCTTTTTCTGTACCGTGATACGTTAATTTGTGTTCACACAAAATTCACTCACCTACAAGTGTATATAATCGTATAGTGCTAAGCTGACCAAATTATAAAAATATCAAACTCTAGGAAAGTGTTCTAGTGCAAAGAGACAATTAAGAATTTGACATTCTACTATGACTATGAAAGCGATAAATTTTTCGGGATTTTAAGCTAAAGAAGAATTAAACCTAAGCAACAAAATTAACCTACGTAATAGAATTAACCTAAGCAATATAATAATTCGGGGTAATTTCAATTAAGTGAGTTTCAATAATCTATTTTATCTATGCCCTAGGGTGCACAGATTCTTCTAAAATTGTCATAATTAATGCAGTATCTGATTCGCACTCTCCCCCTAAATAGGGTGAGATTCTTGAAAATGCATATCCAATTCTTCACGTGACGAATTCGACTGCCACATGACGAATCCAATTAATGGATACTCGAATCCGCCCCATTAATCCTACTTGTTAATTATTAAATATAACTTTTCAATTAATTTTTATTATTTTATATAATTTAAATTGACAATATGACTCTTATTTTAGATAAAATTCACTATTATTATATATGTAATGAGATAATGAAGCTTGAATTTATATTTTATTATTTAATTATATTAAATCATTCAACATACTTAAGTTTTGGTTAGAGAAATTATGAATTTTGTATATTTAATGTATAAATTTGAAAAAAAAAATTAGTTGTTATATATAATAAAATAAAAAATGTAGATATGAATCGCACCCACACTTGTGCAACATATCTCAATCCATCAAACAACCACCTAATCTAGTACCTAATTGGGAGTGTTCTTAATGATCTATCCCCTCTCGTTGTAATAGACATTTCAACTAAAATAATTTAATAGCTCATTCAACTCAATTAAGTAAACGCAGTTCTCGCTTGTTGGCCGTTCGATCTAAATGCATAATCGAAGAAGAACAATTAATTAAAGCTCAAGTAATCTTCTAATTAGGAGTTCAATTATTTAACAAAACAAATTTTAAATGTTTAACAAAACAAAATTAAAGCACAAACACAATGAAATGTCTAATTTTCACTCAAATTCATTCACCCAAAGTACAATAAATTAGCTTGCTCAAGTTTAACTAAAATAAATCCATTACAATATCAAAATAATAAACTAAGAACATTAAAATCAATTAAACCATTATGTAGGAAGAATATAACCTTTCAAACACTTAATCTTGCTAAGAATTGAAAATTTTACTAAAAGCTAACTAAAAGTTGCAGAAAAATAAAAGGGTAAATATACATTTTTGTCCTATAAGTTTCATTGACTTTGCTTTTCGTCCTCTTAAGTTTTGAATTTTTGTTTTCGTCCTTTAACTTACCAAAAATTATGGTTTTCATCCTCTTAAGTTTTGAATTTTTGTTTTCGTCCTTTAACTTACCAAAAATTATGATTTTCGTCCTCCAACCGCCTATAACCAGTCACACAACCGGTAATACACACGTAGATCAATTTTTTCTATTTTTTAAGTGAAATACTGACGTGGGGGTATTTAGAGGGAATTAGGTTTTGATGGATAAAATACAGGATTAACCGTAAATTCTCTCACAAATCAAAACCCTAGTCGATCAAATCTAGGCATGGGGCTTGAGAGAATTAGGGAAAAAAGGAACAAAGATCCCCAAATCAAAATATCCAAAAGCCTAAATTCTTTTGAGTGCATACTCACTGTACGGAAAGGAAGAGAGATGTCTTCACGAAATTCGTATAAATCAACGAATTTCGAGTGCAATATTAAGTGTCATTGTGGTTTCATTGCACAGTTTGTACATCATATTAAAAAATGAACTCAGACAGAAGATTCTATGGATGTAAGTATTGGACGGTATTTTGGAGGAAATTTACGATTAAAAATGTATTTTGTCAAGACCTAATTCCCTCCAAATACTCCCACGTTAGTATTTTGTTTAAAAAAAAGTATCTACGTGTGTATTACCGGTTGTATGACTGGTTATAGGCGGTTGGAGGACGAAAACCATAATTTTTTGTAAGTTAAAGGACGAAAATAAAATTTTAACTTATGAGGACGAAAACCATAATTTTTTATAAGTTAAAAGACTTAAACAAAAATTCAAAACTTAAAAGGACGAAAACCAAAGTCAACGAAACTTATAGGACAAAAATGTGTATTTTCCCAAAATAAAATTCTAATTTACTGTGGGTAAACATGTGTGTTGGGGGGGAGGGGGGAGGGGGGTGTTCGGGGAGAGGAGCTCCCCCTTTTGTGACATGCGTGCGTGTCTTTTTCTGTTGTGTACGCTGCCTTTTCTTTTTAATTCCAAATGGGCTGGCAAGGAATGGGCCTCGAGCCCAAATTAAATTTTCAGAATGCGAGGCTGAAAACGTGGTTACATTTTCTGTTTGACACTTCTTTGGACAATGAAGACGATTCTTCAATGAACAGGTTGAGGCAATGGCTTGAGTTAATTCCGGTAACTCTAACCCTTTCAAAAAAAAATTCCGGTAACTCTAACATGTCTTACGGCGTCGTGCAGTGGAGGTGGACGGCGGATTGAAACGATTTCCGGCGACGACTAATGAACGGCGGAACAGAGGCTATTGGGCTGTGGCCATTTTTCAATTCCTGTGATAAGAGTTTCGAACTGTGGAGATGAGAGGTGGCTTTTTTTCAATCCACGGCAATGAACAATGGCGAGGCGGCAATTTGCGGCGACCATGGAATTTTAGACCTGTGCGACTTTTCCGGCGTGAAGACTGCTTCCGATTTGGGATTTCAAATTCCGGCGAATTTGCAGCGCTGGAGCTGAACAGGGGCTGGGCAAACAATTTCCGACGACAGCGGCCATGATTTCAAACAGTTGTTATCCTTTAATTTTCAAAATTTTGGTTCCGCTATTTTTGTATGGTGGGCCGAAAATTTAACCGAAAATAGAGCCCAATTCTTTCTTTTCCATTCTCACTTATTTAATTCACTTTACAAAATTAATTTGAGAGATATTTTTGCTATATATATCACAATTTTTATAAATTGATAACACAAATATCTTTTTTAATAATTAAGTCTAATTAGTTAAATTACTGTAAAGTATGCATAAAATCTAATTAAAATAGACAATTAAAATATATGATTTCGAGCAATTTTGAATTTTTACACTAATCAAACCATTTTGTTATTTTTTTTATTTATCTGATGTTTTTGTAATTTTTGATTTTGTATAAATAGGTTTTTTCAAAATATAAAAAAAATATATAAATGTGTTTAATAAAAAAAAACGAAAAATTGGTATTGCAGAGCTAACGGAAAATCTTGGATTCTAACGCTTTTTTTTGGAGAGCGTTACTTTAACAATTTCTTAAACTTAAAGAGCTGTCATTTGAAAAAATATTATTATAACTATTCTCTAAGTGGAAAAATAAGAGTTTTCCAAGATCAAATCTGTATTTATAAATTTTTTTATAAAAATATTTTTTGACTTAAAAGGGTAAATTCTTTTTATCCAACAAGTCTACAATAATATAGATCTGCTCTTGCACCACTATAAAATTTAGATCTTTTCTCAATTTATGCGTGTCATCCTTTTGCAGGAATCATGCAAATCTTCACTGTATTGTTTTAATATTTTTTAGGGTGTTACACCAAGTAATCCTTTTTTTTTCATATGAATTTTCACGTTTATCATATTTAAAATTTCAGATGAATTTGCAGATTTAAAAAAATATTTAATCATCACTTTTCTCACATGACATTACCACTTTTATCCTAGAAATATATTTACTCAAATAATATTACTTTAATTAAGTGTAATTTTTTTTTTTAAATATTTGCACTCCTTGCTGTGCAAATTTGTCTGTAACGGAGTGAGTATAAATTAGCAAAACCTAGAAGGAAGAAATGGTTTCATTGATAGCAAGTAACTTGGTAGTAAAGAATGGACAAAAACAAAGTAGCTCTACACTTATTAGACGATGCAAATGCTTGCTGGTAGAAATAAATATACTGCACAAAATATTAATTGCCAATGCAATTTGAGGTGAGAGAAACAGAGAATATTATGTATTTATGGGTCTTCTGTTGCCATTAATGGCACTGGTCCTCTTCTTTTCAGGTTTGGTAGTCTTTGATTTTAAATGCACCCACAACCATACTACTCCTTCTTTAAAGCTACACCAATTTCTTCCCTCACCATTCTCTCTTGTTCCCTATTTTCTCTCTCAACAATTCTTCCTATTTGTTTTGAAAAAAAAAAATATTCAACAAGGAAAGGGTTGAACTAGCTAGGGTTTGTGTCTCGTTGTTTTTGGCTTCTTCGATTTGTATAACTGTGTGGTTTAGAGAGAGAAAGTTGAATGAGTCACTGTGATGTTGGCTCGGCTCACTCAGAAACGACAATTGACTCTATAATCGTTGTCTTGCGTTCTGATTGAGCCGTGCCAATATCTCAGTGCTTTTTTCATGTGTATGAAGTCACTCACTCGTTGGAGTTGATATAAGGTCTGAGTTTAATTTCAGCAATGTATGTATTATGGTATTTCTATTTTGTTAAGAGTTCATATTTCTTGCTCATATGTATTTAACGCTTTTATTAGAGATTTTATTTAATTAATTCTAAATTGATCTTGGACAGGTTTGTCCATGACAATTGGGGTTTGAGCCTTTAAAGTCAAACATATTCGTTGGCCGTTGGCCTTAAGTTTCACATATTTAATGTTTTTTGAATTCATAATTTCACAATGGCATTCTGAACACTTGAATGATTTGTTGTTTCTATGCACCAGTTACACGGTGCAACTTAAGTTCATTTTTTAAAAGTTACACAAAATACTATTGAAAAATTACATATATTATTACTGAAAAGTGTATCTTTCATAATATAACTTTTTAGTAATAATTTGTGCAACTTTACAGTAATAAATTATATAACTTTTTAAAAATACATTTGAATTGCACGGTGTAATTTGTGCACAGGAGACCTACTCTCAAATCTTAACCAAGTATATATAAAAGAACTAAGACCAAGTATATATAAAAGAACTACTTGAGCTATCTCGCTTTGTAATTTTCCATATATATTTAATTCCAAACTTGTTGTTAATTTCATTCATATATAATGTTTAATTTCCCAATACTAAGGAATTCTCTAGAATTATGAATTTTTAGTGGAATGTCTTTCACTCTTATGTATTAATTTAAGAAAGAGATGTATATTTACAAATTGATTAATTAAAAATATTTAAACAGGTGTGTAAATTTATTTTTACGTAGAAGTATATTTTTTAATAGAATTAGAACCAATATATAATTAGTGTAATTTTTTAAATTATTTAATAATTTTTTTAGAAATTATTACTTATTTATTCTTAGATTAGATAAAGTTAACATGCTATTCTCAAAAAAGAAAAAGAAAATCAATCATAAACCTTCTCCATTGAGTCCATTCTTTATTGTTATCATTATCATTCCCTTTCGTCGCATATTCTCCACTTTTATCTCCTCCAACCGTGTGCTATTCTTTTGGTCATGGCAAGGCTGAAAAAACCATTTTTAATCTTTGTATGACAAACATCTGGAGTATTTAATTACTAACTCCGTCACCTTTGGGATTGCACAAATTTTAAGAAAAATAGAGTATTGTATGAAGTTATATTATTAAAATAATGGGATTAGTTGGATTGTGAGGATAAAATTAAAGTAATAATTTCCGTTTATAGGGTGTGAAAACAATTGTGGGACGGACGGAAAAAGAAAGTGTGAAAACAATTATGGGACGGAGGGAGTAGAAAGCAAGAAACAATATTACTCCCTCCATTTTAACGCTATTTCACGCTTTTATATCTTTTACATAAAAAAAAAAAAAAAGTTTTAAGATAAACTTGAGATGAAAAAAAACAAAACATTACAAAATTTCATCGGAATATTTTGGAGTTAGAATTATTTATGAAAATACCTACAAAATATTTTTATTTCTTAACTCAAATTATAATTTGCTATGAAATTTTTGTAGATAAATTATTCGTGGGTAAAATATTTATAGGAAAACTATTTGTTGGTAATCAGTTATCCAAAAAATATTTTTTTTATAGGTGAATTGATCTCGTTGACAAATTATTTTTAGGTTAATTAGGAATAAATTAATATGTCAATAAGATGAAAATTTTTGTAGGTAAATTATAGGCAATTTCATTAGGTAACTAGGGATGGCAACGGGGCAGGTCTGGGACGGGTTTGGCCTGTCCCAGGACCCGCCCTGCCAAGAATTTTTAGGACCCGAGACCCGCCCCGTCCCATGAATTCGGCGGGTTTTACCCGCCCGACCCGCATACCAGCCTATTTTTTATTTTATTTTATTTTATTTTTTTCATACATATCAAATGCATTACACAAAATATAATAAATTTTAAAATATAACATCAATATACATATGAATGATTCAAACAACAATATATATGCAAAATAATTCACTTCAAGTTTCAACTTATTAAATCTAAATATTTAAAATCACACATATATTATTCATTGAAATTAAAAAAATTAATAAACTCTAATTTGTACAATTTTTGCTCATGACTTTATGCACATAATTTAATAAATATGTTAATTAATAGCTTAATTTTTATGTATTTAATTATACATATATAATATAATATATATTTAACTATATATATTTAATATATATATATATATATATATACATACGGGAGGGTTCGGGGCGGGTCCACCTAATACCAAGACCCGTCTCAAATCCGGCGGATTTTTGGTCAAACGGGTCCAAACCCGCCGCGCGACCCGTTTGACCGGATTTTTACCCGGCCCGTATGGGGCGGGTTTGTGGCGGGTCCAAGTTTGAACCCGTCCCATTGCCATCCCTATAGGTAACTGTTTTGTTGGAAAGTTTTTAGACAGATCTAATTCTGTAGTTCATTTGTGAGAATATGCAATTTTTGCCAAACTCTAACTCCTAATTTATTTTTTAGCAAACCTTTTATATAGAAACTCTTTTTTAGCCTTTAGGTGCAAACTAAAAAATATTGAAAAATGCTACGAAGGTGATATTAATTCACTATTATATAATTGGACTTAGAGAGCTCTGCTTGAAGAGCCTTTCAATAACAACTGTCCAAAATTTTCTTTGGAGAACAATTATTATGATATATATATTAAAATATAAAAAATTAAATTATAGAGCGATTTTGAACTGCTCTGTAAGATTTTGCTTGAAAAAATAATATAAATAAAAAAGAAAATATGTTACAGAGAGGTTCAAAAACGCTCTATAAGACGGATCTTTAGAAAGAAAAATACTGCTTTATAAGAGCCTCTTATAGAGCAGTTTTAAAGTCACTCTATTTTTTTTAACCCTAGATGTACGCATCTTCTCTATCATTTTATCTCTTCGTCGTTTTCTCTCACTCTCACCCCATTTTTTCTCCCACTCACTATTCATTCTTTTCTTCTCCACGATTATATATATATATATATATATATATATATATGTGTGTGTGTGTGTGTGTGTGTGCATGTGAGAGGTTCAGAGTTGAGGTTGCTACAGTTGGATTTGGAAAACTCTAGGTGGCAGTGGTGTTGACAAATGGCGGTTGGATGTTATTCCGGCGTCGATTGAGTGAGGCATTTCGGCAATACTTGGTATCAAGAGCAACGGCTGCGAGAGGTGTCGCAACGGGGTGGGTCTGGGACGGGTTTGGCCTGTCCCAGGACCCGCCCCGCCAGGAGTTTTTTGGATTCAGGACCCGACCCGCTCCACCTTAATTTGAAGTTGGCCCCGCCCCGTTCCGCGAACTTGGCGAATTTTACCCGTCCCAACCCGCCTATTTTTATTATACATATAAAATACACTACAAAAAATATCTTAAATTTTAAAATATAACATCAATATGCATTTGAATGATTTAAACAATAAAAAATACACGAAATAGTCAATATCAAGTTTCAACATATTAAAACTAAATATTTAAAATCATACATATATCGTTCATTAAAAATTAAAATGATAAAATCAATTAATGAACCCTTGTACAACTTTCGTTCGTGACTTTATGAGCATATCTAATCTAATATGTTAAGTAATAGCCTTATTTTTATATATATTTAATTATACATATATAATATAATGTATTCATTTAATTAATATATTTAATATATATATATATATATATTATATGTGTGACGGGTTCGGGATGGACCCGAAGGATTTTAGGTCAAATGGGTCCAAACTCGCCCCGCGACCCGTTTGACTGTGTTTTTACCCGGTTCGTACGGGCGGGTTCGTGTTGTATCCGGATTTGAACCCGCCTCATTGTCATCCCTAAATATTTTTATAAATCTGACCAAATATTTGATATTTTAAAATAAGTTCATAAAAAACTTATCATGAACTATTTTTATATAAAACTCATTCTTAATACATAAACGTGTATTAAACTGCAACGACATCAAAGCTTGTACTTTTGTAATATTATAATTTCTAAGATATGATTAAATTGAAATTCAGCCTAAAAATCATAAATTAATATAAAATTAACTTTTAATTTAATAAATAAAGAATATAAAAAAGCTTGAACTACTGCTAATTATGTTCTAGTTTAATGCGTAAAGTCATACTCCTTAGTCTCAAGCTTTCACCACTAGATTAATCCCTGATGTTGAGATATACATTGTATATTTGAGATAATATTTCATATCTTGCTAAGTACATAATCAATATCAATAATTGTGAAATAATAGAGGAACAACCATGCATTTGCAATAAAGAAAACTTCGATTGAAACCCACTAGTTAACCCAAGCAATTGGACGTAGAGCGCAAGTGATTAGAGTTTTATTACTAATAGTCGAGGGGAGGTTCGAATTATTATTTTGTCCAATATATATAAAAGAATAAGCGGTTGAAATTGGGAAAGAGAAGTCATTTCATCAAGCTGACAAGTTAAGGGTAGGACTTCGATCGATTGATTTTTGTCAAAAA
>JAPKLY010000533.1:35445-66795 GCA_026898435.1 Prunella vulgaris
TATAACTTTTATTTAAGTTTCATCTTTTAAAATTTTGTTCAACATCATCATTAATCCCACTGTCTCACTCACGACAACTGCCTATTAATATTTTATAATCCACACACCTCCTCTCCAAAATTCCCGTATTACTCATTCCTCACATAATGTCATATGAATTAAAATGTTTGGAAATTTTAACGTCTAACAAAGAAACATGGAGAGTTAAAGTTAAGATAGCACAAACATGGAGAGTTAAATTTAGGTGGCACAGTGCTGGATGGTTCATTCTAAAGATGTTACCAAACAAAAATAATTTGTTTTTAAATTATATGAATTGACGAACAGAAGGGTATTCAAAATTTATTTTAAATATTAAATATATACACTACATAATTTCAATTTTTTGGGCAATACATGCTTTTAATTTTAATGTAAGTTTCATATAATTTAAAATTGGAACATTTCAATTGTATTAGAACAAATCGATATAAAATTACTCTTTCATAAAAACTGATTTCCAGATATTTTGAATTACAATATATCTTATTTGTTAAATAACATAAAATTAAATGACACTATTTTTAATAACAGCACACATCATAAATTTTTAATATATAACAAAAAAAATTTAACAAAATTTTTTATACTAAAATATACGTTAAAAATACTTTACGTGAATAACCTCCCCCGCGTAATACGCGGGTTATGTACTAGTAAAATTAAAAAAAGACTTGGAACAGACGTCGTAAACCACAATGATACAATGATTTGATATTTTATTCATTTATTTTAGTGGTAGTAACATTTTTATTTTAATGTAAGTTTGACATGTTTTACTTCATTTATTTTTTTTAATTCTTATTTGTAATATAACTAATATTTAGCTTTTAATGTTTGGTTCATTTCAAGTTTCACTAGTGGTATTAGTGTGTCTACGTAAATTTGCACTGCTAGGGTTTATCGGTAAATAGGGTTCCGGCACTAACGATCCACCGCATTTTAAAATCTTCAATTATGGTTACAAGTAAAATCAATCAATATAAATTAATAATATTGAGCATTTGAGGTTTGGTTCATTTCAAGTTTCACTAGTGGTGTTAGTATTTCTACGTAAATTTGCACTATTAGGGTTTATCGGTAAATATGGTTCCGACACTAACGATCCACCACATTTCAAAATTTCCAATTATGGTTACAAGTAAAATCAATCAATATAAATTAATATATTGAGCGTTTGAGGTTTGGTTCATTTCAAGTTTCACTAGTGGTGTTAGTGTTTCTACGTAAATTTGCACTATTAGGGTTTATCGGTAAATAGGGTTCCGGCACTAACGATCCACCGCATTTCAAAATTTTCAATTATGGTTACAAGTAAAATCAATCAATATAACTAATATTGGGCATTTGAGGTTTGGTTCATTTCAAGCTTCACTAGTGGTGTTAGTGTTTCTACGTAAATTTGCACTATTAGGGTTTATCGGTAAATAGGGTTCCGACACTAACAATCCACTGCTCTTTTTAAATTTTGGAATGTATAATGTAATTTTAAAAAATATAATGTAATTTTGTATAATGATGATTTATAAGTGATATTTATATTGTGTTAAGTGTTTCACACTATTAATATTAGTAATTCAATTAGAATGAACACTAGTACCACTATCAATAGTACACTAACACTAGTAACACTCTATATCTTTGTAATATATGTTAATAATAATAATGATTTGTAAGTAATATTTATATTGTTTAAGTGTTTCACACTATGAAGATCCAACACTTAAATAACTAGTACTTGCTAAATATTATGAAAAATTAAGGAAATAATCTAATAGTATTACTCTTTTGTGAGGATGGTACTAGGAAATAACCTAATAGTATGTAATACTAGACTGAATAGTTCCTAATAACATCCTCACAAAAGAGTGATACTATTAGGATCCCAACATCAAGACTTGTAAATAGAATTACTAAATCATTAATCAAATTGATAATCACACACCAAATCACTAAATTTATCATAATATGGAGTTTTGGTAAATAGATAATATCTTGCAAAACTTTTATTTTTAGTAGTAATTTAAAATTATAAATTAAGGAAATAACCTAATATTATTACTCTTTTGTGAGGATGGTACTAGGAAATAACCTAATAGTATGTAATACTAGACTGAGTAGTTCTTAATACCATCCTCACAAAACAGTTATACTATTAGAATCTCAACATCAATACTTGTAAATAGAATCACTAATCCAATTGATAATCTATGTCAAAATAATAAAAAATAATATTAGTAAAAATATTGGTAACATTAATAACATAGGATGGTATTAGTCGTAAACCCAATTTTTTAAAACTTTCTGATGTTTGAATTATAAAAAGTATAATTTTTTTAAATTTTCAGAAAGTAAAAATAAATTTTAAAATTTGAATAAGTAATTTTTTTTGAAAAAATAAGAAAGAAAATATATACCTTTTAATATTTTTAAAAAATAATAAATATTAATTTTAAAATATTAAATAAATTGAATATGGAAGTTATGTCATATATGACAGTTTTTATTATATATATTGATTAGATTATGTCCTTTTTTTTCTTACCTAGGTTTTCTTTTCTTTTTTAATTTCTTTTATTTTCATAAATTATAAAAAATTGAAACTTTCTGATGTTTGAATTTTAAAAAGTACAATTTTTCTGAATTTTCAAAAAGTAAAAATAAATTTAAAAATTCGATTAGTAAAAAAAATTTGAAAAAATAAGAAATAAAATATATACCCTTTCAAATTTTTTTAAAATAATAAATATTCATTTTGAAATGTTAAATGAATTAAACATTTGAGTTATGTGCTAACTATATTTGATGAGTCATGATACACCACGTATATATCTCAAATATGGTAGTTTCCATTATATATATGCATATAATGAATAAATTCGAAAAATTCATTATTTTAAATAAATTTACCTCAAATTCATCTTATTTATCTTTTTAAATAGCATTTTTTTAAAATATAATATTTCAAAATATATATAATATTTTAAAATTATTTTCTTAAAATTATTAAATTGTGATATTTTATAAACTAAACAATATTATATACTACGAATATAAATAATTGAATTTAGGTTGTGGAGAAGCATTAATTAAAAAAAAGGAAATCTGTAAATTGAGGGGAGGGAAATCCGGCGCCATTATGGTAGTGGAGGGAAACTTCCCTCTAATTAAGATTAAGGGAGTGAAACTTCCCGCTAATTGTGATTAGCGGAGGGAAAACTAGCGCCTAATTATCTCAGATTCTGTCCAGAATCTGGATAATAATCTTTATCGTTAATTAATCATGTATTAACCTAGATATAGTACTCAAATCCCAGTTTAAACAGCTAATTACAGAAGTAATAATTACTTTTTTTATCGGTAAATGTTACTCCCTCCGTCCCGGGTCTTTTTTCCAAAAGACATGGGTACACGGGTTAAGAAAAAAGTTGAGTATATGAGTGTGAAGTTAATTAATAAAATATAAAAAGTGTACTTATTGATTTTTGTGAGTGTAAATTATTTTCTTTTTTTGGTAGGAAAAAAGAGTTGGGACGTCCAAAATAGAAAAAAGGGAAAAAAGAGTTGTGACGGAGAGAATAGTTGTTAGTAGTTATAAGTTAGTTGAATGAAAATTGTTAGAAGAAGATATTGACAGTGAAAATTAAAGAATATTAATTTTGAGAGTATATAAATTTGTTTTAGAATTAAAAAAAAAAAAAAAGCAAGGAGACTTTATCCACCTCCAAAGAAAAATGTGATGCCTTCCAAAACCTTATGCAAGAGAACATACTATTTACTTTGAGGATGATTTCTTCTCCGTTTCCAAATTCACCAAAGGGCTTGTTTAGTTTTGGGGGAAGTACAAATCACGGCATTGAGAAGAGCCAAAATTTAAAATTGGTATAAATAGAAACATAATATCATGATGTGATGGTTATTATTTTTGACTATTATTGTTCACAGTAGATTTGACATATTATTTTACTGTTAACAATTGTAACAAAGATTTTTACGATTAAGTATATTTTCGGCGAGAAGCAACTGTACTATTAAGATTTCTTCTATACTATACATGTTGATGTTCACGTCAAGACTGTTACTATTCATGATTTTTGAATTTTTTGATTGACATCTTTTCCAGCGAGACAATATACTACTATTGAATTAATAACTATATTACATATGTTACTGGTCATAAAAGTTTACCGATCAACATGTTTTCCAATGAGACGCGATAATAATATTGAATAAGAACATGTACTGTTCAATTATTTACTATATTATGCATGTTACTGGTCAGAATTTTTTGAAATATTTGATTGACATAATTTTCGGCAAGAAGCATATGCACTATTGAATTTTTTATAATACTATAACAAGTATAACTGTACTATTTAAAAATGTGTCTGCACTATAGACAATTTTTTACAATATTATATTGTGGCTACACTATTGAATTTCTTAAAAGGCCAGCCTACACTATTGTGTATATATATATATAATTAAATAGGTCGATCTGTTGGACTTAAAAGACCTTTAAAAAGCTCAGGTCTGGCATATTTAATTAAATAGGTTTTTATAAAGACCTGGGGACTTATTTATTAAATAGATCGAGCCTAACAAGGCTTTTAGTAGGCCAGGCCGTAGGTCCCCAACGGGTAGTCTGACCTATTCCCACCTCTAGTCACTTAGGATGTCCTTAGCCTTTTTGGACTTGGTCTTGAATACCTTATCCGTCTAGTGGACTACAAAGACATCTCACATGAACCTACAGTCCCGCAGCAGTCTTTAATGCTAGCTCACGTCCCTCCTCTCATTGTTTCCTAAAGTTATAGATGATATTTTGCACTGCTCCTGTACTTCTGCAAAGAAGATTCGGTACATCTCATTATGATACTAAGGGGGCGCTTGGTATAAATTTAAGATGACAATAGTAATGGGTATCATTAACGGGACAATCACTATGGAGTTAGTGATTACCCATTTTTTAACTTGTTTTTATGATCTCATTTATTTATAACAAATAATATCAAACACTTCTAATGGTAATGAATCCTCGTTAATCTCCATTTATTCTCATTCCCCACCCTCATTACCCCCAACCAAGCTGGCCCTAAGCTTTCTAGACACAGTATTTAAGCAGTTATATTTAAATAAAAAATAAAATATTTATAAATACATCTGAATATGAAATTAGTTTGTAAATGCTATAAATATGTACTTGAACTCCTCAAAGTTCTCCCACCTCTTGTACAAAGACATGATCTCCACAATTGAGATCATGCTCAAACGCCAAGGCCCTAATGGTCATCGATATGAATCCGGCAACATCGCTATATGGAAAAAACTCACGCTTTGGAGAGCTCACATTTTTCCGTTTAGAAAGCGGTTAAATGAGCTCTCAAGCGAAAGGTATGTAAGTGTGGAGTAACTTAGAAAGCGGTTTTGGAACCGCTCTTCAAATTATATTCATTTTTTAATATTTAACTTAGATAGCGGTTTATAACCGCTCTCTAAGGTCATTTAAAAAAAAAAAGAATTTATGCTGGAGAACGCAACCCGGCGCCATCTCTGTCCCCTGCCTCTACAACGAATGCTGGAATCTTTTTTTTTATAAGTAGATGTTAGTGGTTAGTAGTTAGAAGTTAGTTCACCAAGTCTCCATACACCCATATCTCCAAGCCAACCTTATAACTCCCTCCTATTCGTTCCCAAAGGAAATCAAACCCAGGTCACTCACTCAAGTGAGGAGCCCGGGTTGAATGCTGGAATCTGCTGCGACGCTCCGATAGACAATCAGAAGCAAAAATTTCAGATGAAACAAACACCAAACATCTATTTCCAGAGCAAAAAGTGTCTGATAAAAGAACTCAGATTTTTGCACTCGTTGAATAATCCAAAATCAATTAGCAAATTGGTCCCCGTTTCTGAAAAATAAAAAAACAAGAATAAATCCAAAACAGAATTGCTAACTCCCCCGTTTCTGAAAAGTAAAAAAACAAGAATAAATTCAAAACAAGAATAATCCAAAATCAGTTAGAAAAATAAAAAACAAGAATAATTGGAGGCCCAAGATTGTAACATAAAATGTTCAATTAAATTAATTGATATACTTGTGAAGAAAGAAGCCCAACAATTAGGCTCAATTCCTATTCTTATTTGAAAATGAAAAAACAAGAATAAGTATTATGTTGCTGAGGACTATGTGAATTGCAGGAAAACGGATGAATAACTCTGCTTTGACCATTTCTAATTCTTTGACTGAGAAGTTTGGGATAGAAAGCAAGATGAACGTGGCTTCTTCACCACCACTTCACATTTTTCGAAGGAGAGAGTCAGCAACTTCACCCACTACATCTCCATTGCCGAAAATTATGGAACGAAGAGAGAAGAAGCCGCTATCCTGCCGCCGAATTCATCCGCAACCACGGCGCCATAAATTGGAAAGGATGCCTCCACACCGGGATTCTCCGTGTTCCACTCGCCGGAAATTCGAAGAATGCAGGCTACACATACCAGCAACAGCCGTCGCCGGAGACTGAAACTCGAAGCATCAATGCTTACCAACAGCCTTGGCCAAACCGGAATACCCCTGTCCTCACAGCCTGAGAATCGTGCCTCCCAGGACGCTGGTGTGATGCACGGTTGTAGGCGCGATTCCGGCGAAAGAGAAAGTATAAATATATATATTGAGTTTTGTCTTGGAAGAAATGAAATACAACGAAGAAGGACGTAGGGAGGGTTAGGTTAAAAAGAATTTTAAATGGGCTTGGGCTTAGGCTTCATACCGGTTCATAACCGCTGAGAGCTCATAGTGGTTCATAACCGCTCCATGGTATAGCGATTTTTCACTGCTTTTAACCTTTATAGTGGTTTTAAACCGCTTTTTCGTATTTTTTTTAATTTAAAGCTGTTTTTAACTGCTATATAAACATATTATAATTTTTTATTTTTCTTGCACAGCTCTATTTAGAGAGCTAATTTGACAATTCAAATGAACTCTCTAAGTAGAGCTATGCAAGCTCTTAATTGTAGTAGTGACTATGACAATATTTTAAATTAATTATTAATATACATAATACAAAAATAATTTAAATTAAACAAAAAATACTCCACATGTTCATTATGCACTGTTTTCTTTTTCGTCGATCCACAACAAATATGCATTTTCCTTTTAGGGAGATCATCACCTTTATTATCACTCTCACAATCAATTATTTAATTCATTCGTGGATCCTATAATACACTCACAATATCTTTACTTTTTCTAATTTTTCTTAAAATTGTGCCAACACGATGATGCACAAATTTAATGGAAGGAGGAAGTATGTAACTACTTATGAACCTAGCTCCACCGGACATAATACTGAGTCGACCATCTTGTATGGGATGCTGACGTGATGAGGAGCAGTTGCACTGCTCTTTTGAAGAGGACAACAACGTAACATACCCCCCTAATCATCGAATCTCGGCAACCGGAGGTCTCAGTTATTGTGCTCGCTTATTTTCCTGCCTCCTCTAATCGCCTTGTTGATCACCATTGCGGCCTTGTCCACTCATTTGTATCCAAAAAGATAAAAAATTAACTCATGTTTAAACAAATTTAATCAAAGTTTACATGTTCAACTAATTAAATAATTAATTCTCAACCAAATATTCTCGATTAATTCAAGTAATGAATTGAACAAACTATCATTTAATTTTAAATATGATCAATAAACATACTCACCTAATCCACTAATTAATTGAACAAATCATCACCTGATTTTAAACATAATCAATAATTCAATAAGGGAAAATACACATTTTTGTCCTATAAGTTTCGTTGACTTTGGTTTTCGTCCTCTTAAGTTTTGAATTTTTATTTTCGTCCTTTAACTTACAAAAAATTATGGTTTTCGTCCTCTTAAGTTTTGAATTTTTGTTGTCGTCCTTTAACTTACCAAAAATTATGGTTTTCGTCCTCCAACCGCCTATAGTCAGTCATACAACCGGTAATACACACGTGGATTCATTTTTTCTTTCTTTTTTTAAGCAAAATACTGACGTGGGCGTATTTAGAGGGAATTAAGTTTTGATGGAAAAAATACATGATTAACTGTAAATTCTCTCCCAAATCAAAACCCTAGTCGATCAAATCTACGCATTGGGGCATGAGAGAATTAGGGAAAAAGGAACAAAGATCCCCAAATCAAAACATCCAAAGCCTTAAATTCTTTTGAGCGCATACTCATTGCACGGAAAGGAAGAGGGATGTCTTCAAGAAATTCGTATGAATCAACGAGTTTCGAGCACAATATTAAGTGTCATTGTATTTTTGTTGCACGGTTTGTACATCATATTCAAAAATGAATCCGGACAGAAGATTCTATAGATGTAAGTATTGGATGGTATTTGGGAGGGAATTTACGGTTAAAAGTGTATTTTGTCAAGACCTAATTTCCTCCAAATACCCCCACGTTAGTATTTTGTTTAAAAAAAAGAAAAAAAAATTGATCTACATGTGTACTACCGGTTGTATGACTAGTTATAAGCGGTTGGAGGACGAAAACCATAATTTTTCTTAAGTTAAAGGACGAAAATAAAAATTCAAAATTTAAGAGGACGAAAACCATAATTATTGGCAAGTTAAAGGAGAAAAATAAAAATTCAGAACTTAAGAGAACGAAAACCAAAGTCAACGAAACTTATAGGATAAAAATGTGTATTTTCCCATTCAATAAACATATATTCACCTAATCGAGTAATTAATTGAACAAACCATCACCTAATTTTAAACATAACCAATAATTCAACAAAGATAGTCAACTAAACATTCTCGATTAATCATCAACTAAATATACTCAACTAATCTACTAATTAATTTTAACAAAATAGAAGTTTTGGACCCTCCTTTTAAGGCAAATCATGAGTTAGACGGTCAATACAACAGTAGAATAGCAAGAGAAGTACTCTTTCTTCTGTTATACAAAAGAATAAATGAACATATATTGGTGGAGCGATGAGAACTGTCTGTACGCCGGCCCTGTCCTTACTCTAATATGAATTTATATGGCTATATATAGCTACTTGATGATCATCAAACGACTTTTTTCTTTTCTTTTTTTTTTTTTGAAAAATAACAGTGATTTTTACATAAATTAGAGTAAACTCTTGTAATTATAAAGAATTAGTCATCCCTTTATCCTTTGCTTATCAACAGAAGCCAAGGAAAATAGCAAATGCATGGACTAGCTAGTATTACTGTTTGGTTTTAAATTTCAGCAGCCACATGCAGCTGTTGAGAAGCTTCATAAATATGGGCCTACAAGTAGGTTCTTTTTTTATATAGAATAACTCAATAATATTTTTCTAGTAGGATAAAAAATCTTTAGCTTTTTTCCATCATTTTTGTTTGTTACAGAAAAATTTAAAATTTAATTTTTCTTTCATTCAAATTTAGAATTATACAAAATACTATATTGAATTGAATCTCTCCTCAATAATTACATTTTTCAACAATAAAAGCATATATATTCGGTCTTGAAATGAATGGAATTTTGAATTTTATTTTTCCTAGAGGTGTGTGAATAATAGTAAAGCGATAACTAAATAAAGACACCCATTCCCATGGTCACCATGTATATTTTCTTAATGCAATCAAGAAAAAGGTCTGCTATGAACCACCTAGAGTTTTGATATATATATATATATATATATATATATATATATTTACTGGGCATCTTAGAGGACAATTAAAAAAGAAAATGCATGAGAATTGTTTTGGGGTTTGAATTGTTTTTGGGTTTGAATTATGTCGGCTCTATTTCATAAAATTATGTAATTTATATTATAAAATATACATTTAATTGTTCAAATCAATGATAAACTGCTTCGTTCATAAAGTCTTTGTAATTCATACTCCCTCCGTCCCAAAAGACATTGCATACTTTCTATTTTGGTCTGTCCCACAAAAAGTTTGCATGCCTAAAAGTGGAAAGCATTTATTAAACTACACTCTCACAACATACATATAATATTCATAAAAATATACTTATTATACATTTTCTTAAAACGCGTGTCCAAAAAACACCGTAATGTCTTCTGGGACGTAGTGAGTATTATTAAAAAAAATACATTTAATTGTTCAAATCAAAGATAAACTTCGTTTATAAAAAATTAAATTAAGAAAAGAAGAACGACTCCGCTGGGGATCGAACCCAGAATCTCTGGTTCCGTAGACCAGCGCCTTATCCATTGGGCCACGGAGTCAACTTATTTTAAAAAATTTATTTTTCATATCTATAATAATAATATGACCTTTTTTTTAATCCGGAACTTTTATTCGATTACAAAATGTAAAATGAATGAATTAATTCCTTGCTACTTTAAGCACGTTGCAGTCATTTGAGAGAGTATCAGAAGTAAGAGTTGATATTCATGTGGATTTCTAATTTTGCTATGAGTGTTTGGTTTTCAAGATTAGGATGGATTGTGTCTCTAATCTCAAATAATATTATGTTTGATTTTTAGGATATGAGTTCAAGATTAAACTAAAGCTCAGAATTCGAATTTTTACTAGTGGGTGATGGAAAGATAGAATAACGAGTGAGTTGAGAGATTGAGTAGGTGAGAGAGAGAAAAGGAGAGTGAAAGGGTAACTAATGGGGGGTTTGGACACGTAAGGATATGTGTTATAAATTATTAATTATAGAATGGACCAACTTTTTGAAATAATATGTACTCCCTCCGTCCCCTTATATGTCGCTCATATATTTTTTATACGAGTATTAAAAAGTGTATAAAAATATTAATATAAGTATATGTGATGTAATGGGGAAAAGTGAAAAAGTAATGAGAATAGTGTAAAAAGTATTGAAAATAATAATAAAGAAGTGATCAATAGTAGTTTCTAAAAAAGATAAAAAAGTAAATGACTTCCGTGGTTTTCTTTTGGAGGTAACGTTTAGTTGCAATAATTGCAAATATATTTGATTTAAAATTTTGATGTTTGAATTGTTTATTTTATGTTTGAATTGCAGATTTATTCTAGAGCATAAATTTTATGATATTTGAATTGTTTATTTGTCTTTTTAATAGTTTTTTTTTCATGTTTTTAATAGTTAAAATTTTGATGTTTGAATTGTTTTCTTTTCTATTGCTATACAATTTTCATGGTTTTTTTTAGATAATATTTAATTGCTACAATTGCAAATCTATTTGATTTAAATTTTTTATGTTTGAATTGTTTATTTATTTTTTTAATATTTTTTTCATGTTTAAAATATTCTGATATTATTTTTTTATATTCAATATTAATTGCAAGTTCATATTAAAATCATTGTGTCTGTGTCATACATACCGTAAGTTATTTATAATTTTAGAACCAAAGATGTTATAGAAATAATATTGTGTATGCGTTGTGAATGTGGACATATTTTTTAAGTACTTAATTTATTAACGCAATATTATTTATGTGTTGTGCATGTATAAATCATTAATACACGTATATGTTAGATTGAAGAAATCAGACACGCATATATATATATATATATATATATATATATTATAACTCATTAATACACGTGTATATAAACTCAATAAATCTTAACAAAATAAATTTTATAAAATATTTTGTTATTAGATTATTTTAATAATATTTTTTTTTATATATTCTTAATTTTCTTTTAACATACCTATGTAATAATAAAAATTTATATTATAAAATATCATGTTCTTGATTTTTTTAATCATATATTTTGATATGTATGTTCTTTATTTTCTTTTAACATACTTATATAATAATAAAATTTTAGAAATAATCATAGATTGGTACAAAAGTAATACACTATTTTCAAATAGATACAAAATTTAATTATTGTATGAATAAGATAGCCTCTAATTATATTTTAATATTGTGTGAATACAAAAGTAATACACTATTTTCATATTTTAAATATGACAAAATCTTATATACAAATTTCTACGGATCTAAGATCCGTAAAAATATCCATTTTTGAAAATTCGCGAGTCTAAACCTGGTCGGGTCGAATTTGAGTATTTTTTTTCCAAAATTCGCGCAGCTTGTAATTTCAATTTTTTTCGCTCCCGGGTATGTTACAGTTTGGGCAAATGCATGTTACTTCAAAGCAAAACGTGTGTTACAACCAGATTAAATGTTGTTTTCTACACATATTTATTTATTTTTGTAGAAGTAAATATTTTTCATGCAATGTAACACATGTATATGTTACATTGTATGTGTAACACATATTTATTCTTAATAAAAATACATTTTATCCTATAGTAACACATATATGCTCATATAATAACACAAATTGAGGAACAAATATGTGTTACAATTAGAGTAAATATGTATTACTGCAAATTTATGTTACAATTGGAGTAAATTTGTGTCACTGCAAATGTGTGTTACATCTAGAGTAAATGTGTGTTACAATTAGAGTAAATGTGTGTTACTGCAAATGTATGTTACAATTAAAGTAAATGTGTGTTACAATTAGAGTAAATGTGTGTTACTGCAAGATCAAATGTGTGTTACTGTATACACAAACATTTATTTATCCTTATAAAAATATATATTATATTTTATATAACATATATAAGGTATTAAATGATGTATTAAGTACATGAATAACATATTATTAACATAAATCAACAAAGAGAATAAAAAATAAATTAAGTAACACATATTTATACTTACAGAAATACATATTTTCTTTATAGTTACTTGAAAAGTACAAAAACTTAATTTTTTAAGAATTAGTAACACATATTTTGCCTAATTGTAACACGCATTTACCCAAATTGTAACATACCTGAGAGCGAAAAAACATATTATTAACATAAATCAACAAAGAGAATAAAAAATAAATTAAGTAACACATATTTATACTTGCAGAAATACATATTTTCTTTATAGTTACTTGAAAAGTACAAAAAATTAATTTTTTAAGAATTAGTAACACAAATTTTGCCTAATTATAACTCACCTTTGCCCAAATTGTAACATACCTGGGAGCGAAAAAACATATTATTAACATAAATTAACAAAAAGAATAAAAAATAAATTAAGTAACACATATTTATACTTGCAAAAATACATATTTTCTTTATAGTTACTTGAAAAGTACAAAAAATTATTTTTTTAAGAATTAGTAACACAGATTTTGCCTAATTGTAACACGCCTTTGCCAAAATTGTAACATACCTGGAGCGAAAAAACCTGGAACTACAAGTTGCGCGAATTTTGGAAAAAAAATGTCCAAATCTGACCCGACCCGGTTTAGATCCGTGAAATTTTAAAAAATGGATATTTCTACGGTAGAAATTTTTACACGAGTGTTGCTCTTTAAATATTGTGTGAATAAGATAGTCTCAAATTATATAAGTATAAATTTATATTATCGAATAAATCTATATATAAATATACAAGAAATCAAAATTTATTAATTAACATAATATAATCTATATTAAATATTTTTTAATAATTCCGCGTAATACGCTGATTTACGTACTAGTGCAATATAATTGAAAAGTTAACACCAATATATATAATATTTTCAAAATCTTTTTATTTTATTAGAATGAATATTTTTGCTTTTTATCCCTAAAAATTAATCTCTTGTTCTAAGATGAAAATGAAAAAAAAATCCTCATGCCATATGCTAAATCTTGTTAAAAGTAAGTTGCCTTGTCTATTCCAAATGATTATGCATTCCAGATGTTTAAGCATCGGAGAAAAAGTCTTGTCAACACTTGAAGAAATAGAGGTAAGAATCATCCCACTACCGGCTAAATCCAGATGCAATTTGCAAATACCTTAATCCATATTCCAGATTCAAAGAAAAGCGTCACAATCAAGTGCGACTATCCAATTGGATGAACTTCAAGGTGGGCCTATCCCTTTGTTATTTTTTAATCGAAAGATTCAATCTTGAAATGGATATAAAGCTAAACAAACAACATTAGAAAAACAGGACAAAGAAAGGGTGATGGAAGCAAAGTTCCCCGTCCTCGTCAACACTCATTACAGAAAAACGGTGCCCTTCTTCTCATGTAGTACATTTTACTAATATTTATTTTGTGAATTTGATTTTGCACGAATAATAATGCATAAATTAGAGTCACAGACACTTACATCACGCCCCCACCAACTCCTTTTTTTCCCCCTTTCTTTTTATTACATTCTTTGTTGGAATCTGAATCAAAATGCATATTCTTTTTATTGTATGAGTTTTTCTTTTTATGGGTTTTTTTTAAGTGAATGTTTTTTTGATGGGAGATAGCCGTAGCTGTAGCAGCCAACAATCAGAGTGGTATCCGGTTCAAAGCCGGAAAAGAAAGCAGAAAATTGAGGTTTATAACGATGTTCTGTGTAGGTTGAGAGAATTGGATGTTGAGGAGGCCTATGAACCCGGCTTTGAGGATGATTTGTGGACTCATTTTAACATGCTTTCTCTTCGGTATCTCTCTCTCTCTCTCTCTCTGCTTTGTATGCATGTTTGATTGATTCGTTTAAGTAAAGGGTGTGTATTCTATTACGTATGAATGGCCAGACTTGAATAAAAGGGATAAAGAAAGTTAAACAATGGCGCATTAAATTTTGACTGAAGAAGAAAAGAAGGCATAGTTTTCCAATTTCTTCTGAAGAAAGAAAAGTTTTAGCTCTTCTGTTTCTTGTTGTGCATAGCTGGTCTTTGGTTTGAATTGAGATGTTCTTTGTTGAAAATAGTTTCTTTTCTTGCTGTAAGTTTCTAAAAAGTTACAAGTCAAGAAAGGCAGGTATTTTACAAATTTTGTTTCAACGGTGAGAGAAGACATAATTTTTCATTTTTTCTCAAATACACCCGTTTTGTAGCTGTGTTTGGTGGTACATGATGCTATTAGCGTTGTCCTTATGGGCGTACTGAGAAAAAAATTGGGTGTAACTCTTCGTCTTAAAATCAGGAATTTAATGAGTTATGGAAAATGAATCTGGATACATATTAATTCACCTAAAATCTCTGTGCTTAAAATGATCTCCACCACATAACAGATTATCTTACTGCTGTAGATATGCGTTGGATGTTAATACTGAACGGGCAGAGGATGTCCTGATGCACAAGAAGTTGCTGATAATGGCGCGTGATTCTTTCACTGGACCTGCAGTTGATGTGCGCCTTGTGCAGGTATATGAAAGCAGTCGGGAAAGGGGGCAGGGATATTGGCATATTGTTTTGGTAATTAATTTGAAATTATGAATGTTTCTCTCTGATGTTTAAGTGGATGACCATGTCATCTAAATGCCAACTCAAGTTCTTATTTAGAATCATGATTTTTGTCAGTTTTTTCTTGGTGAAACAATATTTAATACGATTATATTGATATCTGCTAGAAACTAATTTTCAAAAACTAAGTAGCTTAAATTGGAATCACATCAGTCTCGAATGGATAGCTTTTAGTTTATTGATTACTCAGTTGCCACTGTTGGTTCGACTATAATTTCATAGTTTCTCTCTAATGCAGGTTCGTCCCACATGTGATGAAAATCCTGGAAACTCTGTTCATTCAAGCTTCTACAGTGGAGGGGATGCTCTTCAACAAGACAGGTAAGAAAAGTGGGGATTAATCACATTATGTATGTGTTGAGAAGTTACTTTTCATCGACTAAGTAGTTACGAATTTATCACAGTGTGTTCAAGTTTCCTTTTTCTTGTAAAATTCAGCCTTCCCCCACAACCTGCATTTGGCTCATCATCAAAATACGAACTTGCCTTTGAAGGACATAAATCTGATTCTCAAAATGAGAATAACTCCGAGAGTAGGCAATCACACTTTTTGCGGTAATATTCTAAAAGGTTTGAGCCAATTTGAGCTTCCTTTTGTTATTCTGTCAATTAGTCCATGGCTTTAGTAAAATGAATGTGGATACTTCATCAACTAATCTGTGTCCACTTCTGATGTTTGCAGGCCATTGCATGAAATAACAATTTCAACAAAAGACAAAACCAAGCTTCTAAGTGGGGTATGCCTCTTCATTCTGGTGATTTAATAGATTTTAACTTCTTCTTGAGCTCCTGCATTTCTGGTATCTAATTAGCTTTATCTTTCAAAATTTGCAATTTTGATGCAACATTAATTACACATGTAACACATCTGCTGATCTTACTGTTCTCAAGAAGAGATGGACGGTTACGATGAGTTTACTGACTGTAATAAGTTGACAAAAGATGGTCTTGTTTATGGCTTACTTATATGGGTGACTTACATATAGGTTCAAAAAAGTCACTATATTTACAAATAGGTGTTGTGCAGAAAAAAATATGCTTCTGTGCTGAAAAAAAATGTGCTTCTGTGCAAATATTTTGAACCTATTTGTAAATATAGTGACTTTCTTGAACCTATATGTAAGTCATCCTACTTATATATGCTCATGTAATTGAAGTTGATTTTCGTTTCTCATTTTCTCATCATATATATATATATATATATATATACATACATTTTTTTGTTCTGAATACACTGATAAGCCATAGTTGGTGACTTGGAGTATAAACCATATTCTAATTGCTGTATCTTCCTTATCATTGGACAGTGCATTTTCTGCTGCTAATGCATATATGTTCAAATTGACCAATTGATTCGGGGTTTTGACTTTTGCAATAAGTGGATTTCAAACATATCCAAATTTTAGAATTTCAATTCCACCCAAATCACTCTGAAATAGTTCAAAATGTGAATAATGAATTGCAAATCCATTCTAAAAATCCCTTTATCCTAACAAGACTGCTGGATTTACTACTATGGATGTCAAATCCATCCTCAAATCCTTCAAATCATGCTGTTATTTGAGCTCAATCATTTTTATAGATGCTGCATTTAGTTCAAATGATTTTGGGGAAATTGCCCCTTCAATACACAATAGTAATTCACTTTATTCCAAACCCACAAACCCAAATGTAATTACCACTAGCTCTTATTATAGTATACCCCTACTAAAGCCACGCCCCACCCCCTATATGTGAGAGAGAGAGAGAGATTTTTTAATGTGTTTGATATCATAAATTCCACAACAAGTGCAAAAAAAAGTAAACTTTTATATTAAATAATTAATAAGTTCAATTGTAAATTGCTTATAATTTCAAATTTAGAGACAGAGAGAGAATGCCATAACCCACATATGTTCCCTTTCATTTTAACATCTAAAAATCTATACATCATGCTTATACAGGTTATATATATATATATATAACAACTAAAATTTCCTTGCATTATAACATCTGATGGCCCATAAAATACGGCACAACCCACACCTATATTCTTAACTCATGCCATTGTCGCCGCCCTGCGCCGGAGAAGAAGACGCTGCAGAGCCAGCCCCCGGAAATCTCGTAACGTTCGTCGCCCCTCCTCGCCGGACTTCAGTCTTTTGCCGGAATTTCTGAAACTCAACGCCCACAACCGTGCCCCTGCTCCGTCTCGCCGAAAAAACCAGTCCGCGATCCCAGCAGAAGCGTGCAAAGATACGATTGACGTGATTAGGAGGGAAAAAAGAGACTGTTGGGTTATGTGCAAACTTGGTGCAAAGTTTTCTAATATGTAGGGGTATAACCGACATTTTGCACTTACCTTTGTACTGTGAAGGAAACAAAAAATGGTCAACGAGCCCGCAGCAAACCCATCTTCCATTTTGTACCCTGTAGCATCTTTCCCTTGATTTTGTGTTTATAATAAGAGAATCTCTTCTTCTATTTTATTTTCAGCTTACATGTCTGATGTATGAAATTGGTCTGAACATTCAAGAAGCTCATGCTTTTTGCACGATTGATGGGTATTCATTGGATGTCTTCGTTGTTGATGGTTGGGAAAAGGTACTTTCTGTTATAAATTTTTGGACTTAGATTCCTCCACTTCCAATTTCTTATTTCTTTATATTTTCTAATTTAGTTATGACATAAATTACAGTATCCTAATTTTATCCTTGGTCCTCCAGTTAGTTGCAAATTGTTGATCTGCCTTCTTGCTTCCACTTCGTAGGGGATTGACGAACTCAAAGAAATACTTTTGAAGGAAATTCCAACCATTGAGGTACCCAAAGACATAACCGTTTATAGAGAACATCTTTTTCATTTTGTTTGAAAAAACATTTATTATCAGCTTTTTTGGCAGAAGCAGGAAGTTTTTAAACAAGAGCAGGGGCAGGGCGGCTTTAAGTTACCACTGAAAATACCTGTTGATGGGAGTGATGTCTGGGAAATCGATTCAAATTTGTTGAAGTTTGAATACAAGATTGTTTCAGGGCCAAATGGAGATCTGTGAGTTTCAGTGCACCAGTTTTTAATAATTTTAGTATGAGTTGAATTGCTGAGTCCAAATATACACAGGTATAGAGGTTTGTTTTGTAGTCAAGATGTAGCCATCAAAATATTTAATTGTGACTCCATCAACGGAGATTTGCAGCGCGAATTCACCCAAGAAGTCTACATATTGAGGTTAACTTCTAACTCGTGTAATCTGGCTTTAGATTTCTTCGATAGATTGAGCTGAAAACAAGAGTAGTTGTGCTGATTTCTTTTATTTTGATTTATATTCTGATGAAATTTAATTACTCAGGGAGGTGAGGTGAATCTTTCAAGTCACCCTATACACAAGTCTTTCTGCTTGCAAATTGCGAATCTTGTGTAGAGTGTTTTTATACTGACAATCTGTGTTAGTCCAATCCTTTTATACAATCATATCTCTCTGTGAATCAAGATTTAGGGTTGAATTCCTGATTTTCAGATCTTATATACGTCCTCCCCTTTCCTTTCTTTGGTTGATTATATTTCTGAGAGCAATTATTTTCCTTTGATGTCTTTCTTTTATTTAGGAAAATCCGGCATAAAAATGTGGTACAATTTATCGGTGCATGTACAAGACCTCCACTCTTGTGTATTGTTACTGGTAATATAACTTACTTTGGTTACAAACCATATTTTTAACCCTGTGGTCTAACGAGCACGCATTGATATTTTAAGTTGCGTTTTCTTTCCAGAATTTATGTCTGGTGGAAGTGTGTATGATTTCCTACATAAACAAAAGGTCGTCTTCAGGCTTCCAGCTATATTGAAAGTCGCAATTGATGTTGCTAAGGGAATGAGCTATTTGCATCAGAACAGTATAATTCACAGAGACCTCAAGGCTGCCAACCTATTGATGGATGAAAATGAAGTAAGAATTCACATAATCTATCAACTTATTTATCAAATATTTGATGTCTAAAATAAAATGTAGCATGTAGTTGTGGTATGTTTGTTTTGGGCTGTCGGGGGATTGTGGAAATCCCAATTGAGAAATCCTGGGAATTGTAAAAAGGTGAATTTAACTTTTGTGTTTGTTTGGTTGATAAGATGTAGTAGCGAATGATTGAGAAAAAAATATTGAAATAGTAAGTGATAGTGTAATTATTTTATTGTGAAAAATAAAGTTATGTGTTGTTGAAAATGAAAGTATGAGAGAAAATGTGAAAAATATTAGGTATTATAGTGTACGATTTTGGTGAATTTTGAAATCTAGCTTACATAAGGCTACAAACAAACATGCATTAGGATTTTGAATGTAAAATCTTGCCTTGCTAATCCAAAAATGAACATACCTTAGTGCCACAATCTATGACTCATTGGTCATCTTTTGTGCGAAGGATAGTCTTGAATTTTTACAATGATGCAGGTGGTAAAAATTGCTGATTTTGGTGTTGCTCGGGTCCAAGCACACTCAGGAGATATGACTGCAGAAACTGGAACTTATCGTTGGATGGCACCGGAGGTATGTTTATCTACTTCTTTTGGAGTACATGTTACGAATATTGATTTTTGACAACAGAATTTCTCGCTTTTATTTTGTTCTTCATAAGCCATAAGCCATAACCCATATCAAATAACATGCATCAAACCCATGCATCCTTTGGAGATGGGTGTTGGACTTTTCCACTAACTAGTGCTATTTTTTGTCTACTTGAAGATTATTGAGCACAAGCCTTATAATCATAAAGCTGATATTTTTAGCTTTGGGATTACGCTGTGGGAACTTCTAACCGGAAAGGTTATATTAGTACCGAGTATATATACTATTTACAAGGTCTTAATATCGTTGTATATGTGTGTATATATATATATCTATATAATTTCCTTCTTCCAATATAGAACATCTCAAGATTCACAAAGTACTCCAAATAACGAGTTCCTTTCATTTATAAATGCCAGGTTCCATACACACATTTGACTCCTTTGCAGGCAGCTTTGGGCGTCGTCCAAAATGTATATATCTATTTAAAGATCGAACTGTCATTTACTTTAATATATTTTGTTAGACTACTCTTTCTTTTAACGGCCTCCTCAAAGAGTGCTTTTCTTTTCTTGATTGGTTCTTTGATTAATTTGAATTACAGGGTCTAAGGCCGACAATACCAAGGCACACTCATCCATTGGTAGTGGAATTGCTTGAAAGGTGTTGGCAGCAAGAACCATCTTTAAGGCCTGAATTTCCCGAGATTACTGACACTTTGCAATACATGGCCAAAAAGGTACTCCCCTCTTAAATTTCATACTTTGTAGGGCATTGTTTTTGGCCCAATGAATGAAGAACATTTTGAAATAAATTAGTACTGTGAGAGTGTTTAATTTTATTTTTTGGGGTGAGAAATTTATTGTGGGACGTCCTGAAAAAGGAAGTGTGAAATTTAAGAAGGGACGGAGGGAGTAAAGTTTAGTTGTACGGTGGTATTGAAATCCAGTATGAATAGTAAGAAGTATAGTTGAAGTACAGTATGAATATTTTTGAGTTGAGATTTTGCAGAATTTGGTAGGGTAGGTTGGAGAATAAAAATTAAAGAGTAAAACTTGTTTGAAGTTGGATTTAAATTTCACTAAATTTCGAATCTCAAAGCAAACATACTCGTGATTTTTTATTTTTTTTTGTACTCCTTATGATGTGTTTCTTTATGGATTTCACTAGATTTGAAATTCAGTATGTGGATTTCATGAATTTTTAAATGTACATTTTAACTTTTGTATTGGATGAGATGGAATTTTGAAAACATAGGAGACTGAAATTATGATATTGGATAGAACAGTTGGCATTTTAGTGTTTTTGATGCGTACATAATTTCTTCTGTGAAACAGATACTCGGCGAAGAGAGAGCTATAAAAAGGAGAAATTTGGGAGATTCGTGCTAGCTAATAGACGATTTTACACTGAAGAGACGGGAAAATGGAAACACTTCCTGATGTGTTTCCGTACGTATAGGTATGTACCGTTTTGCTCAGGCTGGTGATGAAAGCAAGAGGTATTTCGTCTATCCCCATCCCCGTCCCTGATACGAAAGAAGGCCCATGCTAACACGATACGCCCGACGTAATAACTGTAACCAAGTATAATCGCAACCAAATTGTTTAGGAGACACACGAATGCATAGTTTTCTTTAAGCTCTTTTGAGAATCACTTATTTTGTCTTGTAAGGTTGCCTAGTTATAGCTAAAGTCGTGTTTGTAAATGATTTTGTTTGCATAAAATGGACTTCTCTGCCTCAGCTGTCCAGGCTCATGCTTGCATTATGTTTAGATAATTTAAATGTATCAATGCATTAGTCCTCATGAGCTAAAGTGATACTCCCTCCTGTCCATGAATCTTTTTCCCATTTTTTTGTGGGCACGGGATTTAATAAAAAGTAGTATTATATTGAAATGATAGATAAAGTAAGGGAAAAGTAAGAGTATTGTGGGCCCCAAAATTTTATTGTGAGTGTAGATTGTTTTCAAATAAGAAAATAGAAAAAAGTTTTGTGGACAAATAAAAAAAGAAAGTGGAAAATAATTTGGTAGACAGAGGGAGTACTTTCTTAATGGATCTTGTAATAAACCCAGTCTATTTTACCTTTTCTCTTTTATTTACTATGCTGGGGTATCTGAGTGTTGCACTAATAAACTTAAAAATTAACAATTTATTAGAATGTTATAATTAAATATTTCCCTACTAATAAAACATTCCTAATTAAAAATATTTTTATGCTATTTTATCAAGTATATTTTAAATTTTACCGGGTCATGCATCGCTCTAACTCAAAATATGCGGATTCTAAGCGGATCAAATAAAAAAAGCTTAGGGTTTATTTCAAAATTTTCGCTCTCAGACCGTGTTACTATATGGACAAATGTATGTTACTAAAAACGTAAAATATTTGTTACTAATTCTTAATAAATTAATCTCTTATACTTAAAAGTTAAAAATAAATATAAGAACAATATACATGTTTACAAAAATAAATATGTGTTTAATTTTTTTTATTAATTTATGTTGGTACAATGTAGTTAATGTAATAATATATCTTTTAATACGTTACATGTGTTACTATAAGGAAAAAAATATTTTTTTAAGGATAATTAAATATCTTTATGTAGGAAAAATTTTGTATGAAAATGATTCATGATAAATTTATTATGAATCAGTTTTAAAGTATTAAACATTTAACCAGGTGTATTAAAAATCTCATTAGATGTATAAAAAAATTGGGGTCAATGATATTATATTACAATGGGTTCATTACATATTGATCTAATTGCATATTGAGTATTACAATTTGGTTCTAGCCTTTTTAAAAATTGCATTTTGTTTCAAAAATAGGGTTTTAGGTAGTCTTTATAGCCTGCAGGCTGCAGTGATTTGACAGGTTTCAGCTGCCACTTTTCTGTGGGTCCCACCCAAATTTGCACAGCCGCAACATGCACAGACCATTATGCACAAATTTTTTAGATCCCATGCACAACCGGTCATGCACAAATTTTTTAGCTGCACAGACTTTATTTAGATGCACAACTCAAATATGCACAATTTTTTCAGATGCACAAGTTTAATTTTATATAGATATGCACAGCCTTTGAATATGCACAATTTTAAATTTTACTCAGGTTTGAATATACATTAAAATTAAATAATATATTGATTCTAACAGTGCCAAATATACATTAAAATTCAAATTTGCATAGAGCCAAATTTACAAGTTATTCATCATCAATTCTCTTCTTCTTCTTCAATTCTTCTTCAAATTTTCTTCCATCTCCACCTATATGTAATGTACCATGTTAATACACAATTTAATAATTTTTAATATATATATATACAATTTCACTTCATTTCCATTTCAAAACAACAAACACCCAATTAAAAATGAATATCCATATATATATATATATATATATATATTCAGCACTAATCTATATTAACTCACACTCTTATTACATAAATTAAACACACACCACTCACACAACATGCACCAGAAACACACAATTTATTAAAATATATATTAAACACACACTACTCACACAACATGCATCAGACACACACCCAGTTACTGAAATTTCAATGTGAACCATTTCTTACTCCTCCAGCTTTCTTATAAATAGTGAAATGCTTGAAGACTATATGATGTTTTTGTAATTTGTTATCACAAATTGTCTTGGACATTATCATTGGCTAATAATGGGAATAATAACCTCCTGACAACGATTTTTATTATCTTACACTCCCAGTTGATGTCTAATGTGGATGTGTAATGCGTTTATTTTCTTCCGATGGCTGAACACTCCCAGACACACACAACACACACCATTCACTCAAACACACACACCACTCACACACGACACATACCACTCACTCACACACACAAGCACAGGCACACACCACTCACTCACACATACACACAAGCACACACAGAAACGCACACAAACACAGAAGCACACACAGAAATAGAAGTACAAATACACGCACACACATACCCAAGGAAGTCCAAAACAAAAGTGATACACGACAAATGGAGTTCCCAAAATTCAAAAAATCGTAAAAAAGGACTCTAAACAAAGAACGAAAAGAAGCCCTAGAAATCTAAGTAAATCGGTCTCAAACCGACGCAACAGGCTAAAAATCGAAGCGAAATGAACAGAAAATAAGAATAATCGAAAAAAAAGGAGAGATAGTACCCGATCTAATGGCTTCGCCGTGGTCTTGGGTCCATTGTCGCCCGTGGCCTTCGCCGCGGTCGTGGGTCCACCACCGCCTTCGTCGTGGTCGTGGCTTCGTCAATAGTGCTCCATTTCCATCAGATCGACGCGCGAGAGACGTTGACATCAACAAAATTTACCGTTGATTTCATCATCATTTTGATCTGGAGCTAGTCGTCCGATTCGTCGTCGGATCTGGAGGCTGAGAACGAAGGAGAGAGATAGAGGGTGAGACTGGGAAAGAACGAGAGAGAGAGAGAGAGATGCGTATTTTGATTTTCGAAATACTGATTGGAATGGTAATAATAGAGGAGAGAGAGTGTAATAGGTGGGGTGGAGTGGGCTGGGGTGGGTATGGATGCTGACAAGTGATAACTTTATGGGTGTGGGCTCTACATTAAAATTATTTTGTAATATTTGATGAATCAATATGTATTTTTAAAAAGGTGTAATACTAAATTGTAGATTGTGAAAAAAGATACAACCAATATGTAATAATCTCTATTATAATTGTTATAGATTTTATTGACACATATTTGCTCTTGCAATAACTCACGTTTGCTATAAAAGTAACACACATTTACTCAAATTTGTGTTATTATATGGTCAAACACATATTACTGTAAGAACAAAATGTGTATTTATAAGAACAAATAAGTATTTTTTAAATTTATTCATCAACCATTTAAATTTAGGTATATCGTTTCATGTAATAACACACTTTTCACTGTTTTACATGTGTTATTCCATGACAAAATAATTATTTCTATAAAAATAAATAAATATTTGTGAAAATTAATATTTGTTCTAATAATAACTCACATTTTGCTCTTATATTATATGAAAAAAAAATTATTTCTATAAAATAAATGAACATATGTAAAAGAACAACATTTAATATGATAGAAACACACATTTACTCTAATAGTAATACAAATTTGTTCTCAACTTGTGTTATCATATAAGCAAGCAAGTATTACTGTAAGACAAAATGTGTTTCTATAAGAATAAGTATGTGGTTTTTAATTTAATCATTATTCCTTTAAATCTAGATATATTGTTTTATATAGTAACACACTTTTTTGCTATTTTTTACTTCATCCGTCTCGTAGAAATTTGCATCCTACGGAATGACATATTTTTTAAGGAAAATGTATTGTATATATAAAGTAGTGGCATATGAAAAATATGTATATAAGTTTGTGAGTGCGCACGTAAATCAATGTTTCTTTTGTTACTAGTGAGCAAATTTGTGGGTACGTCCATGGAAAGCGTACAACTTTGCACATTTTCTATTTTGGATTGTCTCAAATTAATTTACACACTCCAAATAACAAAATACTACTCACCATCTTCACCCTTAAAATATACACACTTTTACAAATTTAACATTACTTAACTTATTAATTCAACTCATTTAACAAACCAAAAAGGTCTACTACCTTAATCTTAATCCTAAATCTAACCCAAATCATTTTTTAATTCCAACCGTCAATTAATCCATCAAACATTATGTGTTCATTTCATCTACATAAACTCTAGATCTAACTACGCCCCTCTCTCTCGAACGTTCAATGTTCATTTCATCTAATAAAATTCTAATTAATAAGTGATATATTTTATATTAGTTTTATATCATGATACAATCTCATACAAAACTTACTCCTTTTTTAATTATATAAAAATTAGTGATGATAAGTTTGTTATGAAACTGATTTAAAGTATCAACTATTGATGAAGAATATTAAAATCTCATCAGAAATATAAAAAATAGAATCATTAGTATTATATATTTTAATTATTGTTGATTTTTTACTTAACTTTTGATACACTTGATAATTTTTTTATGTTCTTGATCAAATACTTGATATTTTAAAATAGTTTCATAATAATTTTATCATGAATTATCTTCATATAAAACCTAAGTCTTTTTATATAATGGTAAAATTAGTGGGTGTATTTATAATAATTAGGTTCAAAAGTTAATATGCCCTTAATTTGTGAATGTATTTAGAGTCAGTCAAAATGGGTTAGACTCATGGGTCCAGCTCGGCCGTCCCACGGCCAAGATTATTAGCACTAGCTTTTTTGTAAATACACTATCCAGATAAATACACTTTCTTTTTAAAAAATATACTACCATTTGTTCATCATTTTTTTTCGATATTTTTTTGATATTTTTTTCTGAACACAGTACAATAATGAACAAAAAATTCAAAATTTTTTGTTGAAAATTGGTAAAATTTTCGAAAAAAAAATGCCGAATATTTATAGGGTAGTGTATTTCTCGAGGTGGCTAGTGTCAAAAACCTGGCCCCGTCCCAGTCCCACTATACTTCGAAAGGTTTTGTTAGTCCATTTGTGAGCAAGCCTAAATCGTTGAGCTGCAGGGTTTGGAGGGCCGGCCCGCTTTATATTATTTTTTACATTGTTAACAATTATATTTTTTTTTTTAGGAATATTTTGCAAAATTAAGTTTATAGATGATAAATTTAATTTGTAGAAATTATGTTTATGAATTATTGTAGCTAATAAAGTGTAAACATCAATTTGTACAAAGGTATTTTTGTGATAATATATGATGAATTTTATTTCTAAGATAAAATTTTATTTTAATAATTTTATTGGAAGAGTCAGCAAGATAAAATGATTTGAATACATTTTATTTTGATAAACTTAATATATTTAAAATTTATAAAATATATTAAAATGGATTGATACGCTTGAACATGCGGACCACCAATAAATGGCCGGTGCGAGTTTAATAGCCCGTCCGCCCCTGCACTGCTAAAGGCGGACTTTTATGGATTTTGAAACGCCCAATCCTTGTACTCATCTGAACAACCCTAAATATATTATTAAAAGAGTCACTTGTAATTAATTATATAAATACATGTCGCTATAATTAATTTGTTTTGCCTTATAAGAATAAGTTTATTTTTAAATAGTTAAATAAATTATTACTGAAAATCACACATATTATTAAAAAGTGTATCTTCAATTTTAACATGTGTAATTTTTCAATAATAATAATAAATGTAAATTTTTAAAAGTAAACTTAATTAAATAGCACGGTGCACTTGATGCTCAAGAGACTTACTCGTTTATTGATAGTCTGGTCTTGCATAGTGGTGACAAGTAGCTCGTGTCGGGTTCTTTAACTTTTGATCAATTTCGTATTTCATAATATTAATCAATCAACCGATACATATACGTGTTCATCATTTTCATTTGACTTAATTATGATTGTAAATTAAGCAGTGAGGTTCATAATTTTGTTACCAAGCATGTGATATGTGGATAAAAGAGGGAGAGTGATCCATTTCGACTTATACTGCATTCGTTTCTCTAGGCAATTATCTTTTCAAGTTTTTTGCATCATTATGATACTGCTCTTCCTCCCGAGCGTCTGTCATATATGAATTTGCATGCAAGGAGTTGAAGAATAAATTGATTCTCAAAACTATAAGAAATCTAATGGCTCGATAGAGAGGTTTGAAACTCACTTGGTGGTAAAAAGGACAAAAGGGGTAAAACCTTTTCACATGTAGTAAGATTTTGTTTCCATTCATCAACTTTTAGCTATAATAGCTACCATGGGCTTAGAATTACATCAAATGAATGTTAAAACTATTTTTCTCAATGGAGAACTAAAAGATGAAATCTATATGGTGCGAACTGTAGGATTTATTCTTCAAGAGCAAAAGATAAAGTTTATAAATTGAAAATTCGATTTATGGACTCTAGCAATCCTTGAGACAATGATATTTGAGATTTCACTCGATGCTTATCTCATTCAACTTTGTTATGATAAACGAATTCCACTGTATGAATGTTAAACGTTCTAAGAATTATTTTGTGATTCAATCTCTATATGTGGATGACATACTGTTAATCGAAAATAATACAGAATATTTTGAAATGAAAGACAAAGGTGAAGCAGTTTACATACTTGGTGGTAAGATCCATGGGGATTGTTCTAAGAAATTTTGAAGTATCTTAAAGAGACTTAGTTCAAGAAAGTCTTTGAACATTCCAAGATGGACACCTGCAAGCCACTGGATACTCCTATTATAGATGCGAATGTTTGAGTCAAGATGTGTGTCCCGAGACTTAAGAAGAAAAGAAAGAAATGTCCAGAATTTCAATACACAAATGAATACAGAAGTCTGATATATGATATGTTATGTACGCAATTAGATATCTGTTATGTCATTGGTCTAACTAGAAAATATCATTTTAATCCTGGGAAAAGACACTGGATGACAGTGAAGAGAATTTTCAGATATCTGAAAGGGGCTGCAGATTATTTTCTTGTTGTCAAGGAAATTATATGACATTAAATGAGTATATAGATGCGGAGTGGAGTTGTGATTTAGATGAAAAGAAAATCAATTTCCAGTTAAGTCTTCTTGTTCAACGATGGAGCAATTTCATGGTGTAGCAAGAATTAAACTTATATAGCACTGTCCACATTGGAAGTTAAGCTCTGTGGCATGTGTTTCTGCAATACAAGAAATGTTTTTGATTGAGTAGATTTCTGAAATATTTGGAGGTTACAAACACCCCAGTGGGAGTTGTGTTAATTCATTGTGACTATTAAGCAGTCATGGCTTACACAAAGAATGTCAAATATTAAGAAAAAACCAAATGTATCGACACAAAGTGCAAATTTGTTAGAGATAAGTCGATATAAAGAAAGTAATTCTAAGATACATTTCTAGTCAATGAATGTCGGCAGATCCTTTTACCAAACACATTCCCAATGATATGTTTGTGGGACATGTTAGAGGTTTGAGTTTGCATAAGATTTAATGCAATTTGATTAGAATGTTGAAAGATGTTAATTGATAGCTTAAATTATAATTGTTTGTGTTTTATAAATTATATGTGGTATATTCATATATAATAGCATGTCAACAAATTGTGATTGGCTCTCTCATACAGGCAATCGTCTCTGACTAAGTGGGTGTTGAGAGATGAGATTATAACAATCAATATAATCAAGATAGATTTTAACCAAAAATTTATCTAACTTGTTATAGAGCTAACTTTTTTACAAATATCCTAGACATATGTGGGTGGATATCTGGGTTATGTGTATAGATGCACTTGATTTGTAAATTTACATGATGTCAAATTCATATAAGACATATGTTTCTTGCTTTTGAAGTTAAAGACATTATGACATATGTTTATTGAAAAACAACATGTGCTATTGATATTCGAATCATATTAACAGAAATCTAAATAAAATGCACCAATTTAAATTTGAACAATCCAAATTCATTTTGAATGGTGATATTATTTAATTTTACACGATGTCAAATTCATGTAAGACATATGCTTCTTGTTTTTGAAGTTAAAGACATTATGACATATGTTTATTGAAAAACAACTTGTGCTTTTGATATTCGAATTATATTAACATAAATCTAAATAAAATGCACCAATTTAAATTTGAACAATTCAAATTCATTTTGAATGGTGATATTATTTAATTTGACACAAAAACTCGTATGTAATATTGTACAGAACTCGACCCGTGCAATTTACCCTTTTTCATAACACATTTCCAAACGGATCTAATATATATACTTATAACCGCCATTTTTTGTGTACAGTTTTTCATCGGTTCTCAAAAAATTTCCTTGGTTTTCGTGTTCCTTCTCTTATACGATACTCTGGCGATTGTTTCTTCTCCCAGACGATAGTGATTCTCAGACGATTTCCATCAAGTTATATCTTTTCTTCGTGATTTTTAGTTTCTTAGGGTTTCGTTTGTGTTCTGCTCTGTTTGTGATGCAGTAACATAAAAGTCATGATGTAGTATCATAAATTTCTGCATGTAGTATCATAAAAGTCATGATGTAGTATCATAAAATTCTGCATGTAGTAACAAAAAAGTCATGATGTAGTATCATAAAATTCTGCATGTATGTAGTAGCATGAAATAAGTAATGTAGTATAATAACATGGTGTAGAGGAAGTGAAATTTATTTTTTGTATGTAGTAACATAATACACTTCTTATAGTAGTACAATATATTTCTTGTAGTATGACAATCTTATGCATGCAGTAGTGTGAAGTAATTAATGTAGTATAATAGTGGAATGTGTTTTCTGTATGTAGTATTATAAATGATATCTTGTAGTATACAAAATTTGAACATATAGTAATACATATTATGCATAATGAAAATATTATGCATGCAGTATGAAAATATTATGCATGCAGTATAAAAAACTTATGCATGTAGTATCATAATAAGATCAATGCAGTAATACAAGAACAGACTAACACAAAATAATTATAGCATCTTCGTCTCTCTTCGTTGTAATTGAAATTGCTCATACTTTGTTGCCTTTGATCTTCGTCTCTCTTCGTTGTTATTGGCGTTTTCATGGCGATCGTGATTAAATGCGGCGTTTGATTTGATCTTTGTAAAGAAGGGTTTAGAGCTGTGGGCTTTTGGGCTGTTTCATATTGATCCGCATTTTTTGGGATGATGACCCGGTTTTTGAGGTGTGACCCGCAAAATTTAAAAACTTCCTTATTTAGCAATAATTGCACCGTGCATTAATTCACATGAGACCTACTCTTAATTTGATTATTTAGGTGGTGATTTTTTTTTTTTTCAAAATTGGTGTGACCCAACTTTTTGAATTTTAAGAACACTTTTTATTGTAAAGTAACAATCTAAATTAAGCCCTTAGAATGACACCAAGGTGATATGATTTGAATAATCAAAATTAGAATTTGATATTCGAATATCTATTTGCATTATGATATGAATGTTGCTCAATGGACTTGATTTGACCCATTACAAGCATACTTAAGGTTCGTTTGATTCAAAAGATAAAATTATTTATCCGTTGAAAATATACATATTTTGAATGGATAGATAATTTTATCCTTTAAATCAAATATACCCTTAGGGAGTGTTTGTTTTAGGAGACTAAATAGTCAATTCCCCAAACACAGGATTATTCCTGCCAAAACATAAAACATGCATGTTTTAACAGGAATAATCCTGTGTTTGGGGAATTGACTATTTAGCCCCCTAAACAAAACAACCCTTAGTGTTTGTGTGAAACAATTTTGAGTTGTAAACATAGATATAGATGGAGGGATAACAATGAATTTAGGGGTGGACGGTACGGCATACTGAAATTTTTTTCGCCATACCGTTACCGTACCGAAAATTCGATATCGAAAAATACCATATCGTTTTCATACCGAAAATTCAATACCGAAAAAAGTCATACCGTTTTCATACCGAAAATTTCGGTATGACAACGGTATATCGATTTCATAC
>JAPKLY010000533.1:66805-110491 GCA_026898435.1 Prunella vulgaris
TTTCATACCGAAAATTTCGGTATGACAACGGTATATCGATTTCATACCGAAAATTTCGGTATGACAACGGTATATCGATTTCAGCTTACCGTACCGAAATTTTCGGTATGCCGAAAATTTCGATAAATTCGATATTTTTCGATACGATAAATGCGGTATACCGATATTTTCGATATTTCCTCCAGCCCTAACAATGATTTTATAAACACCAAAATATACCCTTTATATATGGCAAAACTAAATGCACCCTGATATGATTTCTGTTTCTTTAAAGTACCTCTTTGCAATAAATTCAAAAAATAAAATACAGGAGGAAAATATTTGTTCCTCCTATAATCAAAAAGAGAAGAAAAAAAACCAAAAATCGAGTGAGTGAGTCGAAAAACAAGAACAGAGCAAAACACAAAGAAGCGCGTGTATGACACCTACGGTACACGGTTTGGCAAATAATACGCGTATTTTCCTAAACTTCATTAGAGTAAATCAGATGCACCGTACAACTGAAATACATTTTTAATAAAATCACCCTGTTATCATTGAAAATTGATCCCCATGAAAAGTTGCCCCTTATTAAATTTTAATAAGGATGACTTTTTAATAACAAGCGTGACTTTTAATTGATAACATAAGCAATTTCTTATAAATGCAATTAAATTGCATGATGCACCCAATGCATATAAAATTAAGTATTGTTGAGAAGTATGAAGATCTAACTATACATGACTATGCACATTACAAATGTAGAACAAATTAGTTTATGTAGTCAAAGCATCAGGCAGGGTGGTAGGAGCCCCCAAAATTTTCCCACCAACATCGGGAAAGGTTTCATATCCATGCAGAGAATTCACCTTCCCATCAGCAGTGATCTCCACTGGATACTTGATAATATGACCTTGTAACGGAGTGAACTTTTCGGTAGTGTATCGTTCCCAGTTCGCCTTCGCGAGACTGTTTACGTGCTTCACACAAGCCAAGCTCTTCGGATCCTTGTAGCATGTATCAATCGTTCCCATGTGCTCAGCCCAAAGCGACAGTCTGTATCCATATATCTGGAAAGGCACAACATATGTTTAAGACTCTCCCTCTCTCTTTCCTCTCTATAGGAAAAGAATGATCGATAAAGTTTTATGTAAATCAGTTTTACTTTGCAACTAATTAGCATTTTAAATTTATTTTTAAACAGTGTTAGTTTAAGAGTTTTTGTTGTTGTACTATAAAGGCATGTTTTGCTACGGGAGAGAAGGTAGGTATTGATGTCTTATTCCCTTTAAAGGTATTACCCATTCTCATGGTACAATTTACTATAGTACCTCTAATATCTATGATTTACTAATTTGAATGAGGGACAAATTTGATATGTACCATGTTATCTCATTTAATAAATCCACGACACCAAACACGAGTCAACAAATACATAAAGATATCACTTGTAGTTAATCTCTTACAACAAATGGTGGAACAAGGTTATCACGTGTTAAACAACCCTTTTCACAATATAACACCTTACCGTACACACGGTTATAAACAATTTCGATAAAATTAATTTACATAAGACCAACTCAAGATGAAATGGGCTGACCTGGCCACGAGGGTGATCCTTCTTCTTAGCCCAAGTGTGATGGGGCTGATAACCACCCATGGCAATTTCTGTATCTCTCGAACCAGCCATGGATCGTTGGTTAATATTGGCTGAACCGATTATCACATACTCATCGTCTACTATCATGCCCTTTGCATGTACGTAAATCATAAATCGTCCTGATTTTTGTGAAGCTGATTCCTGCCACATTTCTATCTCAAGTTAACTTAGTTCCATAGATGTAATGGCAGCTTGAACACTGATACACTGTCTAAATAAATGTCAATGCTGTAAAAATCCTCTGATACACTGTCTAAATAAATGTCACATAGGCAGTATAACTGTATAAGTAAAAGAGGAAACGTGAGATGATAATGTCACATAGGCAATATAAGTAAAGAGGAAATGTGAGATGATAAACGTGATTAAGCGCCAAATCATGTAAGTAGTGCAACGAAGATCTCATCCGCTAAAACTTTGAAATTGTAGCAAGAGAAAATGAATTACTTGACTCCCGTATGATTCTTCTGTGTGCTCCTCTCGGTTGCCAAGGCAGTAGAAATTGAGATAGTCAGTTGGATGCACATTATGAAGATTAGCAGACTTGATCTCTTTAGCAATAATTTCATACATCATTTGCATTGTTTGTCCCTACAACACCAAATCTTTTCATCAGTAAGAACATAAGACTATTTACACTTTGGTGAATCACTCAAAAAAGTTTAATATTTCACAATCCATCTCTGTCCAAATACGAAAAGACAACAAAAAGCCAAAGATGCATTTCTGCTTCGGTCTCAACATCACCTGCCAATATAGGATTTCCTGTACAGCAGCTGAACTGGGAACACCCTCGGGCCACATTGGGATCACAACATAAACAGTGAATCTCTCTTTCGCCCTTATTTTACTAACTATTTTCAATGCCAGTTCCATTGGGATTAAATTGTCAGCACCTATGATGACAAACAAATTTCATATTCATAAGAATGATCATTCAGAGGTACGACACTAAATATATCTAAGCTAATCGTACCAGCATTTTTATAGGAGGGCCAAGCGTACGATGAGCCAAGGAAGTATTGATTCTCAATGTATATGAAGTGCTGAGCAGATCTAATTGCCTGGATATAAGCCAACTGAATGCTTCTATCTATCACCATATTTTTGGCACAAACTAGATTCTGTAATGAGTGTTGCTATAAGAAAACGTATTAGCAACTCTATAAAAAAAAAAGTAGCACGATTAATCTTGAAACACACAAAGAAGTTTGAGGATTACTTCAAGCACTGCTGCATGCACAGTTCTAGGGAACCCCTTCAACGATCCCGAATCTATGGATCGAAAAACCTGTTAAATTACAAAAGAAACGCTAACCAACTTCAATTATATCACGTAAAACTTAAACAAGTTAATATCATTTTGTCACCAGTACTGTAAACTGGTACATATACATTTTTCACTTTTTCTTCCAATTGCATCCTCTACTTTTTGGGATTTACTCCAGTTACAATCTGCACTTTATTTTAAATAACTTTTCCGACCAAAAGTTGAACACGTGACTTCCATGCTATATCTCAGGGTATCCGTTCATTCAGGATTAAATGCATTGGTTCTATGATGAGGCTTTAAATTATGCATGCAGATGTAATATTGAAGTTGAATTACTTTATTGCCCTGACATTAATTTGGAATATATGGATATACCCCTCGGAACAAGATTTTAAGTCACGTGTTCAACTTTTGGACGAAAAAACACCTAAAAAACAAAATACAGGTTGCAAGTGGAGTCAATCCTGAGTAGCAGAAGATGCAACGGGAAAAAAAAATATACACGCACCAGTTTGATAAAATGCAGATGGCAAAATGATACTAACCCGAGAAAGAACTATATATTTTTTTTGGAGACGTAGTTAACCTGCACGTTCCAATTTTCAGGATCATCATTATCATAAGCCCATAAAGAAGGATGGTCATTAGGCACAGTTGATGAAGGACTAGTTATCCAAGAGATGCGATCAACCTTTAGCAAAGCATCATCGTGCCAACGTGATATTTTTTTAAATTTCTTTCCAATTTCCGACCATCTGGTGGCTTTTCTCCAACGCTGCTCGAAATTAGTGAGCACATCATACGCAGCTGGACCTTCGATTCGACAGTGCAGGTCGTGCCATGGCTGTCTTGGCCCCTTTGTTCCTGGCTATTCACCATAAGTAAATTAGTTCTCTCATAGTACAACACAGAGTGAGGTATTTTAGATGGAGCAATTGCTTACAGCAAATGTTGGATTATGAAAATCATCATAGAAGACAGTGTTGAGGTCACGATATAGTCTGTGCTCAGGTGTATCATAGCGTCCATCACAGAGATCGAGACCGCCGATGAATGTAGTGATCTTTCGATTATTACCACTGCCTTGTGCATCCACGATCACACATTTCTGATGGTGAGTATAAAGAGTTCCTACAACCTGACTAAAACACAAGCAAGTATATATGATAGTCATTTTCAATGAACTCTCTGTATATGACTGCATTAAAAAGAACTCCTACCTGTCTAATTTATTATGTCGTTTTGGAGAAAAAAAAAATTGTTTCCTGAATACCTGTAGTTTTTGGTTTTCCCAACTTTAGCCTTTTCTTAATTTTTGTGATACATCTCATTTATTGGGTTACAAGAATTTCTTTCTTTCATTTCTTGTTACAACTTCAAATATATATTTAAGGAGACAACCCTTGAAAAAGTGTATTTCTCTACTACGTCGCAAGAGTAGTTGAATTATGCATTGATAAATAATCATAAATGATTCACTGGTAATCCATAAAAAAGCATGTTAGTCATTTTATATGAATAATTATAGTTGTTTATTGACTTTCTTAACAAATGTAAATCACCATAAACAACAGTTATATTAGATCGGAGGAAATAGTTAAGATCGCTCAATTATCCAAAATGCCGAAGTTGTGGGCACTTATTTATGTTACTATATTAATTTCAAAAAATTAGTGCTAACCTTCAAATCATGAAGTCGTAGCTATATTCTTGAATATTGCTTCTTATTTAGGTGAGCTAATCAATTCCTCTTCCTTTGGTTATACTGATTGCAATATTATTTTCCCTGTTTTCTTGATGACAAAATGTGACAAGTGCAAACAAACTGGTTGAAAAGGATGAAGATAAAAAAAACATGCCTGTTGCTTGAAGATGCTGAGCTTACTGCTTCCATATCGAGGGGCAAGCACACACGTAACAGAAGAGTGCTTGAAAAACTTTCGAGTTTCCTCGTCGTGAGTTTCCATCACCCCTGCCTGCACAGATTAACATCACCCCTGTATTTATCATCAAATGGAATCACAATCATCATCAAGAAAATTGTCTGTATCATCAACTAACCGTGTTGATGAAGAGCTTGCTGTGAGAAGTCTTATCATCCCAAACCAAGAGGAGCACTCTAACCCCTTCCTGGGATTTGTACTTGAGCAATTCCCCCAAATTCAAATTCCCCCCTCTGGGTAAAGGCTTGCTGGGCTCTCTAACAAGCTTCACCTTATGATAAATGGACCACCCCACTACGTACACCAAATGGTGCGCTTCCAAAATCGCATGACACATATCCTCCCAGCACTTTTCGTGCTCAAAAACACGCTTTCCATCCAACCCGATCTCCGGCAGCATCCCGTCCGGCACGTGCGCGTCCTGATACAGCGTCACGTGCCCCCCGTGCCTCAACGGGAAATAGCTCTCCTTCAATTCGTAGTTTTCCGAAATTCCATGGAGGTAGAGCGGGTTTGTGTTGAAAGGGGTGAATGTCAATTGCAGTAGAATGGCGGAATCGGGCTTGTGCGGCTTCCCGTTTATCCCGATCACTGGAAACCAGTCGTCGATCTTCTCGCCGGCGGCGATTCTGGTCGCCGGCACCATGGCGATGCCGATTAGATCCGCCCCGAAAACGTCGTTGTCCTTCACCTCGAACTCGATCTGTATCGAGTTTTTCAATTCAGAAAAAATCCAAATCCCTAAATCCGGTTTTAGAAATGAACATTTGGTACCTGGGAAACGGGGTGAGCTAGGGGGATGTTGAAATTCTCGTTCCAAACCGGGTTCTGTGAATTGGGTATTACCCGGGTGCGGGCGACCCGAGCGCCGGCGAGGCAAACGGTGACGTAGGGGTCGCTTGTGATGATGTTTTTGTTTTTGTTGTCGTAGTGTTTGGCGCTGCTGTTGATTTGGCGTTTGGGGGTTTTGAAAGCTTTACGGCAGACCTTGAAGGCGGTGAAGAAGCGGCGGAGGCGCTCGTTGAGCATATCCATGTTGGGCAAACGTCGGGCTTCGATGATCTTAAGCTCCAGGTCGCCGTGGAGGTACACCACGTTGTTCCCGGAGGTGTCTTCGCCCATTTTGTGTGAAATGCAATGTAGGGGCTATGGCGGAGAATGGTGGTCGTTCGGTGTCTCCGCCGGGAGCCGGTAGTGAAGGGTGGTGGTGATGGTGGAAATTTTTGGTTTTATGAAATGTTCATGCGGTGATGGTACGTGGTGACGGGAAGGGAGGGAGGGAAGGGGTGTTTCTTCGAATAATATGTACACGTGTAGGAACAACATTTGAAAATAAATGTGGACCCTAGTCCAACGTCGTTAATATTTTTTAAAAATATAAAAAAATAATGATAGTATAAGAAAAAAAAGGGCTAAACATATACAAATGGTTAACAATTATATTTCGGCAAATTTATAAATGTAGGTCAAATTTAAAATTTAATTGTGAAAATATGGAGATTTTTTTGTCGTAGTTTATAGCTCACCAAGTTGATGATCAAAAATAAAATTGCATTTATAGAAGGCGATAGTAAGCTCAGTCAGCATTTAGGTGGTCAATTGAGGCTACCAGTAGATGACAACAGATGTTGCAAAATGGGACCCGCTAGACGCTCCTCACCTAGACAACTGACAGGTTGGTCTTGGACAAGACCTCACGATGAATTCAAATATAGTACTGCATCTTCGTGAACCACAGAGAGAAAAAATAGGAATAATACTTCTCAAACCCACCGTTGTCATTTTCACCTCTATCACTCATCAATACTTCCATAACCATTTTTTAATAACTTAGATATCTTCAAATTTCTTGTTTGTTTTTTATAAAAAAATTATTGGAAGGGTTTCATTTACTATAGGAATGACAATTTGGCTTGCTCCGATCTGCCCTACTGAACCCGTGCTCTATGGGTCACTCCGTTCCATGACATGTTGTGGGACGGAGCAGGTATGGGTATCATTGTTGTCCTACCCCGACCTGGCCCGCCCCGTTTGACCCGTTTAGAATATTAAAATTTTAAAATATAAAATATTATAAAATAATATATTAGTATTTAATAGTATAAATAAGAACAAATCAATTTAATAAATATACTTTAGACCAATATAAAAACATAATATGAAATATAATAATTGATATCAACATATTTAAAGGAAAAACTTATTCACAATTCATAAATATATTATTAATATCATAAATTTAATTTTTATTTTAAATATATAAGAATATATTATTTATTGTAATTAAAAATAAAAATCTCATTTAGGATGGGTCGACCCGCTCCACCCTAGTGACCATCAGAAGGTCAACCCGACCTGGCCCATACATAGAGTAGGGCGGGTCTAAATTTTCTAATATCCGCCCCGACCTGCCCTTTGTCATCCCTAATTTACTTAACAACCTCCATAACCATCAATTTCTGTGGGTATGTATACATGCAAGTACGTATATATTTGTAATATATCTTTTTGAATTCACAATATCTTTTTGGTGTTATAGTCTTTTTTTTTATTTGATCATCTCTCTTTCTCTCATGTAAAATAGTGTATGTCAGGGCCGCGAACTTTTTCTTTCTTCTCCCCCTCTCTCACGCAAAGATATTATGAGAAAAATCTACCATTATAGTTCATAAAAAATTGTAATATAGTCAATTTTTTCCTTTTGATTTTTTCAATGATTTTAAAGAATCTCTGTGTTTGATGGTTGATGAGGAGATAGAGAATTTGTGACTCTGTTTAAGGTAAGCTATAGAAATGGTTATTTTTTAGTTTGTTTAAGAATTTATGACTCTGTTTTAGCCTTACTGCCACTGCCTCCCATCACGTTTCCAGCCATGGCCATCGGTCCTCAGTTGTCGTCGTCCTCTCTCAATGGTCCACTCTCTCTCACCGTCCCTCACTCTCTTACATATCATATTCTATCTCTTACTCTCTCACACACACTCTCTCTCTCTCAACTCCAGACGGTGATTTCTCAAGGTAGGTTTGGCGTTGAGAGGCAACAACGGTGCCACCTACCTTTCTCTCTCTCTCTCTCTCTCTCTCTCTCTCTCTCTCTCTCTCTCTCTCTTTTCTCACTCACTCTCTAACTCTGCATCGCGGTGATGATTCCACTATAGAAGGTCTAGGGTTTTAGTGGAAAATTGTGAGGAAGAATTCTTGCAACGAGAGTTCCGATAAGGGTGTTGGTGGTAGACAGTAGGTGATTTTTTCGTGTAATATATTTGAAAAGGGTTTTTACATTTTTTATGAGTTTGTGGAAACTAATTCAAAAGGATAAAGTGTTGGCTTTAAAATTCGTTGATCCGTGAATGGCGGTGGATTTTCAGTGTTTAGTCATCTTCATGGTGGTCAGACGGCGAACAGGGACAACGATTATGGCAATTGAACGCGTGGTGTCATAAAAATTCTTATGAAAATAAATATTTTTATTAACACAAAAATGATATACAGTTGATTTATTAAATTTATTGAGTTCTCTTTCTAGCTATGATCCTCTGATTCTCCTTTAACTTTGATTTGATAACATTTTATCCAAGGATTGTTTTGAATCGAGCGAAGTCTTTGAAGATTTTGGTAAAGAACGTCTTTGAATTTGATGAAGAACGATCTTCGATCTTCAAGGTTGGATTTGAGCTAGAACACTGAATCCAAGGGGTCTTAGACCTTGATCTCTGATTGGAGCGTATTTGTGGTTGAACTTTATGAAAAATAGTTGAAGGCGGCGATGAACGCTTGAAGTCTTCAAGGCTGTTGGGAAATGACTTGTAAAATATTTTGATAAATCCCAAAGACTCACCTGATGTATTAATGTATCTCTAAGACTTAGAAATAATAGCCCAAAGTGTTAGGAGGCTATGATAAAAAACTTAGAGGATAAGTTTAAATGTGACAGGCTACTTATGTAAAAACTGGTCTGATGAACTTAAGACTAGCCTGATGAAGGATTAGTAGATACACCCACTGACTGAAGAGTGCACCTCAAAAGACTAAGTCCAAGCAGCCTGAAAGGACTCTTCTGAAGAAAAGTAACCTGATGTATTAAATGCCTTCAACATTTAATAAGGAAGCAGCCAACACATAAATGAAGTGTTTAATACAGCAAAGAGAATGTTCCAAGTCACCTGATGAAAAGACAGAGGACTTCAATGCAACCGTTAGACTGGACTGAGGAACATTTAAGACAGGCCAATGAGAAGCTGCCACCTATGTACGGATCTGACACAGAAACTGACCTGTCAGTACCAAGTTCAGAAGCAACCAACTACCTAGGATGGCACAGTTTTCAAAGGCGGCTGCATTAACTCTAAGCAGGCATTTAATGAGCTATCAACCATTAAATGCTTGAGAGTTGACCATCCAAAATCTGAAGAAGATTTTTGGAACGTTGGACTGCTACATTTTCACAGATTTGACCATCCAAAATTTGAGGAAAATCTTGAAGAACGTTGGTACACCAAAATAGCCTAAATTTGAAACTATCTCTCCAACGGATAGTATTTCACATTTAAGTCTATAAATACAAGAGTTGAAGAAGAAGCCAAGCACGGGAAACTACCAAGCTCAGCTGATAAACTGAAAAACTCATACACTCAAGCACTCTAAAATCACTCTAGTTTCCCAAGTGCTTACATTGCTTATAATTCAATCTTGTATTTAGGCTTACATTGTAATATCTCAAAAGCCTACTGAGATAACCCTATCTAGATACTGCTCTTCATTGTAAAGGGTTATCTCAACCTTAGTTGGAAAGACTCAAATCCTTAAACCAAGTAAGGTTCAAGGTTGTGAGTGGTAAGAAAGTAAGCTGAGGAGTGTCTCAGTCTGAAATCTGAGAGGACTAGGACTCAGTGAAAATCCTAGAGATCAAGAGGAGTTATTCTTGATCAGTGCACCTTGGCACTCTAAAACAAGGAATTCCTGTGGTTAAGGAATTCTCTTGTTAAATCAGGAAAAGTGGATGTAGGAGAGTTGAACTCCGAACCACTATAAATCCCTGTGTCTCTTGTTCATTTGTGTGAGTTGATAACTTCAAGTGTTTTCATTAATAATCCGCTGCACAACTCAATTTGATCAAATACGCAGGCTACCTGTCAGACGACCTTCAAGTCCACTGATATTTTTAAGTAGCCTGTACTTTTAAAGAAAGTCCACTGATTAACTGATCTTTAAAAATTGTACTTACAGGTGTATTCCCCCCATACACATGTCTTTGCTTATTTGGGACCAACAAGTGGTATCAGAGCAGGGGTTCTAAGAACCACTACCTTGATTTATCATTAGTGGTCACTTAAACTGATCTAACTAACCTTTTTGAAAGTACTTCCAAAATGTCTACTCAAGCAGAAGGATCAACAAACACAGGGAACACAGCCACACCAGCAGTCAACACCAATGTTGTAGGAAGCTCAGACTCCAACATGGGAACCAATCCTCTCAACCACCTATCACATCATAAGCTGCCCCAATTCTCAGTAGAAGGCTATGACTTCTGGAAGATCAGAATGAGGGCTCACCTAGCCTGTGTGCATGATGAGATGCTAAGGGTGATTACCAGGGGTCCCTTTGTCTTTATGACTGCTAATCCTAGGATCACACAAGCTCAAATCAATGATCCTAAAGAAGAGTGGCCTAAGGATGAAGATGACTTCGCTGCTGATGAGAGGAAGAGACATAATCTCAATTTTGTTGCTATGAACATATTATACACAACCATTCCTGACTCTGTCATGGGAAGGGTTGTCCATTGTACAATAGCAAAAGAAATATGGGACACTTTGGCTCTCCTGTGTGAGGGAACTGACAAAATAAAAGAAAATAAATTGTCAGTAGATGTTCAAAAGTATGAACAATTTTCAATGGAATCAAATGAGACCATTGATCAGCTTGATGGCAGATTCACTGACATTATGAATGAAATAAACTCCCTTGGTAAGGTTTACACCAAGAGGGAGGTTGCTCTCAAAATTCTCAGAGGACTCTCACCTAGGTGGGATGTCTACTCAGTGATGATGCAGAACACCAAAGATCTATCCAACATGTCTATGCAACAAGTTTTCTTAAAACTCAAGGCCTATGAGTTTGATCTCAATAGGAAAAGAGCTACAGAAGAGCCTTCCTCATCTGAGAAAGGAGTAACCTTCAAGGCAAATAGTTCTGATGTTGAACCAGCCAAGATCAAGAAGGCCAGCAAGCCCTGCAAATCTCAAAGTAAGGCTGAAATAAAAGAAGAAATGAGCCTTCTAGCCAGAAGGTTTGAGAAGCTGAACTCAAGATTTGGCAAATACAAGAGATACTACCAGGACAGCAAGGAAAGGAAGTCCAGGTTCACCTCAAGGGATGAGAAGGAACCTGAAAAGGAATACAAGAGAAATAACAAGAGTGGGGAATCTACCTCAAAATCTGAATCCAAAAGGAAAGACAAAGAAGAAGGTGAAGAAGGTGAGAAGAGATGCTTCCAGTGCAATAAGACATGCCACTTCCAGTATGACTGTCCCCAGCTGAGCTCCAAAGAAAGGAAGGAGAGGCAAGCCAAGAGAGACAGGAGACTGGAAAGAAGAGCAATGGTGGCAGAGGATGAGCAGTGTGAAAGCTCCTCTGAGGAAATATTCACTGATAGCAGTGATGATGATCTATGCCTCATGGCCAATGATGAACCTGAGGTACAATCTCAACTTTGTCAATTAATAGTACTCACCTGAGCCCAGCTCAGGGTCAGCAGGGGAACTCAACCTTCAGTTCTCATTGGAACAGTTGATGGTTGACTTCTCCAGGCTGCGAGAGGCATACCTCACTCTTGAGGAAGAGAACAGAATGCTAGCAAATGAAAACACCAAACTAGCTGAATCTGAAATAGAGGCAGACCTTGCCTCAACCTCCCAAACCATTGCCCTGACCAATGAAGTAGAAACACTCAAGAGTCAGGTCAGTGCAAAGGATGAGCTGATCAGGGGACTGACAAATGATCAGATCAGGCTAGCTAGTGAAAACAATGAACTAGCTATCCAAATCAAAACCCTCATCAGCAATGTAAACTTGTTAAAGGAGTATGAGGATCATCTGCTGAGAAAGCTGGAATCTCTCAATAAATCTTCTCTTGATATAGAGAAGATTCTGAGTTTACAAAACAGCTCAGACAGCAGACATGTGATAGGATTCTTCCCATGCACATCCTCAGAAGGCCAACTCAATACTGCACCCACAAGCACTAATGAGAGAGTGTTTGTAAGGTCCTCTGAGAATCCTAGAAGGATCCTTGATAAGGGCAAAAGGCCAGCTGAACTTACAGAGAAGGTGATAATGCCAAGTAGGTCCACTGAAAGGACTAGAACAACCTATACACCTCCCAAAACTAACTCCATGATAAATCAACAACATAAAAGAAAAGTCTCTAATAACAAATGGAGTAATGTTCAGTACACTTATCCTTAGCCTAGATCTTCTTCTAGGAGACAATCTAGGCTAAGGACAAACTGGCCTGAATCCTCTGTCAGAGGAGTTGACAGAAGGGTTCACTATAGGGAACCACTATCATATATGCCCTATGAGAAAAGCTATAACCCTCCCTATCAACAACACCTGAGGCCTGCTGCACCAAAGTCCTTTAGGAACAGGAGGTACAACAAGCCACCTGTCCCACAGAGGACTAACACTAATAGGCAGTCAACTCCCAGGGCAGTTAGGGAGTCCATTGTCTATATAGATGTTTATGGGAGAAAAATCAGCCAGTCCAAAGTAATCAGGACTGTTAAGCAGATTTGGATCCCCAAAGGTACAGCTAACCAAATAGGACCCAACACAAGATGGGTACCTAAGAACTGATCTTTATGCAGGTTGAGGACTCTCAAGATGACTGGTACCTGGATAGTGGTTGCTCAAGGCACATGACAGGCAATCGAAGTCTCCTGACTAACTACAAGGAGAAGAAGGGTCCTCAGGTTACTTTTGGTGACAACTCAAAAAGAATCACAGAAGGTTATGGTACCCTGATAATAGGGACAGTCCAGGTAACAAATGTATCATATGTCAGTGGACTGAAACACAATCTGCATTCTATAATCCAGTTCTGTGATAAGGGATATAGTGTTGAGTTTTCAAGTAACATGTGCTGTGTAAGAAATACATCAAATACACAGGTGCTACTAACAGGGTCTAGAAAAGGAAATGTTTATCTTGCAGATTGGACATCATGCCCAAGAGAGATATGTCCAATGGCCAAAAGCTCAAGTAACCTGACTTGGCTATGGCACAGAAGACTCAATCACCTGAACTTCAAGACTTTAAACAAAATATCCATACTAAGCCTAGTGGAAGGAATACCAAATGAGGTGTTTAACAAAGATCACATTTGCAAAGCTTTCCAAGAAGGGAAGCAGATAAAAGCCTCATTCAAAAGCAAGACAACTCCCTCCATAGAAAGGGTACTCCAACTTCTTCACATGGACCTATATGGGCCTGTTACACCAACCAGCATCAATGGAAGCAAATACACACTGGTGGTGGTGGATGACTTCTCAAGATTCACTTGGGTGATATTCATGGCCAGCAAGAAGGATACCCAACTCAGGCTACCTGAGTTACTCAGAAAAATTTCAAATTAAAAGGATCTATCTATCATCAAGATAAGATCTGATAAAGGTACTGAGTTTATAAACTCTATTATCACTGACTTTTGCAATAAGTCAAGTATATCCCATGAGACCTCAGCTGCTAGAACTCCCCAACAAAATGGGATAGCTGAAAGAAGAAACAGGACATTGAAGGAGACTGCCAGAACCATGCTTGCTGATGCACAAATTCCCAAAAGGTTTTGGGCTGAAGCCATACATACAGCTTGCTACACTCAGAATAGATCCATGCTCACTAAAACACAAGGCAAAACCCCCTACGAGCTATGGAATGGTAGGAAACCTCAGGTATCATATTTTCATGTCTTTGGTTGTAAGTGTTTCATTCACAACAATGGGAAAAGACAACTGAAAACCTTTGATAGCAAAGCTGATGAAGGAGTTTTCCTTGGATATTCTCAAATCAGTAGAGCTTTCAGAGTATATAACTTGAGAACCCTTGTTGTGGAAGAAACACCCCACGTCAACTTTGATGAATCTACTCTTGAGTCCAGGAAAGATCAGCGACCAAAGAAATCACTGATAAAATGAATAACCTGACCCTGGACAAATCCACTGATAAGAAGGTGGATGCCTACATTCCAACATGGGACAACCTAGGATCAAAAGAGTCAGAGGACTACTCTCAGAGGTCAAACCAGCCTGAGGAAACCATCACTGATGTGAATGAGCTGAATGACCTAATCCCAGCTCCTCAGGTAACTTTTGTCAATGAAGAAGCTGGTCTAGCTGAGACAGACACTGAGCCTAATATTCAGGGGTAAGCCAGACGAGATTGTGCTGACAACTCAGAAACAACCCTGATTGATGACTCATGACTCTTACCCTCTGCACTATCTCCTGAATTACTTAGAATTGCACAAACTAGTGACTCAATCCCAGTTGGGAATCTATCCCCTGAGGATAACCCCACTGAGAGAGGACAATCCAAAAGAAGCTGGTTGATTGATCACCCAATCAATCAGATTCTAGGAGATCCTAATCTAGGAGTCAAGACTAGAAGTTTTCATGGAGAGAATGCTCTCTTTTGCTGTTTTCTGTCAGCTCAGGAGCCCAAAACCATTGAATAAGCATTAAAGGATCCAAACTGGATCATTGCCATGGAAGAAGAACTCAACCAGTTCACAAGGAATCAAGTGTGGGAGCTTGTCAAAAGACCAAAACATGCTAACATCATTGGAACCAAGTGGGTCTTCAAGAACAAGAAGGATGAAAATGATGTGATTGTCAGAAACAAAGCAAGACTGGTGGCCAAAGGATACTCTCAAGTTGAAGGGTTTGATTATGATGAAACCTTTGCACCAGTAGCCCGACTAGAAGCAATCAGACTATTTCTTGCCTATGCTGCCTACAAGAAGTTCAAGGTCTACCAAATGAATGTCAAAAGCGGATTCCTCAATGGAGTTCTAAATGAAGAAGTCTACGTGGAACAACCCCCTGGCTTTGAGGAAGGCAACAAAGTCTACAAGCTCAGGAAAGCTCTATATGGCCTGAAACAAGCCCCAAGAGCCTGGTATGACACTTTGTCCCAGTTCCTCTTGGAGCATGGTTTCACCAAGGGGAGTGTTGACAGAACACTCTTCAGAATCACACATGGAGAAGACATTCTCTTGGTCCAAATCTATGTAGATGATATCATATTTTGATCACAGAATGAGGACCTCTGCACAAAATTCTCACATCTCATGAAAGGAAAATTTGAAATGTCTATGATGGGAGAGATGAATTTCTTCCTTGGACTGCAAGTCAGGCAGTCCCCTGAAGGAATATTCATCAATCAGGCCAAATACACAAGGGAGCTGATTCAGAAATTTGGTTACAGCTCAAGCAAAGTAGTCAGGGTACCTATGAACACAAACATAAAGCTTGAACCTGATGAAGAAGGAGAAGTTGTGGATCAGACTACTTATAGATGAATCATTGGATCCCTACTATACCTCACTGCAAGCAGGCCTGACATCACTTATGCAGTAGGGATCTGTGCTAGATATCAGGCTAGTCCAAAGAAGAGTCACCTGGAAGCCACAAAGAAGATTCTGAGATATCTCAAGGGTACTGTCAATATGGGACTTTGGTACCCCACTAATGATAACTTTGAATTAACAGGCTACTCTGATGCTAACTATGGAGGATGCAAAATTGATAGAAAGTCAACTACTGGGACTTGTCAATTTCCTGAAAACAAATTGATATCCTGGTTCTCAAAGAAGCAGAGTTCAGTGGCAACAAGCACCACTGAAGCTGAATATATGGCTGCTGGAAGCTGCTGTGCTCAAATACTATGGATAAGGCAACAACTGACTGATTACAACATTCAGGCCAGTGATGTACCTATCTTCTGTGATAACAACAGTGCCATAGCAATATCACAAAACCCAGTACTTCACACAAGATGCAAGCATGTTGATATAAGGCATCACTTTATCAGAAACCATGTGGAAAAGAAGGATGTATGCCTTGTAAAGATCCACACTGACAAGCAAAGGGCAGATATACTCACAAAACCTTTGGCTGAAGCAAGGTTTCATGAGCTATCAGTGGAGATAGGTCTGCTTGACCCTGAGTCAGGAAATTAGTCAGACTACTTGACCCAGAGTAGACTCTCAGGCCTGGTATCAAGGGGGAACAGTCAAGAAACATCAGTGAATCATCCAACAAAGTCCACTGATGAGGTCTGATTATCAGAAGAGTCCACTGCCCTAAACCCAATTAGACTGAGTAAAAGTCCACTGAGTACTCCACTGAGACAACTTCTGACAGACGGTTACTTTATTGGTAACTATGCCTACGGCGCAGTTAATGCGATAGTAAGTGTGCAGTAAAATCTCAGGAGATGATTTCGAGCAGTTATCTCTCATGAAAAACACCACTTTTAACCGCCATTTCTGTCAATCTCAACCATTGATCTCAATCTAACCCACTTTTCATATCTGGTAATAATTACAAATTACTTGGGAAGTTAAATCACTTTATCTTCCAAATTATTGCCTCATTCTCAACCATAGATCAGATTTCTCTTGTTCAATCTCCACCCTTGATTACCAATATAAATAACCTCCACACTTAGCAGTTTGTTGAATACGATTTCATTACCTTCAACCCTACAAACTTACCAGCCTTTATCTTCCTTAAACTTCATCTTCCCTCCTTCAGAAATCATGTCTCAAATACACATTGATTACAAAGAACTAGCCAACAGCAAAAACTTTTGGTATGAACCAATAGTTTGCTTCAATCACCCAAAAGTCCTCTCTGACCCTGATCTATATCACATAAGAAAGGCCCTTGAGATAGTCAGAAATGTTGGGCTATATAGATTTCTTTCCAAAGGTCCAGAGAAATGCTATGATAGACAGGTATTGGAGTTCTTTTTGGATATGGAGAAGAGCATCACATCTATCATATCTGCCATCATGATGGAGAAGAGTGAGAAGAAGCAGGACAAGAAGGGGAGAGAGATCATAGAAGCTGTGATGAAGAGGCACAAGTTCACCTTGAGGCAGGAAGATCTTCATGACATTTTTGGGCTGCCAAATGAGGGTTTGGACCCAGCAACTTACAAGCAAGGAGAGGAGGAGAAGTTCTTAAACACAATAACAAAGAAGAGGGAGCAGTATGTTACTACCTTTCACAAAAAGTTGCTAAAACCTGAATTTGAGGTCTTAGCAGAGATTGTTGGGAAATGTATCCTAGCAAACCAGGGAAGCATAGAGCAGGTAAGCAAGATCAAGTTGAGGCTGATGGCAGCTATTGTAGACACCACTGATAGGGTGAAGTTCAACTGGCACCAGTTCTTCATTTCAAATCTTAGGGAAGAAAGGAGTAAACTGATGGTGGTCAAAGGGAGGATGCTGATTGAGCACAAGTTGTGATATGCCTCAAGAATGTCTCTTATCATTGAGGCACTGAATCTGAAGTACAACTTCCCTGATACAAGGTCCTGGAACAAAGCCAAGATCCTGTTTAACTCTGAGAAACTCTTGGAGAAGATAAAGGTGGTGGCACCGTTGGTGAAGCAAGGAAAGAGCAGCCTAATGTCCTTGGAGAGTCAAGAGAGGACAGTCCACCATTGAACCTTAAGAAGAGGGCTTTAAAGCCCAGTGAAAAGATGAAATCCCACAAGGAGGAGGAGTTAGAAAAGAAAAAGAGAAGGTTGGTGAAGAAGGTTATCATTGAAAGCAAGGCCATAAGCAGCAGCTCTGAAACCTCCAACACTCACTCATCAGCTGAGAAGTCTACTGAGGAAGAAGATGAGTGGATGAAGTCCCCTATTCATTTACTTGTCACTACTTCCCTCAAGGGGATTGAGGAAGGACAGGAGGAAATGGAAGCTGATGAGGAGGAAGAATCAAAGGAGTCTACTGATGAAAGCTCTGAGGAAACAGAGAAAGAGAGAGGAGGTCAAGAAGCCTCAGAGGACTCTCAAAAGTCCTCTGAGGTAGCCAAAATCACACCCCCTGAACCCAAAATAACTGAAAACCCCACTAAAGGCTCTCAAAAGCCTGAAAGTGCAGCCAAAGAACTACCCACTAACCCTCAGGATAGTGAAGCTCTGCCTTCACTAGAAGTAGCTTATGAGGAGGAGGTCCAGTACACTTACCTGGACTCTCTAAAGGAGGAGGCATGCTACGAGTTGGAACAGTTATATCCTGCCTTAACCTCCCATCCCACCCTCAAGGAGATGTTTGAAAGGGTGAGGTTACTTGTTAAGCTCAAGGATGCTTACTTGTATGAGCTTTTGGAGGCAGTGAAGGGACAATGTGAAAGCTTATGGAGAAAGGAGGAAAAGGAGATACTGGAGTTTGCTCAACTGAGGAAAGTTAGTGTGTTGTTGCAAGAATGGGAGTTTGGCAAGTTGGTTGCCAAGAAATTGGAGGAAGCAAGATTGATAGAAGGGCCTAAGGAGAAGTCCACTGATGATCAGAGGAAAGATGGAGATGATAAGGGAGTCAACCCTACTGAGGAGGGTCAGGCTGGTGTAGCTCAGGAGATGTCCCAGGCCAGTGGGAGTCAGGGCACTGAAACTCAGGCCACTGACAAACAGCCTGAGTCTCAGGAAACTCAGGAGGAGTTAGTGCCCTCTCCTGATGAGACACCAATTGCACAAATTGAAGGAGTAATCCAGACAGTTATCCAGGCTGCTGTGGAGCCCAAGCCTGAAGGAAGAGAATTGGCAGTCTTGACTGATAAGATGGGGAATCTTGAAATCATGATGGAAGAACAGTCAATTGAGGCAGTTGTACTGGATGAACACCTGGATTAGGTAAAGGACACTAATATGACACTCATTACAAAACTTGTCTAGTAATGTAGATCAAATGGAGATGCACCTATCCAAGGAAATCAATGATCTCAAAACAAGTTTGGATCAAGAAAGGCAAGCTCATGCACAAGCCCTGATAGCAGTCAGGCAAGAAAATTTGGAGGAAAGAGAAAGACAGATGCAGGCCACCATCACTGCAATGACAGGTGGCCTAATGGAGAAAATGGATGGATACATCAGACAGAGGGAAGAAGCTCTGAAAGCAGAGATTGAAGCTCAAGTAAGACAGGCACTCTCAGTTCTTCCCACTCAGGCGGCCACCAACCTGATTATAGAAGAGAAATTGCAGCCTTTTACTGACTTTGGAGTAAATGTTGCATTTCACTTAAGGGCCCTGAATGAGGAAACGGAGGACTGTCTCACACACTTAAGGTTTGTGGAGCAAGATACAGCCAGTCACTCAGTAGCTCTTGCTGAACTCTCCCGGAGAGTTAGCAAGAAGGAGGAAGAAAGTCCAGTCAGAGCACTAGGTGGCCCATCAGTGGGAAAGAAGGTTGATCCTGAAAAGGTTGTGTCAGAAGTTAGGCAGGAAATTGATACTTTGGTCAGAGAAGGAGAGCAAGCCACTGCTGGTGAGAAAAGGAAAAGAAAAGTTTATGCTGGAAGGGAGATTAAACTGTCAAAGGCCAGAGACCAGATCTTGAGGGACAAGAGACAAAGGATTGAGCAAAGAAGTGTGAGTGGTTCTGAGTCTCAGGCCACTAAGAGAAGAAGGGTTGTGATTGATCAGGGAGAGGAGGAAGTCAGGGAGCTTCCAGTTGAAAATCCCAACCCTATTGCTTCCCTTGCACCAAGTCCACCCAAGAAGGTCCAGTCCACTGAGGACCTCTTCAGGCCACCATCACTCAGTCCCCTGGCCCAGGCAGTAAGGTCAGGGAAGTCTCTCGATGAACACAACATGGAGAAAGCTGAAGAGAAGATGCGACTGATGGAAAGTGGTCAATTGATGAAGCCCCCACCACCAAGGAAGGCAAGAAATTCGTACTGGAGGATGAAGGCCAAGAGGAGCCAGGCTCAGGCTAGTGAGCAAATTGCCAAGTTTCCACGCATAGATCCTTGGGTTCCTAGAGAGTTCAATGACTCTTGGGAGGAAGCCAAGAGGGAGTTTGTATACTCCTTCTATGTGACAGGTGAGTACGAGGGGGTGGAGGCTGATGAGGTCTTTCATCAGAAGATGGTGGAGAACTGGCCTGATCTATATCCCAGAATCTTGAATGCATGGGAACAGCACAGTGTAGGTGAGCAATTCAAAGCCCCTGGTCCCATTCTCTTCATGCCTCCAATAGATGCCAATGGAGAGGTGAAGATGCAAGAAATTCTGGGTGAGTGGCTTGTGATCTGCGAGTAGCTTGGCTTGAGAGGGCACAGCAAGGATGTAATGGAAAGGAAGATGGAGCTAAAGAAAATGGTGTTTGCTCAGTATGGACTGGAGCCGACATTTGGGAGCCTGAGATAGGGTTATCTCACTCTAGTTTTCCAAGTGCTTACATTGCTTAGAATTCAATCTTGTATTTAGGCTTACATTGTAATATCTCAAAAGTCTACTGAGATAACCCTATCTAGATACTGCTCTTCATTGTAAAGGGTTATCTCAACCTTAGTTGGAAAGACTCAAATCCTTAAACCAAGTAAGGTTCAAGGTTGTGAGTGGTAAGAAAGTAAGCTGAGGAGTGTCTCAGTCTGAAATCTGAGAGGACTAGGACTCAGTGAAAATCTTAGAGATCAAGAGGAGTTATTCTTGATCAGTCCACCTTGGCACTCTAAAATAAGGAATTCTTGTGGTTAAGGAATTCTCCTGTTAAATCAGGAAAAGTGGATGTAGGAGAGTTGAACTCCAAACCACTATAAATCCCTGTGTCTCTTGTTCATTTGTGTGAGTTGATAACTTCAAGTATTTTCATTAATAATCTGTTGCACAACTCAATTTGATCAAATACTTAGGCTACCTGTCAGGCGACCTTCAAGTCCACTACTATTTTTAAGTAGCCTGTACTTTTAAAGAAAGTCCACTGATTAACTGATCTTTAAAAATTGTACTTACAGGTGTATTCCCCCCCCATACACCTGTCTTTGCTTATTTGGGACCAACAAAGGCGTTCTTGGACCAGAAACGTCTTATTAGAGGGATGAAACTCCTTATTTCTGAATCAAACGATGTTTTTGGTCGGATTTGATAAAGAACAGTTGAATGTGGTGAAGAACGTCTTTGATTTTCAAGATGTTCTTCAAGAAAAATATTTGATGGGAAGCATTTAGGCCCTTGATTTTGGATTTAACATTATTTCTGGAAAGCTTTGACGAAGAACAACTTTAGATTTGATGAAGAATGCTTGAATCTTCAAGTCTAGATCGCTGGATCTTCTTAGCTCACAATTTGCTCATTGAGAGGATTATTGATGCTGCTCGTTCGTTGCTCGTCTTCGTTCGGTGTGATCGTTGCTCTGGACCACGTTGAAAGAACAAGAATGACCCCTATTTATAGGGTTCGAAGGTGAAGAGCTTCCTTTTTAACAACGACATGTGGCGCGCTCTGGTTGGCTGATGCCTATTTGACTGTCGGCATTTTGAATCGACCAAATTTAGCTAGACTGATTTCAACCTTCTTCTTTATTTAAACAAGACATTTATGGTCACAAATAAATACGACAAATCAAGTATTTATCGCCGCATACGAGTGTCAAAAGACTCGTAATTTAATAATGACTTGTACCGTGTACAATAAATATCATTTGACTATTTAATTTGAGAATTAATTTGTTAAATCCTCTAAATTAAAATATGTACTTATATGATTTTTTATATTTATTTAATTTACACATGTGTCATTGTTTAATTGAGTAAGGCCTGTCCCAAAAAATATAGAGGCCATGTGTTACTTTTTAAAATGAGGCTTCAAATCTTGACTCAGGTTATATGCACCCATATTTATTTGTAGTACACACAAAATAAATACAATCGTTAAAAGATGAGCACACTTTCAACTAAATATTATTTTTACACATATTTAAACTTTTTTTTACTTTCTCTTTCCTCTCTTTCTTCACCCCGGCCCCACACCTACCCCACGTCCAACCCCCTCAACCCCATCTCTCTCTCTCCCCACGCCTGCACCTCTCTAATTTAATCAAATCTTTTTTTCTCATCCTCCTCACTTCTTCTCTTCCTTTCTTTTCTCGGTATAGTCGTCGATCGATTGGTTTCATTTCATACTATAGATCTGAAAAAATAAGAATATAAAAGGTAAAAGATTAAATTTATTTTTTCTCATCCTTCTATCTCATTCCTTATATTCTTATTTTTTTTCAAATTGTATGCATTTTTTTATTCTGGTCTAGATGAAAAAAAAAATCAATTTTTGAATTTTTTTGTTGAAACTTTATTCCATTTTCATAATATATTTCCGATCTTTTTTTAGATTTCTTTTAACAAAATATGCCTTCTTAATTTTCAATATTTTTCCCAAAAAAAAATCTTTGCTTTTTTTCTTTTCGAATTTTTATATGCGCTTTCTTTATAATTTCATAACTTTAATAAAATATATTTATATTAACAAAAAATTTAAAATTTAGCCCCTGAATTTTTTGGGCCCTGTAACATGTCACTAGGTACACTTGCTAAAGAAGAGGTTATTGAGTGCAAATTTAATATGCTTACAGTGGATTTCAATTTCAGTCGATGACTCTGAGAAGCTCTGGTTTCAGGCATCTTCTTCGACTGAGCTCATGTGGTCGAATTCAGTGGTTGAAACGTCAACGATTTCGAAAGATGGTGGACGATTTGAGGAGTGGCAAAGCTTCTTCATCAATTTTTGGCGACATTGTCTTTGTTGCAGGGGAAGGCTTCGATAATAACCCTCATGCTGTTGTTTTTTTGTTTCCATTTGTCGGCTTTTTAGAGCAACTCAAGTAGTGAAGTAGAATCGTGTATGACACCAAAATATTGCTTCGGCAGATACACCATTATCTAAAAATAGTGGGTATTTCACATTTGGGCATTTTAACATCATTTCTAGATAATTTGATAATTATATTATGTACAATATTCAATATATTTATAATTTTGTATTTAGATAATTTAATTTTTATTTTTAGTTAATATCAATAATTAAATTTTTTATATCAACTAAAATAAATTTACATCGTATAATTAATTAAAAAAGCTAGAGCAATTAAAAATGAATATTAACAAACGATTCAAATATTATAAGACGAGCACAATTACATGAAACTACTACAAGCTGATTAAATTACATTAAAAACACACACAATATATAGAAAGTACAATAAATTGATAAAATTACATTAACAAAAAAAAAAGGCACACAATTACTCTAATTGATCATTTGTGCGAAGAATATTCCAATAAGGAGAAACTGGTGTGTATTACTTTGCAATTTTAATTTTTATAAGTATTTTAAATTTATTTTAAAATTTTATTGTAATATTATGACGAAATGAACATTATTTTTTATTAAACTTGCAATATTATAAATATTATTAATACAAATTATATCTACATAAGTAAAAAAAAATATCAGTAATGAGAATATTAAATGGAATATTCTATTATAGTGTAAAATGTAGTATTAAGTGCTTGAGATTTTTTCCTGACATTAAATAGAGTAGTGCAAAATTAACGGGTAAACGGTGCAACTGCTGGAGATGGTTAGCTTTGCAATTATTATCTATGGTGTTTAGTGTTCTTGCTTCTTTTAGTAAATTGTGAAATTTGTTATTGCAATTATTTTTATCTTATATGCAATTTTTTTTGTAAGTATGCAAAATTAAGCTAGTGTTATGTAATTTTTTTATTAGTATGGTAGAAATCGACTGTTGTAATTTTTTTTTTTCAATGTAGATTTTTTTACCTTATATACAAATTTCTTGTAATAATATGCAAAATAATATTAGGATTATACAAATTAGAAATTGCATATGTAAAATACATATATATATATATATATTTAATTCTTTTTAATTTAAGACAAAAAATTCTGTAAAAGAATTATAAAAAATAAATAAATTTAAATTTAAAGTCAAAAAATAAATATAAAAATAGAATAAAAAGAGAAAAGCCAGCAAAAAACTGTTGACCACCTGTAAGGGAAGCCCCACCTCATACACCAAAATCAACAGTGGATCCCACATTTTGGGCTGTTTTGAATGTTTAGATTTTTTGTGTCTTTTTTTTTTTTTTAAGGATAAGATCGTTTACAAATAAATATGAAAGTTTAGAGTACAACAGATCAATATTCTAATCCCTTGACTATATCTAATCAAGGAACAAAACTACTCCAAACCAATCGAGAGGATATGGAGAGTCCATCAAAGAGAAATACGCTATCAACAATTAATCTCAATGGCAAATAATACACCCCACACTAAGGCAATTTTACACCATCTAAAATCAGCATCAATCTCTGAACAATCCTGCACTTCAACAGGAAATCCTGTAGGATTCAAGATTATCTGACACACTACCAGATCTGAATTCTAAACGCACCATCAGGATAGGAAGACCAAATAAAAAGCAAAAAAGACATCACGCAGGGTGTAGACAATCTCACAACTGCTCAGAGTAGGAGAAGAAAATTATTATCTAAAACAGAAATAAAAGGCCAAAACGCCGAAATCTAACAACGACAACAGAAATAAAAATAAAAAACTAAGATTTAACGGGTCCTCCCACCAATCGACACCGTAACTACAGCACCGATGGACAGGATGGACCCGTTAAACCACTGAAACAAAAATAGGAGTCAGACGAAAAGGTGTGACCGGATCTGTAAGTGTGGCCTGATCTGTAAGTGCGTGAGTGAAAGAATGTGGCGGAGAGGGAGGACTCCGGCGACAACCGGCGGTCGAAGTAGAGGAGGCGGCTGGGAAGAGGAGGCGGCGGCGGGGCTTTAGGGTTTTTTGTTAGATTTTATTTAAATCACAAATTTTTTATTTTTTGTGTTTCTCTTTGCATTAGTGCATCTTAAGTATTCTTCCTTATAATTAATCTTAAAAATTGTGTCCTTCTAATATCGTATATAATAAATATATAAAATATATTTCCTCCATTTCACAATAATTTATAAGGTTGGAGGGACACACATATTAAAAAAAATAGATAAAAGTAAAAAGAATAGTATTTTGAGGAGTAATTATGAATAAAATAAAAAAGTTAATTGGATTGAGTATATATAGAGTGTGAGCCAAAAAATAAAAAAGTAATAGCAATTTGTGTAAATATGTAAATATTGTGAGGAGGAATTTATAAAAAGAATTTTCTTTTATAGACTGCTTAGTTATCATCGTACATCCAAAAAATAAATTCTACAAGTTATTCTGTGACGGAGAGAGTCTTATAAAGACAAATATTACCAATCAAATAAATAAAAAATGATGTATAATAAGTTGTTTTAAAACATGATAAATTAAAACAACAAGATATATAGTTCCATAATTTAGAAAGAAATAAATAAACACTAACACAATTAACTATGTAAAATTGATCTTGTGCAAACTCCCAACTTATATTGCATGTGTGCATATATATATATATATATATATATACATATAAATAAATAAAAGCGGGCTTTGCCCCTTATCACGATGGATTCTTGTGCCACAACACCAAAAAGCAAAAAAATTTAATCAACTATGCAACCCCTGAGAAGGGAGAAAACTTTCATGTACCTTGGCACCACTAATGGCCAGTATTACAAGACACGTGGTTGTGGTGGTGGTAATTATTAGTGCCTTCACATATTCATTCATTACACTACATTTTCGGCTAGATCATGCCATTTATTCATTCATTCATTTTGGCATTCTCGTTTTGAGGATGTTCTCTAATTATGCTCTTCTCTTCCATTTGCTGCTGATGGATCCTCAAGAAGTGGTATTGAGTGGTACAAAAGAGACCAATTACTGAGAGTATGCTTGATCATGTAAGTAGATGCTCTCATTCATTTCAAGTCTGGAAGATCTTTGAGGATCTCTTTCACTCGCAATATATCTAAAGCAAAAGCCATGAATCTTAGATTTCAGTTTTAGACTCTAAAGAAAGGTGCTCTGTCAATTGATGAGTTCATCCTTCCAATGAGAACTAATACTGACGGTTTGTTGGTTGTTGGCTACCCTATTGGTGATGGGGATCTTGTCCTTAATGTTTTAAGCGGTTTAATTTAGCTAACAGGGGTGACATTCCTTCATTGGTTTGTGCTCCAACCCATCCTTCAAACACATGACATGAGGTTGCTCCATGCTTCATCAACTGTCTGGATGTCTATCGCTCCTACTCCTAATGTGAACGTCGTTGTCAAGGATTCTAAACCAAAGTTCAAGGAAAAATCAAAGTTCTATGGCAACAAACCCGAACTCTATTGTCAGGTCTATGGCAAGATAAATCGCATAGCTCCTAAATGCAAGTGGTTAATTGTTGGTCTGGATCAAGCCTCCTCCACTACTTCAACTGCTCAACCTCCTAATACACACTCTACCTCTAAGTTTCAAGCCAACCTGGCTCATCACAGATCTCCTTTATCATTCTCTGGTAACTCTCACTCCCTCTCTACTTCTTCTACTGATATATCTATTCACCTGAGTGGTTTGTAGATAGTGGGATAACTCATCATGTAACATCAAATCTTGCAAACTTAGGCATGCAATCACCGTTGTTGGTGATGGATCTTCAGTTAAAAGTCATAATATTGGATCTATGCATTTACCTACACTTCAAGATGGTCTTATTGTTCAGTTAAACAATGTTTTTCACGAACCAGATATTACTAAAAACTCCTTGCTTATACTAATTCTGCATGTCCTGTTAATAAAATGGGTTGACACCAATGACTTGGTCATCCATCTGTAGCTACTTTATCTCACATCTTAAGATCTTTGAATATTTCTTTTAGATCTTCACATTTATCTTTATGTGATACTTGTAAATAGGGCAAAATGCATCAAAACAACCATTGTTCTACTGCTACAAAGCCCATTTCTTTATGCAAATTGTCTGCAGATGATGAAGTTGGGAACATTCAGATTAAGGAAAAGAAGGAACGTGAATTTTGGTTTCATATCTTTTGACCAAGTATTCCTTCATTAGGTAAGGCCACGTGGCAATTTAATTGCCACATAACTCTGAACCACCATTCACCTTCACATTGCTGGAATTCAACTCACTTCCATCAATCGAGAAAGCCACAGCCACCAAGCAAGCCGTCGCCACATCAGGAAGCAGCCGTCCATCTCACAACTTAATGCTCAAGCCACCGGAGAAGAAACTCAACACCATGGAAGCTCATCTAGCCGAAAACGGAAATTGCAGCCATCGTCCTTGTTATTTGTCGTCGCCGGAAAAGCTCGAAGCTTGCCGGAATCCATGGCAGCTTCGCGACAACCACTCCAACAGCCGAAACCTGCAAATCTCGTCGGAGAAGAAACCCACCGTTGCTCTGTTTCTCGCCGGTAAGAAGAAAGCCCAGCCCAAGTGCCGCCCATCTCTATTCGTTGCAACCGGAAGACGCCTCAGCACGCCAAGAAGCCCAAACCTTCGCCCCTGTTTCAAAATCAAGGCTGCCGGAATCTTTCGCCGGAGAAGACAACTCCGCTACCGCCGTTTCTGTTCAGCCGCCGTCCGTTGCTCGAAGAAGATGAGCCGAAGCCAATCAATTTTTGCCAATTGAAGTTGCCCAATGTCGGAAATTTCAGAACCACCGTTATCCTGTTGGAAAGAGATGAAGAAGAAAATGTTATCCATTTCGAGAGTTGTCAATAAAAGGTAACGTTTTCACTTCTACGACCCTTGCTTCATTTTTATCTTCACTAGGGATGGCAAAATGATCCGCATGAGTTTGTATTTTTACTGTCCTGCCTAGGGGTGTAAATGAGTCAAGCCGATTTTCAATCTACTCGTGCTCGACTCGGATAAAGATCGAAATCGACTCGAACCAAATCGAGTCGAGCTCAAGTTCGAGCTACTCGAGTAGTTCTCGAGTTCGAGCTACTCGAGTAGTTCTCGAGTTCGAGTTCGAGTTTATAAATACTCGGCTCGAGAGGCTCGCGAGCCTAATCGAGATTGAACAATATTTAATATTTTTTATTAATTTTTTTATATATAAATAAAGTTATCGAGCTCGAGTCGAGCCGAGCTTGAATTTTAGACAAAAAAGAGCTAAAATATATTTAATATTTTCTTTATTAAAATAATAAAATTATCGAGTCGAGTCGAGTCGAGCCGAGCTCGAGTTTGTCGAGTTCTTAGCCGAGTCGAGCTCGAGCTAAAAAAATCAAGCTCGATCGAGTTCGAATCGAGTTTCGAGCTTCGAGTATTGCTTTCGAGTCGAGCTCGAGCTTAACACCACTTGGCTCGACTCGACTCATTTACACCCCTAACCCTGCCCTGCCCCGTCCCATCTTGCCCCCTAGTATATATTAAATAAATATATAATATTTTATACTATATAAAATACATTTAATATATAATATTTTATAATATATAAAATAAAACTAATAGCCTACATTTGTAATATATCAAATAAATTTAAAATTATATTATTTATTGAAACTCTAATCTAAAATTATTTTAAAATTATTTTTGTTGACTATATTTTGATAAAGTTGTTGAATTATTTTTATTTTTAAATAATTTTTATTTATCTAAAATATAGTATATTATATTATTTTTAGTATATAATTATATACAACATGGGGCAGGGCAGGGCGGGACAGGCATGTGGCACAATGTTCTGCCCCGCAGTGGGGCATGGGGTAGGGCAGGGCGGCGGGGCAAAGACGTGGGGCAGGCATGGATCTTTAGATACCTGCCCAGCCCTGCCCTATTGCCACCCCTAGCCGTCACCCGTGCTTATTTTCTGAACAACCCGATCAACATAATTCGAAGAATTATGCATGTGGGTAACCATTTTCATTTCCACCCGTACGTGCAAACTGTGCTTGTGTAATTTGATTTTGAACAAGCACGGGTAAAGAGTTAAGGCACGACCCGTGCTGTTCATTTTACACCCGTGCTATATCCGCAGAAGAATAATGCACGGTTGAGGAGTTAGAGCGCGATCCGTGCTCAAGTGTCAACCCGTGCTCGTAGAAAAAAAAATCAGAAGATTGATTTGGGCTTCAGGCCCATTTCTCAGCCCAATTTCTTTAACATCACCAACAGGAGTATAAACGGTCAGATTGGGTTGAATGTCTAATTTCTAAAAAGGTTAGAGGATTGTGGTAATTTTAATTTCTTGGTTTTTGTGCCCTAATTCCAAAGAGTATAAATACCCAATTTCAGATTTTAGAGGGACACACACAACAATACTGCAGCCGGATTTTACACACACTTACACACACTTTGAGGTGTTTTCACCCCTTTTCTTAATTTCCTACTATTTTGGAGCATGGAAAGAGGTTTTGAGCTAAGATTTTGATCCTTCATCACATGCAAGAGACTAAGTTTTCTATTTCCCTTGTTTTATTTTTGTTATTATTTTAAATTTTGTAATAGTTGAAACTATGTTGATTATTGGCTAGAACACTTTTGGTTCTAGGGCTATGTAAATATTTGGACTGAAGTTTAATGTTTAATATTTTGTTTAAGTGGTGTTTGTGGGATATTTTTATTAGTATGCTTAATATTAATTGCAAACATGTTATTATCGGCCATGATAATGTGTTTATTTATGTTAGTGAGATAAGATTGAAGGATTTATTTCATTAATGGAACCTAGACATGCTACCTAATTGATTGTTAGTTTGAGAAAATGATTAATCATTAGGAGGGATTAGAATGGTCTTTTGTGCTATTGTGGATTAATTATATTTGCTAGGTAGAAATACATGCTTATATTATTCTTCCTTTGAATTAGTTGGATTGAAAAGTTGATTAATTCTACTTTAGTGACCTACCCTATGAAAATGAACACAACCACTTGATTAATTTGTTGACCATAGATGGATATTTAGATATTGCATATGCCTTAGGACCTATTTTCTCTATTGATTGTTAGTTGATATACTTGCGAGTGAAGTTTGCATTAGACTTGATTGATCATTTTATTGGTTTCTATTTTCTTTAATTATTGGAAATAGATTAAGTTCAAAACACCTTCACTAAGTGATCTTTTCTAGAAAGAACAAAACCATCTCATAACATTTTTACACTAACCCTTCCTCGTGGGATCGACTCGTATTTACCATCCTACGATTGACACCATACACTTGCGGTTGTTTATTTTATGTGTTGGAAAATTTTGGAACAGGCTCTATTGATGGTTATAAGTAGTATCTCTCCATTATTGATGATTATACAAAGTTTATTTGGATATTCCCTTTTGATTTGTAAATTTGATGTAAAAGATATCTTTACTCAGTCCATTATTTATGTGGAAAGACAATTTGTATGCAGTTCAATGTGACAATGGTGGGAATTTCATTGCTTTATCAAATGCTCTAAAACCAATGGGCATTCATATGCATTTTTCTAGCCCATATATGCTCATCAACCAAATTGGCTCTTTGAGAAAAAGCATCAACATATTACTGAGCTAGGCCTTTCTTTATTGGCCCACAGTTCATTGCCTATGATTTTCTGGTGGCATGCTTTTCACACTGCATTATTCTTGATCAACATTCTCTCTACTCCTGTTCGTAACAACTCTACACCATACCAATCTCTCTTTCATAAGCCACAAGATTACAATTGCCTCAAGTCATTTGGTTGTGCATGATTTCCTTTTCTCAGACCATACAACTCTTCAAAACTTCAGTTTAGAAGCTCAAAATGCATCTTCCTTGGTTACTCTTCTTCTCATAAGAGCAACCTATGTCTACATCTATTTGGGAGAATGTATATATCCCCTAAAGTGTCCTTCAATGAACTTGGGTTCCCTTATCGGTCTCTATTTGTCTCATCTTCTCCTTTGCATACTCCAACTTCATCTCCAATAATTACTCCTATTCCTGATTTCACATCCCTACTCCCACAAAAACTTCATCCGTTCCACAACTTCCACCTAATACATACCCTCCATCAATTTCTCATCCCCAATCTTCACCTTCTCATAATCAATTTCCATCTACTTACTCTCCCCTCCACTCATATGATTATTCCACACATGACTTCTAGTCCTCTCATACCACATCTTCAGCTTATGTTCTTTCCCTATCCTCTCATCCTATTCAGCCCAGTTTTCCTACTAACTCTAATCATATGATAACATGGGCTAAAGCTAGAATCTCTAAGCTCAAAACCTTTCACATCCACTCTTTCATTACTGAACCTTCTACTGTATCTGAGGCTCTGACACTTCTTGGTTGGAAATCTGCTATGCACACTGAATTTAATGCTTTTTTTGAAAGTTGCTAATCAAACTTGGGAACTAGTTCCAAGGTCTTATGCTCTATATCTTATTACCACTAAGTGGTTGTTCAAAATTAAATATCTCAAAGATGGTTCTATTGAAAGACTTAAAGCAAGACTTGTGGCTAGAGGCTTCCAAAAACATGCTGGAATTGATTTTTTTTTTAGACATTTAGTCCAGTTCTCAAACCTCAAACCTTGAGGCTTATGTTCATCTCTGCAGTAACAAAAAATGGTTTATTCACCAAATGGATATAAATAATGTGTTCCTTAAATGTGGTCTCAAGGAAACAGTTTATATTGAGCAATCGGAGGGCTTCATTGATCCTAACAAGCCTAATCATGTGTGTAAGCTTAGTAGAGCTCTATATGGCCTCAAACAAGCCCATATGGTTTAGTATGACACACTAAAATCCTTTCTTATAAGTACAGGCATGCAACACTCCAAGGTGGATCATTGTCTCTTTTTCAATAATATACTTGGCCATCAGCTTTTGGTTTTAGTGTATGTGGACAACATATTGATCACCAAAAATGATACAACCATGATTCATATACTGATCACTGATCTTCATCAGAAGTTTTCCTTAAATCACTTGGGTGAGGTCAACTATTTTCTAGGGTTAGAGGCTCACATCACTCTATTCTACATCAAACTTACTCAATCAAAGTATATCATTGATCTTCTCAACAAAACAAGCCTCTCTCAGTGTAAACCTTGTTCTACTCCATCCACCGCAAGTAAAAAATTATCTCTTCATGACAACCCTCCTTTCTCTGACCATTCCCTTTTTAGAAGTGTGATTGGTGCTATCTAATATCTTACCATCACTCGTCCAGATATCTCCTATTCTATCAATAAACTTTCCCAATACCTTCAGAGTCCCACTCAAAATCACTGAAGATGTGCACACGTGTACCAAGGTATCTTAAAAGTTTATTATCTTGTGGTTTGTGCTTCTTTTATGTGTCTTCTTTCAGGTTATATGTCTTTGTGGATGCGAATTATGCAGCCAGCCTTGATGATCTAAGAAGCACATCTAGCATGTACATTAAACTTGAGTCCAGTTCCCTTACTTGGAGCTCAAGAAAATAACATGTTGTGGCCCGTAGCAACACCGAGGTCGAGTATCGTGCTTTGGCTGCTGCTAGGACTGATATTCTTTGGCTCAAATCACTTTGCAATGAGTTTTATCTTCCGCTCGAATCTCCATGTATCCTATGGTGTGACAACCAAGGTGCTATCAAACTAGCATTCAGTGGAAAGTGGTAGATAGGAGAGATTTCAAATGACATGGTTTTGAAGGATTTAGAATTTCTCCATTTTAAACATAACTCAAATCTAAGTATTTGTAAATTCATGGAGAGAATAATTATTTGTGTGTGAAATCCACAAATTTCAAATCTATCCATCCAAATGGAGCCAAAATGAATTTTCAAATATACGTACTATACAAGAAAAAGGGGCAGTTTCCAGCGGTAATGTTTTGTCACTCTTTTTACAATAAGCAAGTAATTCCTTCTTCCTTTACACAATTCCTAACAGCCATTTGTGGATACTAATTTAAGGACTAAACAAATACAAGTAAACAATACCTATGTGCTTTATATATATCAAAAATAAATAAATACAACAATATATACTAGTCTATTAATTGCTATATCAATCTTTAGCTCTATTAAAACTAGGCTTCTTCCATCCACCAGGCCTGCAGCTCACAATGAACTAATGCTTACCTTCAGGACTCGATTGATCTTTAATTATATTCTCATTAGATAAAAAGATTGGAATCATGATTTGTAACGCAACACTTCAAACTAATGGTCCTGCAGCACTGGAACTGCTAGTGCTGTCATCGCGATTCGTCTCAGGAGTTGGAGACGGCGGCCTAATCATCGTGCTTTGCACGAAAGCTATCATCTAAACGAGGCAAAAGAGATCACTGTGATCAGATGATGTGCGGGAAAGACATTACACTACTACATTTTTTCTCATAGATAACAGAGTCTAGATAACGAATATTTCTAAATCCGTTATCTATAATTCAAATATCAGTTATCTATGTAATATCTGTTATCTAGTTAGAGATCAAGTTGAAACTTACAGCAGCTAAGCCAGAGCACATGATGCTAAATCCAGGGAAGTGAAATGGTGCATTATCTGATAGAAACAAAGCTAAAAAAAAAGAGGGGGAGATTTATTTTGTCACATTATAATCAATGAGATTCTTAATTTAATTTAAATTATGTTGGAAGTGAAGAGTTTTATTTAATAACCTGTTAAAGGGCTGAAAGCAAGAGGTGAGACAATGCTGGCAAAGGAAGATATGCCTGTAATGCACCCCTGAGCCTTTCCCTAATTACGTCCAATAAATTATTAAGTATTTGTTTCTCGATTTTAGATCGGATATCGAGTCATAAAAATTAAATCACAATCACCTGTTCACTTGGTCCAGTTTGTTTGGATGCAATACTACGCAGCTGGAATATGCAAGGCCAAATATTATGTCACGCTTTCAAATTTATTCCTCAGAAATTTGCTGCCAATTATACTTAAAAAAAAAAAAAAAAAGAAGCATACACATGGGGCAGCAAAAGTAGCCACAACGGAGATTACTGCTGCAGCATAAGCCACCTGCAAAATTCTCAAATAGCATTCAATAAAACGAGCAATACATTTCAAAAGGAGTGCACGGTGCAAATGATGCATACGACAATATTTTATAAAATAGTGGTTATTACGAACCCAAGGCGCCCAAGCAACGCTATAAAGTATCATCTGCAATCAACCAACACATTGTTTCAAAATTCAAAGCTAATTATGTGATAATCTTGTATGTATTTTTATTTGAAAATTAGTAAATGTGCTTACATGGGCTGCAGCGAAGAAGAGTCCTACAGACAGCATCTTTTCTTCTCCCATTAGAGGAGTTAATATGGGCATAATTATCAGCTGTTCAAATCAAAGATTTTAACAAAATATGTTACATCCGTGAGACGGGAACTCTCTCACGAAAAATTAGGGACATTTACATATTGGTTCAAAAAAAATGACTACATTTATAAATTAGTTCACAATATTGCATAAAAATATAATTTTTTTCTGCACAAAATTCATATTTTTTCTGCACAAAACTAATTTGTAACTAGCGTCAATTTTGTGAATTATTTTGTAATTTTCTCTGAAAAATTATTGTGTATCAGATTGTAAACCATTTTTATGCAGCTGCTTTGCAATTTATGTAATTTTAAACGGTATTAGTTTTTTCATTAAAAAGTACTCCATCTGTTCCACTATAAATTGTTAATTTTGTTATTTTTATCTGTATCACTATATGTTGCTCATTTGCTTTTTTACTTTTTTTTTTTGAAATTACTATTCAATTCTTTATTATTATTTTCAATAGTTTTTACTTTATTCCTATTACTTTTTCACTTTTCTCTATCACATCACTATATTAATATTTTTATAAACTTCTTAATACTTGTAACCCAAAAAGTATGGACGACTTATAAGGGGATGGAGGGAGTACTTCCTTCGTACTGATGACACTTTTTTAAGAAAAATATATTTTATATATAAAATAATGGTGTATAAGTAAATGTTTGTATAAATTTGTGAATGTGCACACAAATTGATGTTTTTTTTTTTAATAGTGTGCAAATTTATGTATGATATCTAAATACGAAAAATGTGTAAATTTATGTGGGACAAAAAGAGTATATATTTCGACAGTGAAACTGGTTTACACAATACCAATTCTCGACTTATGTACCTGTGACACCGCCCCTGCAATTCCGGCGATGATCATGAGATCTGCAAACTGATCTTTATTGAAGTGAAACTGAGCCTTCAAGTAATACTGCACGGCGCTTAAAGTTACAACAATGCCCTTTTTCGTAACTCTCACCAATCAGGAAAATTTGAAAACAGAGTATGTACCATGAGTGAAGCGTAGAGTCCAACATCTGCAACGTTGATGAAGAATGCAACTGCAGCTGCTTTCGAAAAGGTGGGGCTGCACGTCGTACAGAAACTGTGAGTGAATGTCCGTCTCGTCTAAAAGTTCGAACCGAAAAAGAAACAAGAGTTACTGGGATGACCTAGTCCTTAACAAGCAGATTGTGTCATTGATTGAAGGGAGATTTTTGTGAAGGTTCCATTTGTTGGATGGAGATTTTTGAAGAAGACAATCAGTTTCAGTGCTGTTTGCGCAAATGCTAGTCTTCATCATTGACTCTGGAAGAAACACTCTCATATACACTAAGGACACAGCTGACATTGCGGCAGCAACCTATGTATAAACACGAGTGATGTTAAACGAGCTGATTCTAATTAACGATAAATTAAATAATTTGAAATGTGAATTTTAACCGGGTAGGAAAAATTGACCCTCATAATTTTAACGAGGTAGAAAAAACTACAAATAAATTAATAAAAATATTTGTATTTATAAATAGACTTTAAATATTTATATATATAAATTTTTAATATTTTATACAAATAAAGTTTATATATCTGTGCAAATAAAAATTTATATAAACTGAGTTTATGGTGAACTCGATTTATAAATTATTATTGTTATGCATATACACTAGTATGTATTTATTTACTATCACTTTTATGTATATAAACTAGTATTGTTAAAAAATTAAGTATATTTTTATGACAGTGATAAGATATAGAATAACATTGATATTAATTTTACATAATAGTGGTACGAGTTTATCTGAACTCGAATTTAAAAGAAATCTACTCATCCGTACAAATATTATGAACCTATTTATCAATATAATATTTTTTAAATCTATTTTCAAATGGCCAATTTGTTAACATCATCATACTTGTATAAGGATTCATATTTGAATGAATTATTTATTGTACTCTATTTTAGTTAACTATATCTCTCTCGTGACCATTTCTCCTAAAGCATTAATTCCACCATTTACACATATCAATGATATCATATTACTATATTTTTAGGTATAAAAGGAAGTATGATGGAAAAGGGGAATACTTGAAATGTGGCGGAGGAGGAGAGAAATCGAGTCGAAAAATTGCCGAAAACAAAAGAAGAAGATGCCAAGCCTGACATGATACTGAATACCGCTGCTCTTTTTCTCTCAGGAACATTATCCGCCTAAAGAAAAAGAAAATAAAATGTGAATTTTTAATAATTAATTATTAATATTAAGTTAGAGATAAAAAGGAAGAATTACCACATATGCGAGAGCAAGAAACTGAACGCTTCCTTCAGTAGCCATGGAAATCAGAGTTTTTAGCACATAGTATGCGTAGAAGTAATATTTTGCTCTACTGTATGCCAGTATCACTGCAAACATAATTTTGTATTAGACGCAAACACATTTTCTGGAATAAATTGGTTTTAATTTTAAATAAATCAATATAAACTTTAACAAATATAATACTACCTCCGTCCCGTAGAAATTTACACCGGGAATGACCTTTCTAAGAAAAATGTGTTTTATAAATAAAATAGTGACATCTGAGTAAATATGTGTATAATTTTTTTAGTATGAATGGAAATCAAAGATTTCGTTTTTAATAGTGTGCAAATTTATTTGTGATGTTAAATAAAGAAAAGTGTGCGAATTTTCATGGATGGTGGAAGTATTATATTTCCATCCAATTCTATATTACAAAATTTAACAAATTTGCAACCCATATATCAAAAAAATAATCACTTGGGCTATTCGAGAGAATCACAATCAATTTAGGCCTTCCAATTTAAGCCCAATAATTGTAATTAAAATTGGGTCAGGTTATTCGTACTAGCCTTTTTGTTAATACACTAGCCAGATTAATACACTATTTTTTTTAAAAATATACTACCCTTTGTTCGGCAATTTTTTTTGGAAATGACAACTTACAGAATGAGTCTATTTGTTGTAGACCAGTTTCATACAAAATGTTATTAGTTATTTTTATTTTATTAATATTATATTACTATATTTTAATAAAATAATTAATATTATTAAAATTAACGCACAAAGTGCGACACACAAAACTTATTCAGAGTATACTTTGGCTATGTGCTATTGCAGTAAACATTAGTACAATATGTTTTTTGCTTTCTCCTTTTCCTTTTCTTCCCATGCTTTATTCCTCTCTTTTCTGAATTTACTTTTACTTTCTTTTAATTTAATGGACACATAATATTTTTTTCAATGGGTAAATTTTATATAAAAATGGTTAATAAAAGGTTTATAATAAAAAAAATTAAACTATTAAATATTTAATCAAGGCTAGAGTATTAAAATTATTATTAGGAATATAAAAAAATTTAGTAAAAAAAATTAATAACAATTAAAATATAATACCAATTTTTTATATTTCTTATGAGATTTTTAATATATTTAATCAAAAATATTTGATATTTCATGATAATTTTATGATAAAACTATATAAACTATTTTTATACATTTTTTTTTCTTTTGATACATAATTCTTTTAAGTGTTATGGTAAACCGTTTACCTATATACTAAAAAAGAACATATAACCAGTAACCTATTTACGATTTTGCTTAAAAGGGATGGAATTACACATCAAGAGAAATTGAATTCTTATAAATTGAAAGGTCTAAACAATTTATAACTCCCTATATCATATACATGAAGTTGCACATTTTTCCCTTTTAGACGTCCCATACAAATTTGTACATTACAAAAAAAAAATTAATTTGTATGTACACTCACAAAACTATACACACATTTACTCATATGACACTCATTTATTTATAAATTATATATTTTTTAAAAATGTATCATCCCATAAAGTGCAAATTCCAACGGAACGGGATGAGTAAAACATAAAATTCAACATTTACGAAATCCAAGGAGACGATAATATACTATATTATTCATTGTGCATGTCTAATATGCAATTAGTGCACGGTACATTTATAAACAATTGAAGTTATTTACACTGAAAACCATGAGATGATCACACTTAAAAATATGGGCCGATTTTGCTTCTGTCATTTTCAATCATTTTTTGTTACACAATTTTCTTTTAAAATTCGTAAAAACTGAAATTCAGAACCTATGTAACATAAATGATAAAAATCATAAATCTACTGGGGTTAGATTTGACTTAAGAAGTCGACCGATTTTATTTCACAGGAAAAAAGATCACGAAATAATTATGTCATGTCTTATTCTCATGATGAGCCAATTAATTAATATCATAGCAAAGAAAACAAAAATCACCAAAACATATATTATCCCTCACGTCTTAGTCTCAACTAAACCATAGCAAACTTAATGCCCACATTTAAAAAAGAAAGAAAAAACCACCGTAGGCATCAACTAGTACAGCTTGTAGATTAAGAGAGAGAACATTATTAGATTATTAGACTAATTATCCAACTAATGTAAATGTTAAGTAAAGGAATCAAATAGATTCTTTCATCATATCTGAATATACTCATTCAACAACCCGGATTCGGTTCCTACTGAAAACAATCAAACGCATATTAAATTGTTCATTCATTAAATCTTCTCGTCAAAACAAAAAAGTTGAGAAATTCAGTCCATAATCGAAAAGGGTATTAAAAAATTTTAAAAAGTAAATTCATTTCACATATTTATACCAATTTGAATTTTTAGATCCCACGGAATTCCTTGGAGAGATTTGTTCAAGAGTGACCTTTGGATCGCACTCATCCATGGGTGTATGTGATTCAAAGTTTCACATCTCCATCTCAACTCTTTTTTTCATATATTTTGTTTATAGATATTTCAATTATTTTTTTACACCTTAAAATAGTTTGTATACACATCTACAAAAATCAATTAAATATATATTTTAACTTTTATTATTTAATTTCACACTCGTGTATTAATTTTTATCCTTAATTGTATATCAACCATGCTACAATTAAAGAAACAATTAATTAGGTGGGTTAGCTCACATGACCACCGGGCCCCACATCCGGGATGAGTGACCCGGTTTCGATTCCATTTGAAAATGAATTTAGGGAGATATAAAGTTGATTTGAAAATAATTCTTGGATTATTTGGAGGCTTGGTGAACTAACTTCTAACTGCTAACAATTACTCCCTCAATCCATGAAAATTGGGTCACTTTTTTTGCAGGTGGTTTAATGCAATATGTTGAAGGATATTATGTGATATTGTGAGGTCATTTACGAATTTAAAAATTGTATATGAAAAATATGTTTTTATACTTTTCATATACAATTTTTAAATTTGTAAACGGACCTCACAATACCTCATAATATCCTCCAACATATTGCATTAAATCACGTGCAAAAAAGGTAATACAATTTTCATGGACGGAGTAATATTTATGGATAAAAAAAAACAATTAAAATAACAATAAAGAGGGATTAGGATTATATATTACCTAGGGGAAAGACTGATAGAGTGATGGGAACAGTGAGCATGACTTTTCTTCCATAAATGTCGGAGAGATTCCCAACCAGCGGCATCACCATGAGTGATCCCAAACCTATTATCTGCACCAACACACACACACATACGACTAATCATTATTTTCAGAAATATTATTGATTAATTTTCAACTCATGACTTCATAATATAATTTGTGACATTTATTTTAATGAATCCAACTATTCCTCCTCTTTTAATCAAGAAATTAAATAATTCAATTATCATTGAACAATGATTTAATATAAATAAAATTAATCTCTACAGTATTTGAACCATGAAAAAATTTATTTCATTTTAAAATTTCAAATCACTAACTCATTTTTTATTTTTTTTTAATAACGGAGGGTGTTAATTACCACAATTGTGTATTTAGTGTATGTTTCTATTTATTACAATTATCAATATATGTGAGATTAAAAAAAACTAAAGAAAAATTAAAGACGAGAAAAGAAAAAAACTAAAACAATTAAAGAGAAAAAGAAAAAAGAAAAAGAACGGGAGAAAAGGGAAAGAGAGTGACAATTACGATTGGGTATCCTTGTTGTCTTCCACATGTTACTTTTACGCAGAGCAAATGATACTTATTGATAAAGTTAACAACCATTCGTTGAAACAAATCATACTACATTAGAATATTTGAGTAGACAATTATAGTACATGGCCACATGGTTATTATGTATCCTAAAAATGATTCATATTATTATATATTAATTTACTTTATTTTCTTTAAATAAAAAAAAATTAATTTATTTTCTAAAAATGAGAACACTATATTTATTTATATGTCTAATCACATACTCCTCGTCTCAAAACTACTTTCACATTTTTTTTATTTGGACGTCCCTACTATTCTTTCACACACCTAAAAATGGAACTTTTTATACTCACAAAAGTCAATGAAGTATTTTTTTTCTGATTTTATTATTTAATTTTACACTCACATATTTATTTTTCCTTGATTCGAGTGTTCAGTACACCTATGAAAGTAATTCTGGGACGGAGGGAGTATAATATTTTTCAATTTTATATTTAAATTGACTACAATATGTACCCCTTGCTTTTCATATTTTTTAAAAATTTGTGCAAAAATTAACAAGACTATTTTTCGAGAATCACTACCAAAAAGATTAACATTTAACGACATAGATTCATCAATCGAAACTTCTCCAATTGAAATCTTTAATGATGGATTTCTATTACTAAAAAGCAATTAATTTTTTTTTTGTTATTAAAGTGTTTTAGTTAGAAAGGCTATAATTACAAGAATTTTAATCTTGTCATTAATTAAAAATTAATTTTTCTTGTAAAAAATGTGAGTATTAATGTTGAGACAGGTCCCTACCCAATACGTGATTAGCATACGACGATTTGACCAGCAACCAACCAGTACATGGGGTTGAGTAGTTGACGAGACATAGATACAACCTATGAGATGCACTATTAGTGGTAGACTTAAATTCGAGGGAATTAAAGCCTAATGTTATATATACACCTCTCCTCACCTATGTTTTAAAAGCGGAAGCGGAAGTTGAACCGGATATCCTTAATATTTGCGGTCGGATCGGTCGGATCGGTCGGATCGTTAATAAAACGATTGAACCGGTATGACATCATAATCAAATAATATGTAATTATATACAAAAATTAAAGACATTATAAATATTTTTTCTCTAAAAATATTAAGTTTTATGTACAAATGACTATAATAATTAAATAAATATACATCTAACATTGTTATTTAAATTATAATTTTAACTATCTAAATTAAATGTCAATATTTTACTCAAATTAGACCATATATCATAAAAATATCAAATGTAAAATTAAGTTCACCAAATGTCTTAAAAATATTAAATATATAAGTTCATCAAATGTCTACTATTAACAACATAAACATATTTAATTTGAATGAATATCAAGTTTAACACCACTAAAACTTGATCTCATGATTTCAAGTCCAAATTTCTTAAATAATTTAGTAGAAATATGTGAAAATAATATTATGAATTTGGGAAAAAAATAAGGATAAAAAAATGTGATTGAGATAATATAAAACAAAAAATCAAAGCTGAAAAATTGAGTTTCAGTGAAAATTATAATTGCAAAAAAAAAAAAAAACTTAATTTAAAAAAAAAAAAAAGCGCCGAGTTGACCGGTCCAACCAGTGACCGGTCCGACCCGCTTTTGCCGCTTTTGACCGTTTTATGAGCGCTTTAGAAGAAGAGCGGCCCAACGCTTTCGAACCGTTCGGTATGTCGTCCGAGTAGCGGTCGGACCGGTCCGACCGGCCGGTCCAACCCGCTTTTTAAAACATAGCCCCTCTCCATTTCGCCCCCCCCCCCCACCCCAATAATTAAATTGATAAAAAACTTGTATAAACTCGAGTTGTCGGTGAACTCAGGTTATCAATTATCACTCTCATGTGTATACACTATAACTGTTATGTAAATTCAGTATCACAGTTATACATATAAATTATCACTGTTAAAAAGTTAAATATATTTTTATAACAATGATAGTATATATGAATAACAATGATAGTGATTACACATGACAGTAATACGAATTCATGTGAATTCGATTTCACAAGAGACCTACTCAATTAAATTTTACTCCTATTTAAGATGGCTTGACCGTACAACCACCTAAATAATAATAATAATAATAATAATAATAATAATAATATTATTATTATTATTATTATTATTATTATTATTATTATTATTATTATTATTATTATTATTATAATTATAAGAAGGAAAGAATGTGCTATGACATCATGTAGCATATATAATAAATATTGAAATCTAAAGTATTATAATTATTTATGTTTATAACATGCACAAAAAGTTGATTTGATTTGATCCCACCAATATTTATATAATTTAGAATTTCACAAAGTAACGTGGGGGATCAGTGATGTCCCATAATATAGTAATAACAAAAGACACACATATATATTAATATAGCGTGAATTTTAAAAGTAAAAAATTGCAGAAATTATATTGGACAGAAATAGAAAGCTGAGGTACAAGGAAAATTCCCAGAATTGAAAAGAATGATTTTAACATGGCACTCTAATTGAACTTTTTATACACACATGACGCACTAAATTAACTTTTACATGCACATCTCTTCATTGCTTCTATTCCATGACTTCTCAATTAAGAGAGAGAGAGAGAGAAAGAGACACTAATAAAGTATATAAGTATGGGCTCCCAATTCGTGTGTTTTGCTTACCAAGGGATATTTATTAGTTAGGAAATAATAATTTCAAAGATTATTGAAAACCTAGTTATACACTTAAAAAAAAAACCAGCTATACCTTAATTAATTATATGATATATATCACTGTTTTCAAAACCGGACCGAACCGGAAACCGGTCCGGTTACACCCAAAAAACTGTTTTTACTGTTGAACCGGTCAAAACCAGTCAGAACTGGTGTGAACCGGTCAAACCGGGTTTTGTTTTTTTAAATATTAATATTTATTTTTTTATTTATTTATATTTGTCTTCTTAATTATAATCAAACCAAAAGCCAGAAACTTACTTTCCATTAAATAAAAAATAAACGACTGAAGAACTAAAAAATATATAAAAAAAACCTATTTTGATTGAGTTATTTGTCTCTTTTGTATTTTGTGTTATTATTTTATGACACTATTGTATTTTATTTAATTTTTATAAGTGGATATTTATTTAATTTAACATAAAAAATATTAAAAAATAGGTATAAATTATTTAACGGTTGAACCGTGAACTGGTATTTTGTCCGATTTGGTCACCGGTCCGATTATGAAAACACTATGTTTCAAAATAAATGTATGATATATATAGTGCTAGATGTAAACGTACAATTTAAAATAGCGGATGACAATTTTTTTTATAAAATTAGAATACAAATAAAAAAATCTATATACAATAAAGAAAATATAAATTTCAAGGGGGACCAGCCTCGACACCTCATCCCCCTAAATTCATCTCGGCATCTATACATTTAATTATGTTAACTATAAATTCTCATTCCGAACACACACACACACACA
>JAPKLY010000533.1:110891-129222 GCA_026898435.1 Prunella vulgaris
GGATAGATAATTTTATCTTACGAACCAAATGAGCCCTTAATATAAATATGATAATAACGTATAAATAAATTTAAGCAATCAATTAAAATAATAATAGGCCATATTTACGTGAAATTATCGCATATGCGGTGGATATAATCGAAAAATATTGTGATTATTTTGGTACTATTGATAGCTGAAATCTTATCTTGCTAATTTAATTTTTGTTATACTTTTGTGATGATAACATTAATGAATCTCAGCCTGAAAGTTTGAAAAGGGCGGCAGAATTGAGAAACTGATGGTAAAGAGAAATCCTACCTTGCAAGCGAGGTTTCTTTCCACCAATTAATTTCTAATTTAATTTTCAACTTATCTTTTAAATATTACGAATTTCCTCAGCTTCAATATTGTTCAATTCAACCATGGGCAAACAACTCTAAATTGGTTTCAACATAAAATTTGTTTATATATTACTCCCTCCGTCCCGCTATAAGTTACTCGTTGCTTTTGGGCACACGAATTAAGGTAAAAGTAAAAAAGTATAAGTGATATGATAGAAAAAATGAAAAAATATAAGTGATATGACGGAGAAAAGTGAAAAAGTAATGAAAATAATGTAAAAAGTAGTTAAAATAATAATAAAAAAGCGAGTAGTAGTTTCCAAATTAGGTAAAAAAGCAATGAGCAACATATAGTGGGACGGACGAAAATGACAACATGAGCAAGTATTTGCATTCTTTTAACGATATTGTACTCCCCTCTATCCACCAAATTATTTTCTATTTTTCTTTTTTGGTTATCCACATTTTTTTTTCATTTTCTTATTTGAAAACAACCTACATTCACAAATAAAAATTTGGGCCCACAATACCTTCACTTTTTTTACTTTATCTATCATTTTAATATAATATTAATTTTCATTAAATCCCGTGTCACCACAAATTAAAAATAAATTGTTGGACGAAGGGAGTAATTAATTTCATTAGTATTTAGTAGTTTGATGATAATACTATATGACAAAATTAACTATTATCGTTTTAAGTTGCACGTTGAAACCAATTTATAAGAGACATGATACGTATTATTTCACTCGATCGGATTATTCAAATTTGTAAGGGTTTAAGTTTTATGTCCCGATTCAAAGGACTTTGCTAATTAATTTTGTTTAGTGATGGAGATATTGTTGAAGATAAATATGAATATTTAATTTAGATATATATATATATATATATTTATGCTTAATCAGGAGATTTATTTTATTTTATTATATTTAATATCTATATATTTTTTATTTTCCAAGTATACTTTGTTATAAATACATAGGTCCTACAATGTTATTAAAAAATTGAATTTTAATATTGAATTATTATTGTGATGCCGAATATAGGTACGATAATAATATTTCGTGTTTTATAGTTCCTCAACGTTATTAGAATGTCTTTTTTATGGATAATGACATTGTACCCACAAATTAGTAGTTAACCTATTTACTTATATCGGCTCAAGTTATACCATTTTAGGCCCTGCTAGTTATAACCTAAATTGCTATAGTGATACTGCTATTTAATCTAAGTAGTTGCGAAACCGGGGCTCTTAATAAATAGGAACACACTGTGATAGTTTTACTGTGATGGTTCATGAACTAACACTCACCGCCCATAATAAATAGTACATGTTGCTTTATACAATTGTTCATAATATATAGTCTATTTTTTTAAAATAAAAACAATTATAATCATTATTTTCATATTTTATTCTAATACATTTATTTTTACACATCAAATTTATATTAATACATTTACTTTTATATATTATATTTAATTTTTTAATAAGTATGCACAATAAAATTGGCCTATTTATATGGACGGAGGGAGTATAAATTAACAGTCATTTCTTCTAAAATATCAAAATGTCATTATATTTCAAGGCGCCTTGAGCCCGTCTCACAAACTTTGACCATAGAAAAAAAATTGTTGTGCTTTTTTGGGAAGCGAAAAGTACAATATGATTCAATAAATTGACAAAAATTATATATTGGTCCCGTGCAAAAAACACTTTCGTACAACCGTGCAAATTTTTTGAACCAATTTATAAATTAATATAATAATTTTTTTGAACCAATATGTAAGTGACCTTTTTGGGAATTGTGTAATTTATGGATCATAACTTTACTAGTAACAGAGATTTATTCAGATTAGAGGAAAAATTAGCACATAACAAAAGATTCAAAATATGGTTGAAGAAAAAATTCAGTAGTTCCCATCTGATGAATAAATGTGCCCAAAATGGTAAAAGAAAAGAAAATTGAAACCCCCTTCTAAATATGCAGTAAAATAATTATCTCATGTGAAAATGTAGCTAATTGGACTTAACATAATTGAGTGAGTTATTATTAGAAAAAGACAGCATAGCTTAATATTACTCAGTAATTATTCCCTCCGTTTTATTTTAAACAGGTTGTTTTTTATTTAATATTAATAATTATTCCCTCCATCCAATATTAGTAAATTTATTTTTAATTAAATATTGAAAGATGAGATAAAATATTATGAGTTTCGTTTATAAATATTACCATACCTCATGAGTATACCCTACAACATATGGAAAAAAAATAACCGTGAAAGAATGGGTCAAATAGAATCGGAGATAGGTAATATTATTTATATAAAATTTTTGTGTATCCTCACGTGTTATTAATTTATAAATATTTTATGATTATTTATATTCCTACCTAAAAAAGACAAATTGGCAAGAGTAATTAAATATCTTTTGAAAATTAAATCGAAAGCAATGGATAGTTTAGAACAATTTAAGCGACAGTTAATTTGATAAAGAATAATTGGTAAATATAGTTCACACGAAAATGATGACTAATTTAATTTGTATTACATATATATAAGTAGGTGATGATTAATGATTAAGTAATAATATTAATACGACGAACATACCACTTGTTGAGCTCCGGTGAGATATATAGCTAACGAGCACTCATCTTTTCCGGGGCAAAGCGCCGCCATTGTGACGTCGGTGATGGCCGGAACCACCATGACGCTGGCGAAACAGTGGAGGAACACCGTCATGAACAGGTGGCTCAGCCCGAACACCTTCACCATATTGTACGAGTGAGTGTGTGTGTGTGAGAGAGAGAGAGAGAGAGAGAGTGAGTGAGAGAGAGTTTAAAGAAAAGGGGGGTAAAGTAAAGAAGAGATCTCTGATGCACTCTTAAGTTCTTAAAGCACAAGACTGAGTCGATCTAACGTGCTCCTTTTATACTATGTACGTACTTCAAGATTAATTCAGAGTCTCAGTCGTAGTATAGTAAAAGTTGTGCACAATATTCTTTAATTTGCCATTAATAAATATTGTTAAAATAAAAAAATAATATACACAAAAGAAAAAGTTAAAGCAATAAATGAAGGATCAGAAGGTAAGCTATGTTTGGGGAGAAAATAAAAGCAACAAATCACAAGTGCTAGTTTTGTGAATAAGGTACGTAATTAAAGCTGGATCAACAAATTTGTAAACCATTTTTTTTACACAAATTTTAAATTTTCAAGTATATTAATTGTCAGTATTATGCATTCGCATTATTACTTTAAAAAATTATACATTTTTTTAATAATAATAGTACATAGTATCTATATATATATATATAAAATAATAATAATAATAATAATAGAAAAAAATCAGTTGAATTTGGGTTCACAAAATATATGTGTAGAGTTAAAAGTGGAAAGTTAAGGGCAGAAGTGAAAGAGTAAGGAAAGTGCGACGTTGAAACGATGCGTAGCTTGTAAGTTGATGCAAAGCATCAAAGAGGCTTGTATAGTGGGGGAGAGGCTAAGTTTATAACAATGCCTCACGCATTAATGCGTATAAGCATGAACCACCCAAATGTACAAACAAACAAAAATATATGAACTATTTTCATAATTGTCATGGCCACCCGAATCAAGAAAATTGAATATGTGAATGTAAAATTAAATAATGAAATAAGAAAATATGTATTTTATTAATTTTTATGAATGTAAACAATTTCATTTTTAAATTTGTGAAAATAGAATTGAAACGTTCAAATAAAGTAAATGCGAAAGTAATCCTGAGATGGAGGGAGTATTATTGTTTTTGCTTTATTAATTTTTTTATTTAGACAAACTATAGTATCGCTGAATCCCAATTCTTGTGACACAAAAACATATATACAAATTTCTAGGGTAGAAATATTCATTTTTAAAAATTCGCGGATCTAAATCGGATCGAGTCGGATTTGAGCATTTTTTTTTTTCTGAAATTCACATAATTTGTAATTTTAGTTTTTTTTCGCCCCAGGTATGTTATACGATTTGGGTAAATGCATGTTACTTTAAAGTAAAATATTTTTAATAATCAGACTAAGGGGCCGTTTGGTATAATTGTAAGGAATGAAAATGATATAGGAATGGAAAGAGTATGGAATGAAAGTCATAGTTCTCATATAGCTGAACTATGGTTAATTCCTTAGTTTTTGGGAATTAAAGTCATAGTAGAATCATTCCAAACACACACTATGACTTTGATTATCATTACTCACCATCAAAAGTCATTAATCAAACACTCCCTAAATATTGTTTTCTACATATATTCATTTGTTTTTGTAGAAATAAATATTTTTCATACAATGTAACACATGTATATATTACATTGGGGATAGAGATTTTTGGTCCCATAACTTTTGCACTTTTCAAAAAACGTCCCAATAAAGTTACTTTATCCAATTACGTCTCAAATGTCTATTAAGTATACAATTTACGTCCCAAATCTCCCCGAATTTAATTGGAGTAAACGAAACGACGTCGTTTCGACCCCATGTGCCATTTAAATTGGGGCTTTCCGACGATCACGTGTCATTTGGGACGTAATTGGATAAATTAACTTTATTGTGACGTATTTGGAAAAGTGCAAAAGTTATGGGACCAAAAAAATTTCTATCCAATTAATACTTGTTTATAAGAATTACTCCTATGTTCTAAAGGAAATTTATACACTTTATATATTTGGACCTCTTACATTAATTTGCAAACAACTAAGAAAGATAACATCGATTTGCGTAAACACTCGCAAAATTATACACATAATAATTCGTATGCCACTACTTTTTTAAAAAATTATTCTGTTGTTCCGTGACTATCTTTCACATTATATGGGACTACAATAATTTATTAAAATATGAATTAAAATCAGTGCATGATTTTTTGTCAACAATATTTGGATATCTTATATTTGTTAAAAAATTTAATTTCATATTGCATATTTAATATATTTTAATTTCAAATTTTGTTATTATTATTATTATTATTATTATTATTATTATTATTATATTATGCTTAATAAGATTTATTTACTTTGTGAATTTTAAAATAATTTCATTAGAAAATTTTCTTAGATTCATAAACTAGTTTTCAAATTCGTTGTATGGTTTTTATGTTCACTTAAATTATTTCTAAAAATCACTTCATAATTAGTAATTAGATTATTGAAATAATTTGAAAGCTTTAATTATTTTGTAAGTGATAAAAACTTATATATAAAATATTTTACGGTGTGAAATATACCAATTTATATAAAACATTTACGTTGTGATAAAACTTATATTAAATGTTTCACCGTGTGAAACATGCTAAAAGATAAAATTTATATTACTAATTTAAAAAAATTAATTTTTTATGTTTTTAAAATAACTATAAGGAGAATATGTATTTTTAAAATAACATATACAAATTGGTTCTTATTTTTTTTATTGATTTATATTGATAATATATTGTTAATGTACTAATAGTCTAATACATCTTTTAATATTTATCTATATTACTATAAGTACAATATATATTTTTCATATAATATAATAGCAAAATATGTGTTATTATAAGAAAAAATATTATTTTTTCATAAATATTTATTTTTTTGTATAGAAATAATTATTATTTTTATATAATAATGCATATAAAATAGTAAAAAAAATGTGTTACGTCCCATAACTTTTGTACTTTTTATATAATAATGCATATAATTTATTTTGGTCCCATAACTTTTGTACTTTTCCAAATACGACCCAATAAAATTAATTTATCCAATTACGTCCCAAATGACACGTGGTCGTTGGAAAGCCCCAATTTAAATGTCACGTGAAAGGCACATGGGGTCGAAACGACGTCGTTTCGTTTACTCCAGTTAAATCCGGCGAGATTTGAGATGTAAATTGTATACTTAATAGACATTTGAAACGTAATTGGATAAATTAACTTTATTGGGACGTATTCAAAAAAGTGCAAAAATTATGGGACAAAAAAATTTTCTATCCCTATTACATTGTATGTGTAGCACATATTTGTTCTTAACAAAAATACATTTGATTTTACAGTAGTGTATGTTTGCTCATATAATAACACAAATTGGGGAACAAATATGTCTTACAATTAGAGTAAATGTGTGTTATTGTAAATGTGTGTTACTGCAAATGTGTGTAACTATATATACAAATATTTATTTGTCCTTAAAAATATATATATATTACTTTACATAACATATGTAAGGTATTAAATGATTGATGTATCAGTACATGAACAACATATTATTAACATAAATCAACAAAGAGAATTAAAAATAAATTAAGTAACACATATTTATTCTTGCAAAAATACATATTTCCTTATAATTACTTGAAAAGTACAAAAAATTAATTTTTTAAGAATTAGTAACACATATTTTGCCTAATAGTAACACACATTTGCCCAAATTGTAACATATCTGGGAGCGAAAAAACTTGAATTACAAGTAGCGCGAATTTAAAAAATAATATCCAAATTCGACCCGGTTTAAACCCGCAAATTTTTTAAAAATGGATATTTCTACGAAAAAAATTCTACACAAGTGTTGCTCTTCTAAACAAAAACTTGTATAAATTTTTTTACCGTAGAAATTATTAAAATTAAACTAAAAAAAGATTTTAAGTCACGCGCGTTAAGCGCTCCGCATTGCCAACTAATATCCGCATGCATAGTCAACGTATATAGGGGTGGAGCAAATACCAAAAATACCGGTATACCGTACTTACCATACCGAAAAATACCGAATTTATCGAAAATTTCGGTACGGTATCGGTATAGAATTTTAAAATTTTTGGTATACCGGTATATACCGAAATACCGAAATATTTTCGGTATAAACCGGTATACCGGTATATACAATTTTTGTATTTTAATATTAAAATTTAATATTAAATTTTATTTTATTTAATTAAAATTATACTTAAATTATTCGGTATGGACCGGTATGGCGGTATATACCGGTATGGGCGGTATACCGACATAGTCGGTATTTCGGTATGGACCGGTATTTCGGTATAGATCGGTATATATCGAAATATAGGTACGGTACGGTATACCGAAATTTTCGGTACGGTATACGGTATGCATTTTTGGTATACCGAAATTTCGGTATACCGAAATCCGGTATACCGAAAATTTCGGTACGGTATCGGTATGCAAAAATGCATACCGAAAATTTCGGTACGGTATACGGTATGGGCGGTACGGTACGGTATGCCACCCCTAAACGTATATGCTCCCAGGGTTAACCCCATGTTTTTTTTATTGTTGTGGTTTATAAAAAAATCAAATAATATGTTATAAATTTAAAATTTTGCTTTCAATTTGTGCAATTATATAGACAAATGCATGATACTATAAAGAAAAATGTATGCTACTTTCTACACTAAATATTGTTATTTTATATATATTTATTTATTTGTATAAAATAAATATTTTTTATAGAATATAAGAGAAATGTGTATTAATATAAGAAAAAATATTAGTTTTTTCATAAATATTTATTTATTTTTATAGAAATAATTATTTTTTCAAATAATAACACATAAAATAATAAAAATTGTGTAATTACATGAACCAATATACATAAATTTAAAGGAATGATGATTGAATTAAGAAAACATATTTATTCTTATAAAAATACATTTTGTCCTTACAATAACACAAATTTGTCCATTTAATAACACAAACTGGAGAGTAAATATGTGTTACTATTAGAGTAAATGTGTGTTACTATCTTATAAAATATTATTATTTTATATATATTCATTTGTTTTTAGCACTACTACAGTTTGAAGCTTGCATAGCTCTACTTAGAGAGCTCATTTGTCAATGAGCTCTCTAAGTATATACGAAAATTTTTTAAAAAAAGAAAAAAACTTACATAGCGATTAAAAACCGCTTTAACAAAAAAATATTTTTTTAAAATATAAAAAAATATGAGAAAGCGGATCAAAACCGCTATAAAGAATTAAAGCGGTGAAGAACCACTATACTTTAAAACGGTTTATAACAGCTATGGGCTTTCAGCGGTTCAAAACCGCTCTGAAGCCCAATAGCCCTTAATTTCTTAACCTAACCCTCCATTATTTATCTCATTCCAAAACAAACTCCATATACATATATATACTTCTCGACTTCTCGGAGCAAACTCAATATATATTGTTGATGTGAGTGTTGAGACCAGTGCTATCACATCAGGAATCACACCCATCCTCCAGGACATCTTCCAGGATATTCTTTCTAACGACTAACTTTTTAGTGTTGCTCGAATTGTCTTTGCTATCATTTCAGGTCAACATCCTTCAGGAAACTTGTTCCAGTGATTAACTGCTTAGTGTTGCTTCAATGGTTGTCCTTGGTGCTGTCCCTGGTCAACGACGGTCAACAGCGGTTATTCCCATGTCCCAGAATATTCATGATACACCTAGAAGGATCTAGAACATCTAGAAGGACCTGGAATCAAAGGAACCGAGAGTTAAAGAAAGAAAGTTACATGGAAGTTACCTCAACTCCTACAAAAGTGGATCTCAACTTGTCTCCATGATTTCCACTTCATTGATGGACGGATCCACATTCCAACTCTATAAATAGATGAGGAATACATCCAGAAACCTTGAGAGAGACTCCACACTACATATAGAAGCAACCCGCATTTATCAGAACCTATTTTACGGTTTCAGTGTAGTGATTTCACATGTGTTGTTACATTCTGTACAACACTGTGTATATTATTATCCCATACGTTTTGCTGAGCTGTTCACAGGTAGTGGAAGTTTGTGCTTGAAGTAGGCTTAGACTTAAGAATCTAGGTTTGCCATTTGAGAACTTGTTTAGATATTTTATCGAATTTTATATTTGAGATTTGGAAGGAATGTTTCCAAGTCTCGAATTTATTTTTGTAATCACTTTTTCCAAGTTAGTGATATTTAAGCCTTGAGGCCGCCACAAACTAATTTTAGTTTGTGGAAAGATTGAGTTAATCCTTGTGTTCAAAGTCTTCCGATGTTTACTTATTCTCTCTACATTATTCTGAACACAATAAGTATTGTCTTGAGTGTTGCCACATTTTGAACAATACTTCAACTCAAGGTACCACACAACACTATCATATATATACTCTCTTTCCCCTAGACGACGTCGACGCTGAAAGCCGCCGCCTCTTGCTGAAGGCCGCCGTCGCCTTTGAAAGCCGCCGCTCAAGGCCACCATCGTCCCGCTGCTCTCCCCTGAATCTAACGGCGTAGATCTAAAAAACGCCGCTTATGACCGCAGATCTGGAAACGTTAATTGTAGTGGGAAGGTATAGCATGAATATTAATTAATTTTTCACAAAGTGAGGCATATATTTTTTGGTATCTCAATTTAGCAGTAAGTTGAGGATTACTGCCTATGTTTGTTGACAATAAATTTTTTATTTAGATTTGATTGAAAATTATATTTCTTAATTCTGATTAGATTTTTTTTTTTACTTTAAAATCATGATAGCCATCTTAGTTGTTGATATTTTTTCAGTCACCTATATATACATGGAATATATATACATACATATATGATGAAGAGCAGTTTCTAAGAATGATATATAAAAAGTTAACCCTTTTCTTTTTCTTCATTTTCAGCTTTTAATTATATATTATTTTGTTACTCTGTTTTCTTCTCTAATTCTTACAGTTGCATTAATTGATTTTCTATTTAATTGTTTATTGTGATTTTTTCATAATACAATCAATTTGTTTCATTTTACAAACTGATACTACTAATGTTTGAAAATTATAATTCTTCATTCTCTTTAATTTTTTTTTTACCTCAAAATCATGACAGCAAATATTAGCTGCACGGATAAAAATAGCACTAAAAAATATAAATTAAAAAAAAAAGACCTTAGAGAACGGTTATAAACCGCTCTTTAAGATAATTATTTAAAAAAATCGATACATTTGGAGAGTAAGATGAATTCTGGGACTGCAGTTCTCAACTACTTTTTAAGTGCGTTTTGGAGAGCAGTTTTTTAAACGCTTTCTAAACTTAGATAGCTTTGGCTTGGAGAGCTCTTTTAACTGCTCTCTAAGCGGAAAAATAAGAGTTCTCCAAGTCTTTTTCTGTACTAGTGTATAAAATAAATAATTTTTCACATAATGCAAGAGCAAAATGTGTGTTTCATAAGAACAATTATTGTTTATTTACAAATATTTATTTATTTTTATAGAAATAATTTTTTTTCATATAATAACATATGTATTACATGAAACAATATACCTAAATTTAAAGGAAAATTTTAAAAATTTAGAAGCACATATTTATTCTCATAAAAATATATTTTGTCCATATAGTAACACACATTTGTCCATATAGTAACACAAACTGGGGAGCAAATATGTGTTACTATTAGAGTAAATGTGTGTTACTATCTTATAAAATGTTGTTATTTTACATATATTCATTTGTTTTAATAGAATAAATATTTTTTACATAATGCAGAGCAAAATTTTGTGTTACTATAAGACAAATATTGTTTATTCACAAATATTTATTTATTTTTATAGAAATATTTTTTTTTCATATAATAACATATGTATTACGTGAAACAATATACTTAAATTTAAAGGAATAATTTAAAATTTAAGAAGCACGTATTTATTCTCATAAAAATATATTTTGTCCATATAGTAACACACATTTGTCCATATAGTAACACAAACTGGGGAACAAATATGTGTTACTATTAGAGTAAATGTGTGTTACTATCTTATAAAATGTTGTTATTTTACATATATTCATTTGTTTTTTATAGAATAAATAATTTTTCACATAGTGCAGAGCAAAATGTGTGTTACTATTAGAACAAATATTGTTTATTCACAAATATTTATTTATTTTTATAGAAATAATTATATTTTTCATATAATAACATATGTATTACAGAAAACAATATACCTAGATTTAAAGAAATAATTAATAAATTAAGAAGCACATATTTATTCTCATAAAAATATATTTTGTCCATATAGTAACACACATTTGTCCATATAGTAACACAATCTGGGAGACTAATATGTGTTACTTTTAGAGAAAATTTGTGTTACTATCTTATAAAATATTATTATTTTACATACATTCATTTGTTTTTATAGAATAAATAATTTTTCACATAATGCAAGAGCAAAATTTGTGTTACTATAAGAACAAATATTGATTATTCACAAATATTTATTTATTTTTATAGAAATAATTATTTTTTCCATATAATAACTAAGGGTGCAAATGGCGCTTGGCGGTCGGCGGGCGGTCGAGTGCTTTCAAGCGCCAAGGTTTTTCTATTTTATTTTTTATTAATATTAATTTGTTTCTAAATATATATTAATAAAAATATACATTATAGACAAATTATAAATTTAAAACATAATTAATAACTATCACAAAATATAAAAAGTCCACAAAATGTTAAAAACTATCATAATACGACATAGAACGAATAAATTATGAAGTAGTTCAATTAAACTTTTATTTTTTAGTAATTTAGTAAATTAGTTTTTATTTTTTAATTTTAGATCTAACTTTTAAATTGAAATAAAAATTAGAAAAAGAAGAGTAATAGTCATCTAGGCGGTGCGAAGACGGCTGCCTAGGCGGTCTCGGCAGTGCCAAATGTGTTGGCGGATTTTTCTCAGCGATTTGACTTTGGCATCGGCGGACGAGGGTCTTCAAGCGCCTAGGCGGTCGCCTAGACGGTCTCGGCGACTGCCATTTACATCCATGATAATAACATATGTATTACATGAAACAATATACCTAGATTTAAAGGGATGATGAATAAATTAAGAAACACATATTTATTATCATAAAAAATATATTTTGTCGTTATAGTAACACACATTTGCCTATTTAGTAACACAAATTGGGAGACAAATATGTGTTATTGTAAAATTAAATGTGTTTTACTATATGTATAATTTTTTTTTTTAACGTAATATTAAATGAAAAAATAAAAAATAAAATAAATTTTTAAAAAAAATTGCCAACAGCTTAAGCCGTTGGCATGGGGTGCCTGGGAATATTAATGTGTATGAGGGTGTATGGTGTGTGCGCGCCGTGTGGTGGGGTGGGGGGGGGGGGGGGTTGGACATATGGGGTGGGAGAGGGAGTTTAGCATGTTTGTGGTGGAGTAAAACATATATTTGGAAATTTTCTAAGTGTTGCTCATATTCAAATAATATTAGTATGATTGATATTGTTTAACATATGAAAATTTACTAATATTTATTTGACCGAATTGCACAGTGAAATTAGTTATAAGAGATTTATTCTAATGTTAAAATACTCATATATAATTTTATATTATCATTAGATCTACCACAAGTATTTGCACCTTAAAATAAATAATTTTTTAGAAAAAAAATTGTATCGCAATGAATTTTGAGTGGTAATTTGGTATTATTTATATATGAACTAAGAAATTGGTTGGAAGAGTGTAGTGTACGTTGACCCAAAAAGTAACAAAATTTTTGTGCAAATATATGAATATTATCAGAGTTGAATTTATGATCTTTTTTAATGAAAATAATTTTCTAAAGTACGAATAAAGTTAGTGTGCAAACAATTATGAGGTGAGTGAGTATGATTTGACATTAAATTTCATATTCAAATGTATGAATAAATGATGTCATCAAATATTACTATACAAAATATTGTATGAACAAGTTTCATCGTAAAATTTATTTTGAGAGCATTAATTTTTTCATTAAAAGTTATTGATTATTTTTACTAAGGGTATTAAATAGGGATAAATGACCCGCACTCACTTGCTCCGTTTGGGACAGCCCCGTCCCGCCCCATCCTGAGAATGGGGAAGCCCTAACCCGCCCTGCGCATGAGGCAGGACAGACATGAGTTTGCATTTATACTGTCCCGCCCCACCCCACCCAATCCTGCCTCATGGTATATATTAAACAAATATATAATATTTATAATATATAAAATACATTCAATATATAATGTTTTATATTATATAAAATAAATCTAATATAGAAAAAACACAAATATGGACGTTTTTTTTCAGCGATTCTACAACCTGGGGCGCTTTAATTAAATACTTATTAGGAAGGACAAATTAGCTATAATCAACGGTAAAATCTGCCATTTTAGAATCTAATAGATCACATTGGTTGAACTATTATCCTATGGTCAATACATCGAACTGAGAGGTAATCGGAGAGCTCGTCGTACGCATCATACTGACGTCGCCGCCGTTTATCATATCACCCTATACTAAAGGTACATATCATTAATTGCTCATTTCAAATTTCAAATTTCGGATTAAGCAAGGCATCATCTTAATTTTATCGAGTATATGTAACGTCTTATACATTTACATATCAGTTGTAGAGTTTTCCACTGTTGATGCATCCATGGAGTTTGAGGTGATGTTGTCACTCACGTACAGAGGTGAATCTCGGGTAGTGAAAGTCGATGGTGGGTTATCATTTTCAGAGTTGTCATAAAAAAATTGTGAGTTTATGGAATTTGGATGATCAATATTTTTTTCTCTTAGATATTCAATTGGTGGTGTGATGAATTGTGTGTTAGGTGGGGATATTGATTTTATGAATATGCTAGAGGTCTACAAACTAACTGTAAAATAACTTGTGTATGTAGATATAAGTGGGTTGGGGTGTAGGCCTTAATGTATAGTTGGTATTGAGGACTCATTAGGGCTATAAAAGTAGTAATACAATGGCGAAATCTGTGCACACTAATCACAATCTTTGTAGCTTGGACAATGTTGGCAGACTGTATTTAAGGGAGTTGGCCATCAATGTACTTTATGACAGACCAAATTACCATTTAGAAGTGTCAAAAAATGAATTGCACGTAGCAGTGAACAAGAATTCTATAGCCAAGGTAGTCTCCCCTCATATGATATATGCCCTGATTTAGAGGCCAAACCGTTGCTATTAGATGATCGGAAATACATAATGGATGGTGGTATTGAGTCGGTTTTCAACGGTGGTGCTAATGGATTTAGGGCAAGCTTGATTAAATTAATATGCTACAATTATTGGTTTCAGGTACAAGTTCATAAATAAAAAGCCTGATTATATTCATGTTGTGTGCAATGACACCCTAATTAGTAAATGTGGTTGGTTAATCAAGAATAGCTTATTATTTGAGATTTATAAAGGACATTTTGTGCACACATGCTTGGGTCGGTCAATGTGGCACAATAAAAAAAATTTGGTCCCAAGATCATAGGACAATTAGTTGACAATGCAATTAAAGTTAAGTCATCGATCGGAGGTGCTGAAATTGTTGAGATGGCAAGGGTAAACTATGGTATAGAAATCCCATACTACAAGGGATGGCGCACATCCGAGGAGATTAAGAACAAGTTATTTGACAGTTTTCAAGAATCATACGATCACTTACACTGGTACTCTGATGTTATACTACGTACTAATCCAGGTACTGTGATTGTTACATCCTAGGTGTTCTGCATGTCTGTCTTCATATATGATTTGGTTGATATTTAATATGTGTTCTATTAAGCAAGTTGTTGGAGATGATTACTTATAACCTGTATATATTTTGAATTCCATTGTTTTAGTTATTTTTGCAGCATCAAGTGACAATTATAGATGCCATATTTACAGCATGTCCCATGAATTCAGACCCTGTATATACACAAATATTCAATTCACAACAATATTATACATATACACCAATATTTGTTTAATATCGACAAAATTTTACACTATATAAAACTACAAATGATTTTTGTTTGTTTTTTTCCATTGTGACACCTCACCATCGATGTAATACACTTCTGCTTGCACACATTTATAATCAGGCTTATGTATATTCAATACATTGTATCTACAAGGTGCCTCTAATGAAAAATCAGTTTTGCTACTCATAGGTTGATGCAGCAAGACTGTTGCTTTGTTAAACTTTATATGTAGTCCATTACTGTTGGCTTGTATATATGTAGTTGGAGTCAAGCTATTTAACATTCAACATATCCTTACATATTACTTGTTTTAATTGAATAGGCAACATTGTTGTCCTGGAAATACAAAAGGAAACTAATATCTTTGAGCGTATCTTTATCTCATTCAAGGCTTGCTTGGATGGGTTCAAAATTTGTCGGCCCATGATTTTTCTAGATGGAACATTCATGCAGGATCGTGCCAGAGGTGTTTTGTTTAGCACCACAGTTAAAGATTGTGATAATGGTTAGTTATAGATTTGCTTGCATCTTAGATGATCTCGTTGTATATAGTTAACATTATGGTGCAACACTAACTGATTAATAACTGATGTATTTTAGGGTTGTATTCAATTGCGTTGCGGTAGTCACAGCCGAAAATACAAATAACTGGTGTTGGTTTCTTACCACACTATGTGATGCACTCACACATGAGGAGGTTATGATATACATCTCTGACAGAAACCTTGGTTTGTTGGCGGCTCTTCAGATTGTGTTTGAAAGGCCCCATCATTTTTTTTGCTTGTTTCACCTACTAGGTAACCTCAGTGGTCGTTTTGCTGTGCGGTTGGTGACATGTGTTTTACAAAACTTACTTCCCAAGTGTAAGAAGTTCGTGTAATAAAGGTAAGTGCCCGGTTAAATTATCAATCCCACAAAAATAGTGGCAAGTGTATCCCTAATACTATGTGTCGATGCTCAATTGTAGTGTTAATCAACTTGTTCCCAATTAAACTAAATTACGATAATTAAAATAGCAACAATTAACTAGAACAAATAAATTAAATTAGAACTAAGAAGTTTACTAAACAAGACACTAAAATAGCAAACAAGTAAATAAATCAAGTAGACAAACAATACGAGAAAGTGTGTTCGGGTGTTCTTCATTATGGGTAATCAATTAATGGTTTGACAAGTTCATTTATCCCTTTTGTCGGTCAAAGATAGGAGCAATCACGTAAAATAAACACATTAAACCGTACTAGATAAGCCTAGGATTAACGCGTCAGTTAAGCATGTAGATTGTTATAGGAATAGTTCACCGTTTCCCACCCGGGTAATCACACAAGGCTAAGAAAAATCCTAGCTTGCTTTTCCACTCGTATATTAAGGTGCCCCACCTTTGTCCCTCACTAATCATCTAAAGGTTAATTCAAGCAATTAATGTAGATTAATAGATTTTCTAATGAAAATTACCCAACTCTTGTTGCGATAATCCAATATTAACTCAAATCACAAAATCGAACTCACACCCATATGAAATAAACGTGCCTATCCAACTCTTGTTGCAACAAACAATCTACCCATATGAATTAAAAGAGCTCAACAAACAATTGATCAAACAAACCCCCATTAAACTAATCATTCAACCTTCAATTAGAATATGATCACAAAATCAATATACTAACCAATCACCCACATAATTCCAAACACCCAAACACTAAAAATCTAGCCAACAATAATAACATTAAACAAACTCATAACAAAATAAAAACAATAAACCATTGACATTAAAAACAAACCAACAAAATTTAAATAAAATGATAGAAGTCACCTAAATAGAGTGAATACAACTTCAATCTCCAACAAAATCTTCAACTAAAATAAAATTTAACTAAGAAAATAATAAACCTTAACTACTGTGTGTGTGAAGTGGTGAGGATTTCTCCCCCAAGAGGGAGTAAAATGTGTGTCCCTTCTAAAGTGTGTAGTTGTGGCCCTTTTATATTCTCCTGTTGTCTTCTAATCTTCATGGGTTTTAACAAGTCCAATGCGCTATCAGAATAATTACAAATAAATCAAGTAGTCAATGGGCCCTGAAGCCCAAAACATTTTCTTGAATTTTTCTGAAGCACGATTTATGTGGAAGGTTAGCACTAGCAGTACGAATTATCGCAAACCGTGCGAATTACTTCGACATGCCCAACATGGTTTCTTCACAAGTTTGGCACTGGCAGTGCGAATTATTACAAACCGTGCGAATTACTTTGACATGCCCAGCACGGTTTGTGTTAAAGTATGGCACTGGCAGTGCTATATTTCACAAACCATGCCTTATAAAAAAATGTCTTTTCACCTTTTAGCACTTTCAATTTTGGCTACATTTCTTCGATTTTCCCTTCTCTTCGAACACGACTTCAAGGACATGCCTTCGATTTTCTGGTGACTAATCTGGGCTGCTGTGGATGGTACGGTGGTTGAAGCTTCAGGGGGACAAGGCTCGATTCGGTTTGGAGACGGGCTGGCAGAAACAGGGGCGACAGAGCTTTCCAAATACGACGGCGGCGAGGAGTGGTCTTCTCCGACGAATTTCCAGTGTGATTCAAGACAGGGGGCTTCGACTTCCTGGAGGCTTCAAGGTTTTCCATGGTGGCTTTGAACATTTTCGGCGAGTTATGCAGCTTTTCTGGTGAGGCGGTAAGGAAGGAATTCCAACAGCAGGGGCTTCTTCTTCGGCGTGAGATGCGTGGATTGGTCTTCTCCATTTATGGTAGGAACATGGCAGCTGTGGTTTCTTCGGCGTCGATTGGCGGTGTTGTGGCGTAGGCGGTGTGAATTTCGTGGAAGAGGTGTGCCAGATGCCATTTCCGGTGAAAAGGTTGAGAAGTGGTGATGATTTCCAAGCCTATGAGTTGGTTCTAGATTAATTGTGGTGAGATGATGGAATGGTTAAGAAATTGCCACGTCCTCCATGCTCCTAGATTAAGACTTGGTCAAATACCTGTGTTGTAATCTTGAAAGGAAAGCGTAAAGTAAAAGACACAGTATTGATGACCCAGTTCGTCACGGAGTGACTACGTCTGGGGGCGACCAAGCCAGGAGATTATGCTAATATGAACTGCCGTTTACAATGATATGAAGTGTAGAGTACATAATACAGGGAACGATACTATATATATATATATAATACCTAACCCTAAGTCTTGTGGGCCTAAAGCCCACTGGATATATCTAATATTATATCCACACAATATAATAATATATTTACATATATTATAACACT
>JAPKLY010000533.1:129232-201156 GCA_026898435.1 Prunella vulgaris
ATTATATCCACACAATATAATAATATATTTACATATATTATAACACTCCCCCTTGGATATAATATGACAAGGAAGAATGCAAGTGTTACTTAGTGGAGTGTTACAAATGGCCTCGAGGATACAATCATCAGGATTGTTTAACATTTGTTACTCCTCCTCAAGATAACAACCTTCCAAGTCGACGCATCCCGATTCCATGTACGTACTTTTCAAAAGTCGAAGTGGGAAGGGATTTAGTGAACAAATCAGCTAGATTGTCACTTGAGCGTAATTGTTTTATCGTGATCTCACCACTCTTTTGGAGTTCGTGAGGATAAAAGAATTTTGGGGATATATGTTTTGTCAAGTTCCCTTTGACATAGTCGTTGCTCATTTGTGCAATATATGCAGCATTATCTTCATAGATAATTGAGGGGCTTAAGTCAACAGAAGGGATACCACACGAATCGTGAATGTGTTTTACAAGGGACTTTAACCATACACATTCTCGTGCAGTTTCGTATAGAGCTATGATCTCTGAGTGGTTTGACAAAGTGGTCACCAAAGTTTGTTTGACAGATCTCCATGAAATGGCTGTACCACCACAGAGGAAAACATAACCCGTTTGCGATTTCACATTATGGGGATCAGATAGATAACCAGCATCAGCATAACCTATAAGTGTTTTGTCTTGGTTTCTTTGATAGAAAAGACCAAGATCTTGAGAACCTTGAAGATATCGTAAGATATGTTTCACACCATTCCAATGTCTCCTTGTAGGGGAGGCACTGAACCTTGCAAGTAGATTGACTGCAAAGGCAATATCGGGCCTAGTGCAGTTTGCAAGATAGAGCAATGCACCAATTGCACTTAGATATGGAACTTCAGGTCCCAATAGCTCTTCGGTATCTTCTTTAGGTCTAAATGGGTCCTTTTCCAAATCAAGGGAACGGACAGCCATTGGAGTGCTTAAGGGATGAAATTTATCCATGTGGAATCTCTCCAACACTCTCTTTAGGTAAGCTGATTGGTGTATCAGTATTCCTTCAGGGAAATGCTCGATCTGCAGACCGAGACAGAACTTGGTTTTACCCAAAGTTTTCATTTCAAATTCAGTTTTTAAGATTGAACTTGCTTCTTCTATCTCTTTCCTTGTTCCGATAATGTTTAGGTCATCCACATACACTTAGATGATGCAAAAACCATTAAGGGATTTCCTAATAAAGACACAAGGAAAAGCCTCGTTATTTACGTATTCCTTCTTCAGGAGGAATTCGCTTAGTCGATTATACCACACACGACCTGACTGTTTTAAGTCATATAACGAGCGTTGCAATTTAATGTTGAACATACTACGATGTTCGTTATTCCTCATTTGGGAATAGTTAATCCATCAGGGATTTTCATATAGATGTCAGAATCTAATGATCCGTATAAGTATGCGGTAACTACATCCATTAACTGCGTTTAACTGCCAGGGATATATGGCGGAACTTTATAATACTAACAACAGGAGAATTTGTTTGATCACATCAAACTCAATAATGGGTCACTGCGAAAAACCCTTAAGCTGTTAATCTCGCTTTGTATCTCTCAACTTCATTTTGTTTCATATTAATACCCATTTATATCCTTCAGGGATAAAATATTTAGGGGGTATGTACGATAGAACAAAACAGTTTATTTTGCGAGTCTAGCTCTTCCATATTTGCTTCTTTCTATTGCATCTAATCAAATTTAGATACTGGTACTAGATTTTAGAAAGAGCAACTATGGGTACGAATATGTTATCGACAATAGTGATATGTTTATCTCCTGTGTTTATTTAAGATTCATGTAAACCAGATCTTGATCATTTCCCATTGATCTGGGTGTTCCGCAATCCTAGTATTTTGATTGCTATGTGCACGTACTTTTTACTAGGATTTCTCGACTTCAGGATGAATCTCTTCAGGAGATTTCATGAGTGACTGAATATATTATTAGCATTAATATACCATGGTTTTGTGTAAGGAGGTTCATTACGCTTCTGGCGTATAGGGGCATCCTTAACTATTCACAGTCACTTCATTTATAATCAGTAATGCATTTGATAATGCATCTGGCAGATTACTTGCTGATTATTGCAAGTTTATTTTCTTTTGAACTTTTGGTTCAAGTTTGACTAGTGCGTGGGCCTAAGTATTGAAGATCTTTTGTGTTCCACATAATTTTACGGCATTTATTAATTGTGGTATTTTTCTCTCCCCCTAAGGCCGGAAATAGATCTTCGTCAAATGTGCAGTCAGTGAAACGGGCTGTAAACTGATCCCCAGTTAAAGGCTCGAGGTATTTAAGTATTGTGAGAGATACAAAATTGATGTAAATACCGAGTTTCCTTTGTGGGCCCATAGATGTTCGCTTAGGTGGTGGTATTGGAACATACACTGCACAATCGAATGTTCGCAGATGGGAAATGTTAGGTTCATTTCCACGCACGAGTTGAATAGGGGAATATTCATGATATGCAGTTGGTCGGAATTGGATTAGTGATGATGCATATAAGATTGCATGCCCCCAACATGAAACAGGTAAGTTCGTTTTTTGTAGTAGTGATCTAGCGATTAATTTAAGACGTCTAATTAATGATTCAGCTAGACAATTTTGAGTATGAACATGAGGGACCAAATGCTCCACTTTGATTCCCAGTGCCATGCAAAAATCATCGAATGCCTTAGAGGTGAATTCACCGGCATTATCCATACGAATGGATTTAATAGGATGATTTGGGAATTGAGATCTCAACAGGATGATCTGTGCAATAAGCTTTGCAAAAGCAGTATTGCGAGTGGATAGCATCGTTACATAAGTCCACCGAGTGGATGCATCTATTAGGACCATAAAATACTGAAATGGTCCAGATGCTGGATGTATTGGTCCACAAATATCTCCTTGAATCCGTTCAAGGAATTTAGGAGATTCAGTTCTTACTTTACTACTAGAAGGACGAATTATGAGCTTACCCTTTGTGCAAACATCACATATGTATTCATTAACAGAAGGGATTTTGTTGTGTGTTATGTTATGGCCAGATGAATTACATAGAATCCGACGCATCATGGATTGTTCTGGATGTTTTAACCGCTTATGCCATAGTTTGAAAGAATTTGGATCATTAAATTTTAGATTAAGAGCTATATGGAGATTTGAGGGTCTGATGTATGTATAATACAAACCAGACGAGAAAGATGAAAGTTTTTCGACGATGTGTTTACGACAATTCAAATAGTGAGTCATCAACAGATATTCACTATTGTCCTCAGTATTTGTTTCAATGTGATAGTAATGTCTTTGAAACTGGGAAGGGTACGCTTTGATTGTGGAAACAATAAAGCATTCTCGATTATTAATTCGGTACCCATAGGTAGAATGATCAAGGCTCTTCCGGAGCCAACGATTTGTATGTCATCATCGGAAATAGTAGTGACACTTCTTTTCTTTTCAATTAATGTTTGGAAAAATTGTCTATCTTTTAAGATAGTATGTGTAGTAGCACTATCTACTAAGCACAAAACATTAATCTCCATAAGCACACAAGTGTATGTTTAGATACGTTTAGATATGAGGAATGCTAAGGAGAGCCAAGATTACAGACGCTGACTGATCAGCCTCACAAGGGATCACTTAGGTCCTACTTTATAAAAAACGTATTAAATTTTGTAGTCAATAGTCATATGTGCACCCAAGAGGTCATCCTTTGTCTATGACAAAGCCTGCTTTGGGCAGGTCGGTGTGGTGTGTTTCACCGTGATGAGCCTTCCCATTTTTATCTTTTAGCATAACTTGATACGCCTCCACCAAATGTTTTGGTGTATGACACAAGCGAGACCAATGATTGTCGCATCCACACTTGTGACAGACTTGTTTGTTCTGTGCACGTGAGCTCGATGGTTTATCTTGAGGTGCATAATTATCAGTTGCACTAGATTGTGCATTGTTGCGACCTCGACCTCTTCCCCTACCACGGCCTCGACCTCGGGTCGATCCGCGTCCCCCACTCGCCTCATTTCCTTTTTCACGTTTACGGCCTCTAGAGTTCCTCCGAGTAGCATGTGCTTCAGGCACAGCTTGTGAGCCAACCGGTCTAGTATTGTGATGTTTCATCAACAATTGGTTGTGCTTTTTTGCAACGAAAAGTGCAGAAATGAGGTCGGAGTGTGATTGATACTCTTTGGTCCTGTACTGCTGCTGGAGTACAAGATTACTAGCATGGAATGTGGAAAGAGTTTTCTCGATCAACTGATCATCAGGGATCGGTTCACCGCACAGCTTGACCTGTGAAACTATGCGATGTAGGGCGGAGTTGTACTCCATCACAGACTTGAAGTTTTGGAAAACGAAGTGTTATCCATTCATGTCTGGTTTCGGGAAGGATCACATTTTGTTGTTGTTGGAATCGATCCTGGAGGGATTTCCACAATGTCAATGGATCTTTTTCAGTGAGGTATTCGTTCTTAAGATCTTTGTGAAGATTATGTCTTAAGAAAATTAGAGCTTTTGCCTTTTGGGCAGTTGTGGATTTAGATGGTTGTCTAGTTGTGTCGGTAAGGTCTTTAGAGACAAGGTGAGTTTCAACGTTGAGAGCCCATGTCAAACAGTTATGGCAATCAAGTGTCAATTAATCGAATTCACATTTAGTGATGTTTGACATGTTTTTGCTACAAAAATTAATAAATGGAAATTTATTAAAATTATTTGTTTGTAGCTTTTAATAATTAAGGCTCAATCATAAAAATGCTAAGACAAAAATTAATAGTTAATTATAGGGGGTATTGATATTTTTGGGTGTATGACTTTTATGAGACATTTATTAATGGGACTTGAACCAAAAAATAATTATTGAATAAGGCCTTAAAAAAATTTGATGATTTGGGCTTTCATAATACCATTATGAATTTTTATTAATGGGACTTCGGGCCCAAAAATAATTATTAGGATCCAAATTAATTAGGATCAACTAAATTAAAATGCCCAATCAATTATATTAAAAAAAAATAGCCCAAGTAAAATGTTTTTTTTTAATTAATGTAAAGGGCTCGGCCCATTTAGGAAAACAGGCCTAACCACGGAATTAATAAGGAAAGGCCCAGGATTAGGCGACCCATTTTAATATAGTAGCCGAAAATAATAAGATAACAGGAGCCAAGATTCATTATAAGAATGGCCCAATTTGAATGTTCTTATGGCCCAAAAGAAATGGCTTGCAGTCTGGGCTTCAAAACAATTTTTTTTTGTTAATGGCCATCAGGGCCGATTTTCCTTTAATAAAAAATGGCCCATATACAAAATAGAATTAGGGCTCGATTGACTTGGTTTTCAGATACAACCATGAATCAGGTAATGGGTGAGAAAATCGGCGGAATAGCTGCGACCACGACGCTGACGTGTAATCGCCGTTAATGGAAGGCGGAGTTCACGCGGCGCTTGCCGACACGCCGTCACGCCAGGGGCGCCATCTTTGCAGAACAGAGCATCGTCATGATTCCGGTGTGAACCAGAGGCGCGCCGCCTCACGCCGTCGCCTCATCGGCTAGGAGCCGTCGCAGCATCGCACGGGCACCACCGTGCTTTGGCTGATTTTCGATCGCAGGTGCCGAACACCCTGTGCTGCCATCGTGGCGTTTACACAGGGGTTGCGTCGCGTACAGCCACCGTCGTGGCGCGAGGCCGCGCTCACGCTGCCGTCATCGGCGCGAAGCATGGGTCGCTGCCATATGATCACACAATGCCGTCACGGCATGCCGGAGACGTCGTCGTGTGTAATCAGGGGTCGCGGCTCACTTCAGGGAGCCGTTCAGGCGCGTAGAGCCGCCGGTCTCATACCATTACGGCCTTCGCGACAGTTTTGCCATCACTCATAGCCATGTAAGGCGGGGCCGTATCGCCGTCCGTCAAGGCCGCTTCAGGGGCCGACGGAGTCGCGGAATTGGAAGTCGCACGGCGTATACACAGGTAGGACTCGATTTCATTTTGGGCAATTTGGACAATTTCTTATTGTCGATTTGGTCTCTGAAACTGGTATTTCGATTTCTAGTTTTCGAAACAGAGTATAGGGAATCGATTGAAAGAATGCCCAAATAAAAAAATTCCAGATTTTGGGGGTTTTCAAAATATTGGGTCCGATAAATGTTGGTATCAGATGGGTTTTGAAATGGTGTTTTTGATATAGGATCATCGAAGACGATGATTTTTTTATTTTTGGTTTTGTTATGCTGAAAACAAATATACACTAATATACTCAAGACATATTAGAAATTCAGAAAGTTACATTTGCATCATTATAAGCATACAAATAAGGACATGTATCCAGAGATAATATGCCAGCGTATATAATTAGAAACATATTAAGCATCTATAATCAGATCATATGATTTGAGCATATGGATAAACAGCTAGATTGTAAAGCTTGCGATATTGTCAGAATATGTATAATAAAATCGTTTGATTGTGGGTGCTTAGAAGCATATTCATCAACAGTGATATAACCATATTTATCAACAGTGATATAAGCATATTCACACAAGCATATACGGGACCATGTAAACATAAGAAATCACATATTCTGCAGGATATCAAAATCATGGATTTACTAAAAAAAAATTCAGATTAATGATAATCACGAAACTTACGGTTTCAGCAATTTATTAAAATTAATCCCGATTGATTTGATCCCGAAAACAGCTGGAGCAATCCTCTCGTAAATCCTTAACGCTCGTAGAGACTCGTGCTGATAACGTGTTGTAATCTTGAGAGGAAAGCGTAAAGTAAAAGACACAGTATTGATGACCCAGTTCGTCACGGAGTGACTACGTCTGGGGGCGACCAAGCCAGGAGATTATGCTAATATGAACTGCCGTTTACAATGATATGAAGTGTAGAGTAGATAATACAGGGAACAATACTATATATATATAATACCTAACCCTAAGTCTTGTGGGCCTAAAGCCCACTGGATATATCTAATATTATATCCACACAATATAATAATATATTTACATATATTATAACAACCTGCTCCCATTTTCTATTAATTCAAAAACAAATTCATCAAGACTAAATGGGCCAAACACTTTATAAAGATAAACAAAATGGGCTAATCATTTCTTTAAATGAATCCACCAATTAATAATAATTGATTGCTTCAAAAGTTCTCAATTCACCTATAAAGTTAGCAAATCAATATATTTCTCCTAGTTAAGCACATTTGGTCAAATTAATGTAAATAAATGCATGAGATCCTATAAAATTATGCAATTAAATCAAACAAATTTCAAGCAAAAATCACACTAATCAGTTGGGTAAATTAAGGTGGCACAAGATGACATATTTATTCAAGGAATGTGCGTACGCACCCAATATACCAGTGTTTGATTCAAAGATTCAAAATTTTAGGCAAATCGGGGGGTCGTTTGGCTGATGAATGGCTTGCAGACCTTCCGTACGACAAATGGGTTGTCGCGCACTCACCTGATGTCCGAAGGTATGGTGAGATGACTTCAAATGCGGCCGAATCCTTCAATATATGGATCAAGGGTGGTCGAGGACTGCCTATTACACATATGATTGACTACATACGGGCATGTATTTCACAAACGGTTTCCACTTTTTATTAACTATATATTGCTTGTTACTAAAAAATCAATCCATTCTTGCATATGCACTTATTATTAATAGAGATTAGCCGTTGGCATTTTGAGCGTTGAGATGATAGCAGTTCATGGAACACCATACTATGTCCTACAAAAGAGAAGCTATGGATCGAACAAATCAAAAAGTCTCGCTCGTTGAAGGTCCACCAAAGATTCGATTGCAAGTTTGAAGTAGAGTCCTCCCCTTAAGTTGTTGTTGACCTGAAGTAAAGATCTTGTTCATGCTCTCGGTGGCAAAGCATTGAGTTTCCATGTTTGCATGTCACGGTTGTCATCTTGAATCATGGGACTAGCATCATTGACTATGTTTATAAGTATTACCTTGCTATAAGCTATCCCAAATGCTACATGCACAACATACAACCAATTTCTGAGACAGAGAAATTTGGGTTGCCAGGACCGCACGCCTTGGCCGTATATAATGTACTCCACCATGCATTTAAAATTCAGCCCGGTCATCCCGAGAAAGTGAACATGAAATTATTTGGAGAATTCTCAAAGAAAATGAACAAGTTTTATTGATTCATAATATACTATCAGCTTGTTTATGCAATGTGAACTCACTTATGGCAGCATTTTTGTATGGTTGGAGGTACGCTTTGGGTAATTTCGATTGAGTTCAAATAAATGACATATCATATACATGCATCGAATACCAACTCACCAAATGATCGAACTAGAAAATATCCTCACCCAATTGATTAACTCTCGTCACATCAACCTTATGCCTAATTGTGAGTGTTCTCAACAATCTATCCCCTTTCGGTGTAATAGACGTTCCATCTAAAATAATTTAATAGCTCACTCAACTCAGTCACACATTCAATCAAATTAACGCAGCCCTTGCTTGTTTCCCACTCAATTAAAATTGTGTAATCAAAGAAGAACATTTAATTAAAGTTTAACTAAACCACAAATTAGGATTTCAATTACCAAACAAATTAAAATTCAAGCACATACACAATAAAATCGTTAATTCTCACTCAATCTCCATTACCCAAAGTATAGACAAATTAGCAACATACTGAATTCCTCAAAATAATAGCAATAGACCATAAAAATTAAAATCCCAACAATGTTAAAGGATTTAAGGGTAGAATTCACCTAGAAATGGTGACTACAACTTGAAATATCCATAAAATCTTCAAAGTTTGTATGAAAAATAATAAAAGTAAGAACACTTACTACTATGTGAAAGTGTGTGTAAAAGAGTGCTGAAAAATATCTAAGGAATTCTGAGAGTAGTAGTCAGTGCCTGAATTGTGATGGCCTGCGTGAGTAAAAATATGTCACCTTTGTCAAGCAAGAAGAAAATATTATTTTTCACCGTTGGAATGAAAAGAAAAAAAATGCTTTTATCAAAATCAGGGAGCAATTCTTTTTGCCTTACACGATCTTATGGTCCAAATTCTTCCAACTCCACTGGACAAAATCACAACTCGCACAAGTCGAGTACACGGCCGAGTTGCTTGAAACACGTTTCTTTCCTATCTTTTAGCACTTGGTTTCTCTACACGATTTCTCCTATTCCTTCTTGGTTTCATGGACGGTGATGGGCTGCTATGGATGAGGTTGAGTAAAGACAAGTTGAGTACACACTTGTTAAATTCCAACAAATTACCCTTCCTCTGCACCAAAATGGTGCACCCAATTCACACCATTAACGAAACAAGAATTCCTAGCTTACAAAGAAGGGTGAACATCAGATGTATCAAAAACTCATTGAAGAAAGCATAATCAACAATAATAAAACAAATCATAAATTCAACACTAATCTGAAAAATGTCTAGTTGATCTTGGATCAAAACACAACTGAATTTATTGGGTGAGGCAAAATGAAAGTGGTGGGACACTGAGGGAAATTTATGGAGCGGTTGCAAATTTTCTTAATTGCGTGGAAACCCTAGCAGCGTTGGCATGGGAATCGCGATTCGCTTTTGTCAACCATTTGTCAGTTGTGAGCTTGAAAGGTGGCTTTCATGGCTTTTTCCGGTGATAACTACTGAACGGTGGCAAACTTCTCCAATTTTTTATGGCCATGGGCTTCGAAGTTTGACGGGCTGGGCCTCAATTTTCGGTCGATGGTTTTCACGGTAGAATGAATGCTCTTCTCATTGTGTAAATTTCAACAAGAATGAAAAAGAGATGTGGAAAGCCACATTTTTTCTCTATCATTGTTGGTGAATCAATCTGCATTTCTCTTTCTTTAAGTTTATCTGTAGACCGTAGCAATAATTTTTTTTTTATCAGTAAAAGGAATTTTATTAAAAACAGGTACAAGTAGTACCAAAATAAGTACATAAAGAGTACAACAACTCAATCTCTTATGATCATTCTGGGATTACATAACCAATCACTAAACGTAAATCTAGCAACACATTGATCATTTATCACTAACCAACTCCATAGTCTTACTTTAATTTCCTCCACGATCTTAGAGCTTGTAACCTCTCCATTCCTGAAAATAATATTATTTCTCCACTTCCAAATTACCCAAACAACACCAAGCCAAATAGTTGCTAAAACTCTTTTGCTCCGTTTTCCTTTCCATGTACTTTCGAAGGCAGCAAAGTAAAAAAGAGAAACAGAATGCCAAGCCGTGGAAAAATTGAGCCATTTTGCAATTTCCATCCATATTTCATACACTTTACTACATTCAAAAAATACATGCTTGCTTGATTCTTCAAATTCACAACAAAAACGCACCTTAAGTCATCTCCCAAAATCCAAGATATTTCGCTTTCTTAAGTTATCTTTCGTGGGTAAACAATCATGAAATAACTGCCACCCATGACCGATAACCTATATAGGTGCCCAACTTTTCCATATAGCCTTAAAGCAATTTCCATCTTCTCCCCCTTGAGGCATCAGTCGCTAACGAGCATGGATAAAATCATAAGCTTCCTTGGTTGTGTAGCTTCCATTTGCCCCTCTATTCCACTTCCAAGAATCAGCTATGCCATCCTGTAAATGAAACATGTTTAATAGGATAACAAGAGAATTAAACATTGATGATTCTCTACCAAATAAAGGACGCCTCCACCTCAAGTTCCATCTCCAACTATCCCCTTCCCATTCCCCCAACATCCCCACTCTTCCCTCCTTATCAAGAGTTAAGTTGTAAAGTCTTGGAAACTTCGACTTTAAACTCTCATCCCCAATCCAAACATCCTCCCAAAAGAAAGTTTGTTGCCCGTTTCCTATACACCTTTCTAAACCCCCATAAAACCATTTCCCTTCCGCTTCCGATGAAATTTTTACTATGTCTCTCCACCAACTCGACATACTCTCACTTATCCTCCTCGAACACATATTTAACCCCCTCCCACAACCCTCTCCATATCTAGACTCAACAACTTTAACCCATAAACAATTTTTTTCCCTAAAAAACCTCCACCTCAATTTTCCTAACAAAGCTTTGTTGAAAATCTCCACATCTCTCACCCCAAGCCCACCTAAAAATTTAGGATTGCAAATTGTTTTCCACTCAACCCATGGTATTTTCCTAAAATTCTCACTGCCCCCCATAGAAAATTATGTTGTAGGCTTACAATCTCACTCAATTTTTTTTTGGGAATTTTATAAAAAGATAGGTAGAACGTAGGTAGAGCCGAGAGAACCGAGTTCAATAAAGTGATTCTGCCACCAAATGAGAGCTTTCTATCTTCCCAACACTTGAGTCTTTTCCTGATCTTTTGAACTACTCCAGACCACTTGGCCACCGGGCCATGAACCCCCCTACTCTAATTCCGAGATAAGAAAAAGGCAGCTTTTCAACTTTACACCCAATGATATCAGCCATTTCATTCAGCTTTGTTTCTTCCACATGCACCCCAATGATACTGCATTTATCATAATTAACCTTCAGCCCTGAGGTGACTTCCAATATTCTAAGAATCTATTTTATAACCGAGCATTCTCAAGGCTTGCAGACCCGATCATAATTGTATCGTCTGCAAATTGGAGATGTGACACTCTAATTCTTTCTCTCCCAATTTTTGCAGCTTCAAACATGCCAGAATCAGTCGCCTTCTTCATCAAGATGCTAAGACACTCAGCTGCAATGAGAAATAAAAATGGAGATAATGGATCTCCCTGTCTCAATCCCCCCTCCAACTGAAACTCTCCCAAAGGGCTACCGTTAACTAGTACTAAAGCAGTAGCGGTTTTAATACACTCCATAACCCAATCTCTCCATTTCAGGGGAAAATTGAACCTCTCCATCATTGTTTCTAAAAATACCCAATCCACCGAATCGTAGGCCTTTGCAAATCTTTAAAAACACCCGTTCTACCTTCTTTTTTCTTGCCTCATCTATAGCTTCATTTAGCACAGCAACACTGTCCAAGATTTGTCTACCCTCGATAAAAGCACTTTGGTTTTTGGAGATGATCGATTCCAGCACACAACTCAATCTATTTGCCAATATTTTTGAAACAATTTTATACAGCCCACCAATCAAAGAAATTGGTCTGTAATCGCCTAGACCACTTGTCTCGTCTTTTTTAGGAATGAGAGCAATAAAAGAGGGGTTGAAGCCTCTCACAAGTTTCCCATGTTCATAGAATTCTGCCATCAAACTCAAAAAATCAGCTCCAATACAACTCCACATCTCCCTAAGAAAGTTAAAATTGAAGCCATCTGGACCTGGACTTTTTGAACCATCACACGACCATAATGCTTGTTTTACTTCATCCTCAAGAAAAGGTGAGATAAGGAACTGATTATCAAGCTCTGAGATCTTTTTACTCGTGAAATCATGAGCTAAGGTAGGTCGCTGGATCACTTCCTTCTTGAAGTGATTTTTAAAGTACTCAAAAACACCATTTTTCACCTCATCCACTTCTTCAAGCCAATTGCCACCAATATTAATCCCCACGATCTCATTCCTTTTCCTCCTGCGATTAATGAAATTATGGAACAATTTAGAATTCACATCCCCTTCTTTGATCCAACTATTCCTTGACTTTTGTGCCAACAAGCTATTCAACCACTTTTGATCTCTATATAGAAAAGCTATTGATTCCTTCCGTGTCAGTACCTCTTCGTTGTTTAAACCAAAAACATCATCCAAGACATCTAGCTGTGAGATCCTCTCTTTGTGCTTCGCAATTTTATCTTCTAATGAGCCATACATCTCACGATTCCACACTTTTAGATCAACTTTCAACATTTTTAGTTTTTCTTTCATCCGGAATGCTTTCCTTCCTTCCACCGAATAACTTTCCCATTTTGTTTTAACATAGTCTTTGAACCCCAGAAAATTTAATCAGGCATTTAGGCTCCGAAATGGTTTTGGACCCCAATCTCTAACCTTCACTCCCAGCCTTATCGGGCAGTGATCAGAAGTCAACCGATTAAGCCCTTGTTGCACCACATTAGGCCATTTGGTAATCCACAACGAATTAACCAAAGACCTATCAAGACGGCTTTTGCAACAACCATTCGGTCTATACCAAGTGTATATTCTTCCATGAAGTGGGAGATCAATCAAGCCAGAATCTGTTATGAAGTTATCAAACCCCATCATGCCTCTATTGTTATACAACGCTCCTCTTCCGGCCCTTTCTGAGCTCCTCTTGATAGAGTTGAAATCTCCAATTACACAGATACATGCCGAGGGGTTCTGGTTGATAACCCGTGATAATCTATCCCAAAGAGCCATTTTTTCATGAATATCACAAGATGCATACACATTTATCACACAACATTCTGTTCTTTCTTGTCCCCAGAAACCACTCACTACAAGTTCACCGTTCATATGCCAGGTATTGATCGCTAGAAAAAATTTCAGAGTTTCATAAAGACAATAACCCACCAGACCTCCCATCAGACCCTCTATATGCCCAACCAAATTTGCCTCTACTCCAAATTGAACTACACACTCCTTCTGTTAAACTCTCAAGCTTAGTTTCTTGTAAACAACAAAAAACAATTTTTTGTCTCATGATTAGCTCCCTGACTTCAGTCTTTTTTACAGAACTCCCCAACCCTCTCACATTATAAGATAAAATCCTCATTTTAAATTACCTAATTCTGCCTCCTTGCCTTTCCCGTCTTTGCCCTCTTTCATCGCCTCCATTTCTCGAATTCTGTTGATTATCACTTCCTCTGTTGTTGTTGGTATAATTCCCAAAGCTTTCCCTACATTCCACATTTTGATTGCCTCATCTTCTTCTTTCTCGGATATTGCAGCCTGGGCGCTTCCGTTTTCTCCATGATTCGCTGCTGCTGATTTTGAGTAATGCTCACCTTCTTCTTCGGTCGCCATGTCCCGAACAAAATCCCTCCATGATTCACTAATTTGCTTTTTCCTCCATTCTTTTTCCATCGTCAATTGTCTTTTCCTTTGAGTCCCTCTTTCTTTTCTTTTTTCATGAGTAGCCCTTGTCTCAGTGAGGATATCTGGGTTAGTAGGGCATTTCAGAAGTTCCTAGTTATTTAATTTTTGGGTCTTTAACGCTATTCCTGCACTTTTTGGCCATAAGGCCCAACTTACTTGTTAATGGGCTTGCAAAATTAATTTCATTCGTTCCTTGGTCTGTAGCAGAATTCTATTATAATTGCATAAAGGAATCTCTTCTTAGGCTTGAGATGACCCACTTTTTGTTTCCTCCTCACAACCCTCCACATTCAGTTGATTATCAAAACAGGGTCCTAGAAAAATTCTCTTCCACACGCGTAACTGTTTTAATTCTACACGAGCCGCCAATAACCTCGTAATTTTCCTCATCTCTCTCGGGAGATATTCACATCTTTCGAGGGAGAACAATTAATCCTTTCCTCCATTGAAGTCCCTATCTTCTTCGAGTCGACTTCTACGAGTGATCGGCGTCCCCCGACTATCTCACTGGAACTCATGCCGACTGAAGCAGGACAATCTGAACCGCAGCTTCCGTCGGATTTGAGTGTAAGGATCCCTTTAGATCTTCAGACCAAGTGGACTCTCCATCATCTAGGTCCTGATCAACTCTTTCTCCTGCATCCTCTTGAGAACCGTTGAATTCTTCAAAAATATAAATAGGAAAAATTCGACCATCGATTTCAACTTTAATTGTATGATTCACTTCGCATAAAAAATTCACAGAAACAAGGATCCTGGCATAATCAAATCTTAGACGATTTAACGTGTTTCCATCTGCCTTTATAAATGAGCCAAACCTGCGAAAAACTTCACCGACCATGCATGAAGCGGTATTCCTACCCACCGCGTCCAAATCACTTTCTTATGACATACATCCAGCAACTTCCAAGGTCTTGTCCACTCAAACCAGTGATCTGTCCATTCATCCAATCAATACCCTTTTTCCCTTCCACGGATTTAAGTAAGACAACATTATCACCCATGTATCTGATTCTTAAATAGTTCCCACATTCACTTTGAATTTCTTCCCCATGATCTTCCTCTTGTTTAAGTAATCCTTTAGCCATTTCGTATCTTCTGGATTTGTCGTATATTGAAGTACTTCCTCGTTTTTTGTGTCAAGCAATTCCAATCTTCGTGCTATTGCAACAGGGTTGGGTTACTGTCTATCATTTATTTTCCCATCCCAGGTGGTCTCCAGAGCCATCTTGTACGACACATACGGAGATCTCTTTCCTTGTTTTGCATCAATAGTAACAAGTTGCTTGCCCACACGGTCCTTGACATTCCTATTGAATTTGGGGATAAAAGCTCTCTGTTTATCCAAATGCAGTTTAACTTCTCTCATTAAAACTTGCAGGGAAACGAACAACACCGAATAGTTTTCCTTCTCTGTCTCTTTTACTCGGACAGAAAATATCCACTACTTTTCCCACTTCCCTAAATTTGTGAAGCAGACGGTCCATACTACACTCCAGTGGAAAGTTCTTAAACATAAATTAGAATGAGTTTTTTCACCTCTCCCCCATTTACATTTCTCCCAGAAACTGGCATCCTCCCAATATCTCGCCCGATTGAACTCAGACTCCGCCTTCGTTCTACCTAATCGATGAAAATAATGGTTGAGGTTTGGGTTTGGGTTTGGGTGCGGTTTCTGCCTCACCGGTGGCCGCTTGGCGTATGGGTTCCTAGCAACTACGCCACTCCCTAACACACTCTTTCTCTCTCTAGACATTCTCTTTCTGTTATAAAATATGAAGGGCACAATTGTTATTTTACATATTATTACACATAATTATATATTCAGATGTGTGCACTTTAAATACTTGTGGATGCATATAGCTTGGGCCATAATTAAATGTCAGACATTATTTTCACAATTTAGTTCATCAACCCATTCAATTTTCTATAAAATATCAACATAAATAATAATTTCACTCTTAAGCTCAATTAATTAATTTAGTGTAAATAAATACACAAAATTTATTAAAATAGATAATTAAAGTATATAATTTCGAACAATTTTCACACTAATCATACCCCAAACTTGAAATAATATGCATGAAAAGAAAAAATATAAGGAAAAGAAAAAGTAGAAAGTACGACTGAAAAAGAAGGAAAAGCAGAGAATGAAAACGTTGGTCATGGAGTCCGCTTTTGTCTAATTAAACACACTTCAACTGTTATGCATGTTAAATACGTTTTTCATATGGAAGCAATTACACGTAATTAGACCGTCTTTGCGCAATAATTTCACCCTCAAATACAAGTGAGTTTCTAAATGTTAATATATAGGGATATATATTTGTTCTCTTTTAAGTTTTATTGATTTTTTTTCTCTAAAATTTTGCATTTTAATTTTAGTCTTTTTAACTTACAAAAAAAATATAATTTTAATCTTGTGATCGGTTATACCCGGACACTCAGCGCGTCACAAGACCAAAATTATATTTTTTTGTAAGTTAGAGATTAAAATAAAAAATTTAATAGGATGAAAAATAAAGTTAATAAAACTTAAAGGATAAAAAAGTGTATTTTTCGATTTTATTATTTATCTATTTTTAAAAATTTTATTAGAGTTTAATTAATTTTTTAGTTTTACTATTACTATTTCATTTCATGTGTAATTTTTTATTTATTTAAAAATTGACCGATTTCAAATTTTAAGAATTAATTTTAAAATTAAATAACTTAAAAGTTTAAAATTAAAATTAATAAAATTAAAAAAAATAATTTATCTCATATTTATATAAGGATAAATTAATAAACCCACTCTTTTACAAAAGTGACTTAATTTTGTCAATTATTTTTTATTTAATATAAATTTTAAATTTATTTCAGCATTCTAAAATATTCATTTTTAACATATATATTACACATATAAATATAAAATTTAAATTTAATATATATACTTTATTATTTTTAAGGTGATTATTTATTATTAATTAAATATTTTAATGTTTGTACATATGTAAAATAATTTTTAAAAATTAATAAATTAATTTTTACATAGATAAAATAAAACTTGATATATTTTAGTTTTACCATTGATAAAGAATCATTTTATTTATAAAAATTTAAATATAAAGTATATCAAACTCTGTTAACATATAAAATTGTGTATTAAAATCTTTGATGCCGAAATTTATACAACATATTAACTGCAATAACATGTTTAACACCAAAAATTTTACCATACTTTGATGGAAAAATACATTTTTTTATCCTTTAAGTTTTATTATCTTTATTTTTCATTTTTTTATATTTTAAATTTTAATTTTAGTCTTGTGATCGGTTGAGTGATCAAAATCATAATTTTTGTAAGTTAAAAAATTAAAATTAAAATTTAAAATTTAAAAGAACGAAAAATAAATTAATGAAATTAAAAAAAAAAACATATTTTCCTTAATATATATTTTTAGTGAATAATATTATTATTCAGTTTTGCAAATATTTGGGCTATGCAGCCCTCTTTCAATCCGATTTATAAATTTGGGTATTTTTTTATCCTAAATATTTTTAGGCGGTTTTAGGCGAGGGTTTTTTTTATAAATATTGTGTTATTTATTTTTGCTTATGTAATTGTAGTAATTTTCGTAATTTTATGAAAATAAGTATTCCCTCTGTCCCACAGGAATTTGCACACTTTTCTTATTTGGACGTCCCACACAAATTTGCACACTACTAAAAAAAAATATTGATTTACGTGCACACTCACAAACATTTACACATATTTACCCATATGCCACTACTTTATATATAAAACACATTTTTCTTAAAAAATGTGCCGTCCCGTAGGGTGCAAATTCCTACGGGACGGAGGGAGTACAATTTTATAGAAAACGTGAACTACATTCGAGTATAGTGACTACACCCAACCCCTTCCAAAGTAGGGATGACAATTTGGTCTGTCCCGACCTGCTCTGATCTGAATCCGCACAGTATGGATCACCCCGCCCCGCGGTCAGCAGCGGGGCGGAGCGGGTATGGATATCATTATCGTTCTGCCCCGCTCCATTTTGACTCGTTTATATTATTAAAAATTGAATATATATGGTATTTATTAAAATAATTTTATTATTTATTAGTATATATATAGTATAAATAAGAATAAATTAATTTAACAAAGATATTTTAGATCAATATATACTAATAAAACATAATATGAAATATATTATGATGTTTTAACTATAAATTTTAATTGATATCAACATATTTAAAGATAAAAATAAATTTGTATATTATATTTTTAATATCATAAATTTATTTTTTTAATTAAGACCTTAAATTTACTTTAAATATGTAAAAATATATTATATATTATAAAATTTTAATTTAGAATGGATCGATCTGCCCCGCCCCGTGATCTGTAACGGATCGATCCGACCTGACCCACATATAGAGTGGAGCGAATTTGGATCTTCTAGTATCCGCCCGACATGTTCCATTTGTCATCCCTACTCCCAAGCACGCATTATTACTCCCTCCACGCACACCCCTCCCAAGCACGCATTATTACTCCCTCCACGCACACCCCTCCCAACACTCCCCTACCCCAGTTGGAATTTGCATTCCCACAACTAGGGGTGGCAAATGGGTAGGGCCAGCCCGGCCCGGCATTGGCCCACCAGGCTGTTGGTATTTTACGGCCCGGCCCGGTACAAATCGGGCCTACATTTTATCGGCCCAGCCTGGCCCTATGCGGGCCACCGGGCCAAAATGGTTCATTACTTAATAATTAAATTTGAAATATATTATTTATATTTATTATTTTAAACATGTAAAAATAATAAAGATATTTTGATAGACACTAAATTATAATCCCAAAATATTTTTAATATTAATTTAAACATAAGGAAACACACACTCAAAGAATATATATATATATATATATATATATATATATAATTAATGAAACTAATCAATAAGATTCTAATTATATATATTATTAATGAACTTGAAAAATGAAAACACACACACGTTTAGAACCTGAAAACAAACAGGGGAACTAAACTTATTTTGGAAAATTCTAATTAATAAATATTAGTTTATTGAAACTCAATTCATTTTGGTTAAAAATCAAACATTAATAGAATTAAACTAAAAAAAAGTTAGAAATTATAATTAGGAATTTAGGGTTTGGGTAGTTTTTTGTTTTGAGCCTTTTGGTTTGGTACATTGCAACATCATAATTAAAAAAAAAAAAAAAAAAAAAACCGGGCCAATATTTTTTTCGGGCCAAGCCCGGTTGGCCCGGCGGGCCTACTGGGCCGGGCCAAATAGGCACGGTTCATTTCGGGCCGCTTATTTTTAGGCCCGGCCTGGCCTGAAAGACGGGCCAACTGGGCCGGCCCATCGGGCCGGGCCCATTTTGCCACCCCTACCCACAACCCCTCCCCCCTCCCCCAACAACCATTTTAAACTTTTTTTTTTTATATTTTTATTCAATATTTAATTTTTATAAAATTATATTGTTATTAAGTATGGTTAGTATTTTCACCCGATGCACGATCTATAATTATTATATAAAAAATTAATTATATTAATGTAATTAATTATCATATTATATGCATTAATTTAAAATTACAATGTCAAGTATTAATTCTCTTATATATTACTATTTTCGTCCCACAAAAATTTGCATACTCTCAAAATGAAAATATTCTTTTAAATCTCCATCTTTAAAATTTTTAACTCACAATCTCCATCATACACATTCTACTCATTACACTTTTATTTAAAAATCGTGCTCCCAAAAATACCGCAAACTTTTGGGGACGAAAATAGTACTATTTCATGATGTCACTAACGGAGGTAACGACAGTTTGGTTAACCCTCCGACGTTTTATGCAAAATAATGAACTGTGTTCACGTTTTTGTCTTAACATCACCTTGCATAAACAAAACAAAAAAAAATACAATATTTTAAAAAAAAAATCCCTTTAGGCGATGGTCTATATTTACCTATATTTTTTAAATTAAAAAATAAGAGAAAAATAGGCGGCGGAGACTTCAACACATTTTACTTTATACCAGTGTTTTCAGAACCGGACCGAACCGGCCGGTTCAACCGGTTGAACCGGGAACCGGTCACGGAACCGGTCCGGTTACACCCAAAAAACCGTTTTTACGGTTGAACCGGTAAAAAACGGTCAAACCCGCTCAAAACCGGTCGGAACCGCTTAAAACCGGGTTGAACCGGTTAAACCGGCTATTTTTTTTAAATATTAATATTTATTTATTTTTACTTATTTTTATTTGTCTTCTTAATTCTAATCAAACCAAAACTCAAAAACTTATTTTCCACAAAAAAAAAAAAATCTTAACTACTGAAGAATTATAAGAAATTAAAGAAAACCTATTTTGATTGAGTTATTTTGTGTCTTTTGTATTTTGTGTTATTATTTTATGACTCTATTGTATTTATTTAATTTTATAAGTGGATATTTATTTTAGTTAACGTATAAAATATTTAAAAATAGATATAAATTATTTTAACGGTTGAACCGCCGATCCAACCGGTTGGACCAGTTGAACCGTGAACCGGTGCCTTGTCCGGTTTGGTCACCGGTCCGGTTATGAAAACACTGCTTTATACGCATATTTAACGTTGGAAATATCTGAGGCGGGGACCACAACTTCTCCGCCTAATCGCCACCATCATCAAAAGCATGTCCACCATCATCAATAGCATGTCCACCATCAGACTAAAAATTGACCATCTCTTCTCCACAGCCAAAATGTTCAATTTCCTCTGCATCACAGTACTCCTCATAGCTCTTTCCGGCAACGCGGTGTCCATAGACTCACCGCTTCTCCTGCCCAGCCAATCCGCGTCTACTCCATGGTGCCCCGCGGCGGATCCCGCCCTCAATTTCAGACCGGTGATCGGAATTCTGAGCCACCCAGGGGATGGCGCCTCCGGCAAGATCAACAACGCCACAGACGCCTCCTACATAGCCGCGTCTTATGTGAAGTTTGTTGAATCTGGCGGCGCTAGAGTTATTCCTCTCATCTACAATGAACCTCCGGAGGTTTTGCATAAGGTAATCATCTCTTATTTCTCAATAATCATCCCTCTCTCTCTCTCTCTCTCTGCACCAATGAAATCTCTCTGAGTCTCTCACAGGGTGGGCCTCAGCATTGGATGGGTCCCCTAGAATTTTAGGACTTTAGCTTAATTTTTTTTATTCTTATACTTTGAAAACTGTGAATTTAATTAATTATATATTTAAATTAAATAGATTCATGAATTTTTTACTTGCTAGAATTTTTATTTTTATTTATATGCAAAAACCTGTAAGCAAGCCCCAAACCGAGCAGTTTTGGTTCCTATGTTTCATATTTTCGTATTTCATTTAGTGTTATATTTTACTGTATTATTAACACATTTTTGTTCTCTGTTAAAGTTACTCAACTTTTTGCATTTATTTTGTTTCTTAAACTACTATAAATGTTGTTTTTGGGTTTTTAAAATTAAATTTTAGATTTTGTTATTTTAAAGCTGATTCTAGTTTAGAATTTTGAAATTGATTTTTAAAAATAATCACCATCATATTATACACTATTTTTATATATTCAAAAACTAAAAAATAAACACTCAATTCACTATTTATAAGAATTTCAAAGTCCCTTGAATTTCAAAATTTGTTTTTAAAAAATCACTTAAAATCCAAAAAAAAAAAAAGGCCCTCAAAAGAATTTGTTACAAGTTCCTTAACCAATATTTATTTAATCTAGTAGTAGTTGCTCAAGTTTCCAGTTAGTTTTTATATAATCCAACATTACTTTTTACCTTCTGTCTGTTCTTGATTCTGTAAGAAAGAGGATAGCCTCTGACCTCAGTCACAGGTCTTCCTATACAATACAATGATCATATAATGGATATTGATGTAGTTATTCTTCACAAAATCTTTACACTGTCCAATAATGGTGCATTAGTACATTACCTGTTTCTGATTAAGTTGTGTTATTTGATGCAAGTGTATAATTTATGATGCAGAAACTCAGTTTGGTTAATGGAGTGATATTCACGGGAGGTTGGGCGAAAGATGGTCTTTACCTTAAGGTTGTCACTTCGATTTTTAAGGTACTTGACGGCCTAATCGGGTCCTGCTAAAGTCGAAACTGAAATGTCTCTCATTCGTAGTCTTTTTTTTTTTCATTCTGATTCTTGTATGAATATGATAGAATGATTTGTTGCAAGTATAAAAGGCATGTTTTGGCTATAACCTGATTAGCTCTGATCTTCGCATTTTATGTTGATGATGTAGTCATCTATTATTTAAAGTTCAATATGGTTGTGCTATTAATTAGGGATAATGAGATGAACAACATATCTCAATAATGGCTCTTTTCATCCTTTTGGTGCAGGATGTTCTGGAAAAGAACGATGCTGGAGATCATTTCCCTTTGTTTGCCATCTGCTTAGGTTTAGAACTTGTATCCATGATAGTGAGTGAGGTAATGCATGCCTACGAATGTGCACGTTTATAACTTTTCTTAACTTAGAAATCGAGAAGAGTTTATGCTCTCTCCCTACTGCTGGATAAGAGTCATTTAAAGGATTATAGTAAAAGCGGCCATCACGTTCAATTAAACTTTTTCTTTTAAAGTTCGCTATGCATCCCAGCTTTATTACAATAACAGCATTTCCTACAGTAAAGCTAATTTGATTAGGATTGCAGTTGCATGAGCTTCTCTTAGAGAATGCTGTGAATTCTGCTTTACATCCTAGTATTTTTCAACCATAAATCGATTAAATTAGCTTCTATTGTTGATCCATCTTAGCTTTCCATTTTCATTTTGGTTTACAGGACAACAACATCCTTGAGAGGTTTAGTGCAAGCAATCAAGCTTCTACTTTGCAATTCATGGAAAACATGACTACAAAAGGAAATATGTTTCAGAGGTAACTAGATTACTAGATTATAAAAAAGGAAATTCAAGTTTTCAGTTTCTTTAATGTGATATGATTTCAACTAGTATTGTGCTATTCTGCGATTCACTTCAACAATGATCTTATCTTGGAATGCTAGACTTCCATGAAGAACGAATGCTTATCGAGTCCACTCCATTTTCTCCATATTAGTTTCTTCCATCTACACATTAGAACTTTAATCTTATTGTTTTCTTATTAGGTTGAAAGTTTTGGTGAACTTTATGGTCCTTACAAGGTCCAATTTACAAACCCGAGTTATATGCCAATATTTATTTGACCAATTTTCAGGCGTACCTTCCTTATTACCATGAATTTATAGGCTATAGCCCTTCCCATCCATAACTCATTTCGATATAGTTCACTAAATTCCTGTTTGGGTTACTTTTTCTTGAATAGGTTTCCTCCTGGTTTGATAAAGAAGATGAGTACAGAGTGTCTTGTGATGCAAAATCATAAGGTAACTGCTCTTTCCTCTCCAATGTTATATGATGATAGTTTGATAATTCATTACTTTTCATCCTAAATATATGGCATTTACAGAAAATAATTAGGTATATGTTCCTAAAAAATATGTACTTTAACTTAGGATCACACATCATTTGATTTTACAATTTTGTTCATCAGTAATTTTAGTATGTCTTCTCCTTTATATAACTATCAAATTTCATCTTTGACATAGTTTGGGGTTTCACCAGAAAAGTTCCAAAAGAGCCAGAAACTCTCTAGCTTCTTTAAGATCATAACAACTTGTGCAGATGCAAATGACAAGGTATATCTAAGAAGTTACCTTTTCGTGTATTCGTCTTAAATTTGTTATGGTACATATACTTTGACAATTGAGCTTTTGTTTCTCATCGGCTTCCGTATGATCAATTTGCGGAATGATTTTTTTAGGACCGTAACTCTGGGGACAGCAATTAGAGAACAATAAGTTTTTAGTCTGGCATTTGAATGACAATTTTAATTTGGCCAAGTTGGTCCAACAATTTGTGAAAGTTTAAATTTTACGGGCCTATAGTGTGAAAATATTAGTTATTACCTTCACTGGTCAGACTGAAAACATATGGTCGTTCAATTGCTAGCCCCTGGTTACAGTCCTAAAAAAAGTTATTCCCGATCAATTTGTATCAGGTCTATGTTTCTACGGTGAAGGCACACAATTACCCGATAACTTGTGTTCAGTGGCACCCAGAGGTATTTTCTCTAGACTGAATCAAAGTTTGGGCTCAAGTCTGTTATCTATTTGCCAAAGGCTGATATATTCTTCTTGTCTACGTTTATTAGTCTTGCATTTTTCCTTGGAAAGTATATGAGCAAGAAATACATACATACATTTTACTTTCCTCAGGGTCGTGCTTTTGTTAGTAAAATACCAGAGATCACATTTTTCTAATGGTTTTGAATTGAGAAAGGAAATCATGTTTGACATTTTAAAGTGTGAAAGATTTTTGTTTTGAAATGTAAACTTGGCCTTCCAGAAAAATGCTTTCGAGTGGGCCTCATCAAGGATTCCACACTCCGAAGATGCAATTCGAGTCACTCAACTCGTCGCCAACTTTGTTGTGAGGTAATACGACTCTCCCGCTGTCTGTCTGTCTGTTGACTTAAACTCGTTAGTTTAGATATCTGGACATTAATCTTTGGAAAGTATTCATATCTCTACTAATTTGTTAGCCAAATATCTCAGGGAGGCTAGGATGTCTAAGAATAGACCATCTTCCCAGGAGGTGCTTGACAACCTCATATATAATTACAAGCCTATATACCATGGAAAGCAAGGGTAATTCTCTCTCTCTCTCTCTCTCTCTCTCTCTCTCTCTCTCTCTCTGCCTCTCTCTCTCTCTCTCATATTGATGTTTTCCATATATACAGAAAGGGGTTCGACGAGGTTTACATTTTCACCTAGTAACTAAAGACCTCAGTACTTGTTAGCAATTGCAAAGTGTAGACAGCAAAGGAAGGGGTTCGACGAGGTTTACATTTTCACCTACTAATTGAACACCTCTGTACTTATGAGCAATTGCATCAAACATGTTTCTACATTTTCTTATAAATGTCGTTTTATATATTTATTATATTTGCATAATTTTTCTATTTCATATATCTAATTTGATTGATTATAACTTTTAAAATTTCAATTGTAAAATATTTTTCTTATTTATTTTAAAAAGTAACATATTTTAAAATGAAATTTTAATTATCTATCCCCATGTAAATAGATCTTGACATCTAAATAAATAAAAAACGTTCATTATCATCTTTGCCTTCAACCTCCTCTTTGTCATCGTGCTCAATGTTATCTTCATCTGCATTATCACCATCTTCATTAATATTATCCTCATTATTCTCAGTTTCTATCAATTCTGGAGTTAATGATCCTACACATTTTTATCACAATTTGAGTCTATATTTTTTTATATATTTGATCTTTTTTCAAAACTTTTCATCAAGGATTTTGCTCTTATTTGCAAACAGCCATGCAATCCAGTACGTGCAACAATATATTTGGTACTTGGCCATCACAAACTGATCATATACCCATAATATTTCTTTCTTTAATGCACATCACCAAACTTGTAATTAGGACGAGTTCTTGTTCCTGAATAGAATGGATACCCGGCACTCTTTGCAGGATATCCTACTTCAATATCTTCATTACAACACTCCATAATATATACTCACTCTTAAACAGCATTTTAGTTTGTATTATTGATTGATATTTAAAGAAAGAAATACTATCTTGCCCGTCAAAGAAGACGTCACATCTGAAAATTATGCTAAGGAATTGAAGTTGTAAAGTCATGGGTTTGAGGAAGAACAGAGTGGTGATGGTTGTTGATCGGGTTGAAGAATTCAAGTTCTTCGATATATAGTCATTTGAATTGGGACGATTTCTACATATTTTTGCAATTTTGGGTGGAAGTTATACTTTTTCTGGGAGTATATTTTTGTGAACTTGTATCTCAATTAGTTGGATTAACCAAACAAGAGTGAATTCGGTTGCAGCATATTCAAGTGAAGAAAGTTGTGGTATAATCAATTTGTTGAATTACCCAAATATTGTTGAATTATCCTGATTATGGAATATATACTTCTGTCAGATTAACCAAATGAGAGTGAATTTATGATTATGATATGTAATCTAGAGCAGACTTTTAATATATAAGATTGGGTGAATTTGACTTTAATATTTAGACATAATTTCAAATAATTATTGTTAAGTGTAAAGATAAGTTGAGTTTGAGTACTGAAAAATAGTCAGGAATCCTGATCCTGAGCATTGGATCCGGAGGAATATTCCTGAGGAAAGCATCCTGAGCCTGAGCGAAGACTTGATCCTGAGTCAGGAGTGTTCTGATCCTGACACTCATCCTGAATGTCATCCTGAGTGGTCAGATCAGTGAAGACACTGAAGACTCAGTAGAACTGAAGGCAAATCCTGAGAGATCATCCTGAGCTGAGAATCACCTACTCCCTGAGTTACTCAACATGAAGGCGATCCTGAGCTGACAGTTATGAAGACAGAGCATGGCAAAGGCGACTTCACCAGAGTGATAAAGTCGGTTATTTGGGCAGCTGGCGGAGCAATCTCATTGGACGCTGGAACAGTTATTCAAGGCGGTTATAACCATACGAATCTCGTTGATTGGTTAAGAGCTCAAAGGCGGTTAAGGGTCTGATCTATAAATACGTATTCATTTCAGAATTTTCAGAGAAGTAATACTGTGCTTCATTATAAATCTTAGAGAGAGAAAGCTTGTATTCTGTAAACATTATTCATCATTTAGTGAAGTGAGCCAACCCCATCCGTGGACGTAGATCAATTTGATCGAACCACGTAAATTGCTTTGTTCTTTTGATTTCCTGATTATTTCTGTTGTGTGTGTTCATCCGGCAAGTTTCCAATTGTTCTGATTACTTGAAGTCTTATTGAGCTCGATTCAGTTCCGGTCATATTTCACAACAATTGGCGCCGTCTGTGGGAATCGGAGGAGGAATCGACTGATTAATCATCAATCATGGCATCCACCAAGCTGGAATTTGAGAAATTCACTGGAGCAAACGATTTTGGTTTGTGGAAGATCGAGATGAAGGCTCTCTTGACTCATCATGGGCTGGCCAATGCTCTGAAGCCTGAAGATCAATGGCCCCCTTCTTCGTCAGAAAATCCAGGCAAGAAACAAGAAATATTGGAAAAAGCTCATAGCACAATCATTTTGTGTCTGGGGGATAAACCTCTGAGGGAGGTGTGCAAGGAGAAGACTGCCATTGAGGTTTGGAGTAAGCTGGAGAAGGTGTATCAGACCAAGTCTGTCACCACCAAGTTGTTCATGAAGCAAAAACTGATGTCATTCAGGATGAATGAAGAGAAGGAGTTGATTGAACAACTTGAGGAATTCAACAAGGCTACTGATGATCTTGAGAACCTGGGAGTGGAAATTGATGATGATGATAAGGCGATGGAGGTGAAGCGTCGATTAGGTTTCCGACGTGAAACGACAGTCTCGATTTTGATGGCGTGAAACGGTTTTGCGCCCAGCCATGCCCTACCTGGCGCGCCACACGGCGGATAATCGACGGCTAGCTTATGTGAAATTCAGGGGAATTCCAGTGGCTTCCAGGTTCCGAGGTTGGGAACTCGGCTAGGATACGAGCCTTGGTATCCTCGACGGCTTTTAGGTTCCGAGCCAGCAACACGAGCCGAGCGCCTCGCTTTGCCAGCGCCCGAGCCGTCTCCGCTCCTACCCCCGACGTGGCGCCAGTGATTATGGCGGAGATCAGAGCAGACGACGGTGACTTCATCGGCGGTGGACTTGGAAGAGAAGTCGTTCGGTCCGGTGGTGCCGATCAAGTACTTTACGGTTTCCAGCATTTTTCTCTCTCTTCTTTTTTGAAAATAGTGAGAGAAAGGTGTTTGTATTGCCTTGGCGTCAAATGAACCTTCCAATATTTCCTTCTTTGGATTTCTGGAATTATATGTGAGTTTTTGCTTGTTTTAATTTCTTTGCGATGGCAGATGATGAATAAATCTTATCCTACACATTGATTTCCTGTGTTGACTACTATCTCTGCTTATTATCTGATGCCATTGCTGTTTCTATTATTCGATTTTGATATTGATTTTCTTAATTTTTATTTCGGATGGTACTTAAGTGCTCTGGAGAAGGCATGTGGTGTGAAATGTTATGCTTACGCACTGAATTTTTATGTGGATTCAACTCCGCTTATTATTTGATGCCTCTAGACTAAAATGTTGTTTTGTGATTTTTTTTAAAAGATTTTTTCCAGATTTCAAATTTATGTGAATTGAATGATTGATTCAATGATAAGAAAAGCAGACGGGCGGACTGAACTGATGCCATGTTGATTGTCTGTGCAGTTTCTTTTTTCTGGAATGCCTCTGAGATGATCATTCTGATTTCTAAGTAATATCTTTTGGTTGAATTTTGTAGTGAAATCTTAATTATATGCTGTGATGAACACTATTCTTATGTCTGGACATATGAAACTCTGTTCATGATTGTTTATCCGAGTTCTGAGCAGACATTTTGATTTCAATCTTATCATTTCAATGAAATTTTTGCCTATGATGATCGAAACTACCTATTTGCTGAGATGAGTTTATCATCTCTGATTGAAGAAACCAATGGATCCTTCTGAGCTTTTCCACTCTGTTGATATACGTTTATTTGAGGGTGTCTGTTTGCAGAAAAGGGGGCTTAAACACTTAAATTTTTAAGTGATTTCCTCACAGTTTTTGCTATTTCTAAGATTTTAGTAGAGTTTACAAATATTTCTATTTTTTTTCTACATTTTGTTGTTTACTTTTAAAGTGATTTCCTTAGAGTATTTGCTATTTCTAAGCGTTTAGTAGAGTTTACAAATATTTCCTCAGGTTGTGTGACAAATTTGTGTGCTCCGGAATCATGGTAATCGGCGGGAGGTGCGACAGACGGATGAGACGGGTTGAAAATAGTAGAGGCAGTTTTGGTGTCGGTTCCGACGACAGAAGAGCTTCGATTTGCGGAGGAAGGTGAGCTTCGACCGACTGCACCTTGCACCTAGCCGCCGACCTGCTCTCACCGAAATTCCGTCTACAACCGCCGGATCCGCCATTAATCACACTATCGCCCTTCCGTTTACAAGATCAGCGACACTCCCTGAAGACCTTCGCCACTTCGGGGTCTAATCTTTTTTTAGTTGTTTTCAGTGATTTGGATGTGATACTGGAAATCTTTTTATGACTTATGGTACAATAATTTGGTTAATGGTACATTAATTTGGTTAATGGTACATCACTAGTACACATCCATAATTCGGGGTACACACATATATATACTATAGTACATTATTATACTCAACGGTACACAATTGTAGGTGTAAAAGACTATTTTGGCCCTACTTGTATTGTTAAAATATAGGTGGCCTTAGTTGTAGTATTACTACATATTTTGGCCTTAGATGTAAGTGACCCAAAAATTAACATCAACTGCAAAGTGCAACTAGTGTGTATAATCAAATTCTACCCTTGTTTTCTCTTTAATTAGTTAAACTTATGTTTTTTCTATTTAATTAATTAATGTGTTATAATAAATCAATATTATTTTTCTTGAAAAAAATAATTATGTACCTTATAGAAAAAATATGTAAAGCATGATAAACGTCACATCACAAATAATTTATTAAACATGCATCTTTTGTTTAAATTAAAAAAATATTTAAACATTCAAATTAATAACGAGCAACACTTATATAGAAATTTCTACCATACAAATATCCATTTTTAAAAAATTCGCGGGTCTAAACCGGGTCAGGTCAGATTTGGACATTTTTTTCCAAATTTCGCGCAACTTGTAATTTCAGGTTTTCGCTCCCAGTTATGTTACAATTTGGGCAAATGTGTGTTACTATTAGACAAAATCTGGGGGGAAATGTTTTTTTAGGACCGTAATTATAGGGTAGTTGTAATTTAAGGACAATATGTTTTCGGACTTGAAAAAATATGAAAATATATTTTCGGACTTGGAAAAGTAGGACAATATATTTTCTGACTTGGAAAAGTAGGACAATATGTTTTTTGGCATGAAAAAATAGGACAATAACTTTGAAAAGTTGTAAATCTAGGTCAATTTGAGCCCGAATTAAACCCAATTCGAGCTCAATTGTAAGTAATTTATAACATTTTTTCCAATACTTTTAGCAACTTATAATCCACTAAAATTTAGTAGGACAATTCAGCCCAAATTGGGTTTAATTCGGGCTTAAATTGGCCTAAATTTACAACTTTTCAAAGTTATTGTCCTACTTTTCCAAGCCTGAAAACATATTGTCCTACTTTTCCAAGCTTGAAAACATATTGTCCTTCTTTTCCAAGCCCGAAAATATATTGTCATGCTTTTCCAACTACCCTATAATTGCGGTCCTAAAAAACATTTTTCCCCAAAATCTGTGTTACTAATTTTTTTAAAATTTAATTTTTTGTACTTTTTAAGTAATTTTAAGGAAAATATGTATTTTTGCAAGAATAAATATGTGTTAATTTATTTTTTATTCTCTTTGTTGATTTAAATTAATAATATATTATTTATGTAATAATACATCATTTAATATCTTACATATATTACATTTAATAATATATGTTGGAAGGGCGGGCACACTCTCTCTCGTCTTCTACGTACCTAGGTATTTCAAATCTCCTCACCATCAATGAAAAAACCTAGCTGATAGGTTTTTTTATCCCTGCCCCTCATTAAATACCTCCCCGTTGGGGAGGACCTTTGGAATATGAAAAAAAAATAAAATCATTCTTCAACTATTGGTGCATAATGAGCAACAATAAATGACGATCCCAATGTTTGAAAAAAATAAACAAGATATTTGTTGAGTTTGTTAGGCTCAAATTTAGTATTATTGGACCTTCTATTGTGGTCTTGAAGACTCTATTTATAATGCAAGAATATCTTGGATTATCCTCCTAGAATCTGTGGATTAAATGGTTGGATTATGGTTGGATTTGACCTATGCTTGAACTTCAATGACTTTGTCCTTGTGAGCTGACTTCGACCAATGAGGGTTTGCCAACTCAGCACTAACAAGAGACATCTCTTACATATGAGATGATTCTCTACCCTATGTTTTAAAAAGCGGAACCGGACATTGAACCGCACACCTTAGAATTTTTGGTCGGACCGGGTTCGATCGGTTGGACCGTTAATAAAGCGGTTAAGCCGGTATGACGTCATAATTATATAAATATATATTTAATATTAAAATAAATCCACCAAATATCATACAAATATCAAATATGAAGCTAAATTTACCACAAATCTAACAAATATCAAATGTGAAAGGAACGCCGCTGCTGGAGGAATTTTTTTTGAATCTAACAAACAGGTTCTATGGTGTAGTGGTTAGCACTCTGGACTTTGACAACTATCATGGTGTTCCAAGATGACAACTGCTTTTCTTCAATCTCATTATATTAGGTGTGCAGTCCCAGAAGAGTTAAATACCGAGTTGACTCACTATTCAGTAGCTAACCAATCAAGAATATTTATTTTTCGAAAGGACTAAACAACCAAGAATTAACTACTACTATTAACTTCAAATTGAAGCTTGTGTTATCTCACCATTGATTCTACCTAATCAGCGCCATCGTATGTCCATAAATGGCGATTGCTACAATGCCACCAAACTACCTCACAATTTCTTAGCAGAAAACAATGGCAGCCACCGCCGTATCGGAAAACGTGGCGCCTCATGTAGCGCTCTTTCCCTGCGCCGGGATGGGCCACTTGATACCGTTTCTCCGTCTCGCCGCCATGCTCGATTCGCGCGGCTGCGCCGTCACCGTTATCGCCGCCAAGCCTACAGTTAGCGCGGCGGAATCCGACTATCTCTCCTCCTTCCTCGGCATCTACCCACAGATATCATAATTATATCTAAATTTACCGCTGCTGGAGGAAACGCGCCGCCGTTGCTCGCTGTTGGAAGGAACGCCGGCGCTGCTGCTGAAGGGAACGTCGCCGCTGCTGGAGGGAACGAGCCACGGCCGCCGGAAGAAACGCACAATGTCGAAAGTTGAATTGTGTTCTTTTTTTTTGTCAATGTCGAAAGTTGAATCTGAGATAGTGAGATTAGGGCTGCGATTAAAATTTAAATTTGCAAAATAGTCCTTCAATTTTTATTTTTTTTTAATAAATCTCCCAGCCGCCGGTTCGTAAGGTTGAACCGAGGCCGGTTCGACCCGTTTATTTCCATTTTTGGCCGGTTCTTGAGCGGTTCAATAGTTGGGCGGCCCAACGCTTTAGAGCCGTACGGTGCCTATCCCGGTTTGCGGTCCGACCGGTCGGACCGGCCGGTCGGACCGGTTTTTTAAAACATAGGTTTAGATATGCAGGACTTCAACCAATTTTGACTTGACTGATCTTTCCTACATTTGAGGACATTCAGATGTTTCTTATATAAGTACGATCACCGAGCTCGGGTACTAAAAAGCTCTCATCTTGTTGTCGCCTCGTTTCTCCAAAAAAAATGATCGCCACTTGCTCACTATTAATCGGATATGCTCGCTCCTCAGATTCGAGCTTCTAGGAGTGCTTCTTATATTTTGGGGCATTTGCATATTGGTTTTAAAAAATGACTATATTTACAAATTGGTTTACAATATTTGCACAAAAGTATAATTTTTTCTGCACAAAAGCATATTTTTTCTGCACGGATTAAAATTGTAATTAGTATCAGTTTTGTAAATCATTTTGTAATTTTTCCTTATTTCTTTGGACTTTCGGCCACCATGCTGGCTCTCACAAGCCCTGCTGAGCTTATATAATTTGCCCCACAACACATACTAATTATAAAGTGCAATTGGTATATATATATATATGTGTGGAATTGCACTTTTGGTCCCTCAGGACACGCACCCGATTCAAAATGGTCCCAAGTATTTCATTTTTTGTCTCATATCTTTTTTTCTTTACAAAAATAGTCCCAAAAAATTTAAAAAATACAAAATTCATCTCATATCATCAAACACCGTTTTAAAATTAACGGAGAAATCATGTTCTTTGCACATGCTCTGTTAATAAGTGAAAATAACACAAAATCAGCATAGAAAACACATACTGTTACTAAGTGAAAATAACACAAAAATCCCCATAAAGTATGCATTTTATGACATGAGATGATATACATATATATATATATATATATATAATATTTTATCTTCTACATTGTATTTCATCTTGTATCTACAACCAAAAAAATTATGTATTATGTGTAATAAATGACATTAAATAATGACCATATAATGTAAATTAAAAGTTATAATATAGGATGATCATTATTCAAAATAATGTTTCATATAAAATCCAATTAGAATTAGTGAAAACATATTCTTAGTTAATTCTATTTAACATTTTTTACCAATTCTACTTCTAAGTTCTTTTTTTATTATTTGGATTTAATAAGATTTTTCGGTAATTTACAAATAAAGTCATATATTAGCACCTAATTACGTATTAATTTAAAAAATATATATATTAACATATTAGTTCAAATATGCTTATTGTACATATGCAAAAAAATCAATTTGCACAACAAGCAGAAAATTATTTACACAACAAGCAGAAAATTATTTACACAACAGACAAATCATTTGTGCAATATGCAGAAAAATCGTCTCACAACAAGCCAAATTAATTTGCACAACAAATCAAATAAGTTTGCACAAATTATTAATTTACAGATTTTCAATTTGCACAACATTTATTTTTACAAATTTTAACCCTATTCATTTTAGATTCAAATTAATTTACACGCGTGGTAGATAAATTTGCACAGACGAAAAAAATAAAATTTTGCACACATGAAAAATAAACTTTGCACATATCACAAGACAACTTTGCACACATGAATTATTCCAATTTGTTACAAATTAGAAACTAAAATTTACAAGCATGTGTGTAATATGAGGTGGTAAAGAATAATTCTGCGTAAAGACCTCCATTGAAGCTTCCAAATCAAGAAAAACACACAAAAAAGTCTAGAAATCCATTGAAGCTCCTCTGTAAATTAGAATCCCCCAAATTAGGAACACAATTGAATCTCCTCTATAAATAAAACCCTCCATCCAAATTTACAAAACCAACCCTCCATCCAAATTTACAAAACCAACCCTCCCTTCCAACTTAATCAAACCAAATCTGCACAAAAACAAAATCAAATCAAATTAAACCAAATTACACAAAATGCCAAAATCATAGCCATTTTTTGCAATGAAATCACTGTCATTTTTGCTCTAAAAAAACACATAAAAAACCATGGGCATTTTGGGAAACTACTTTTTCAATTTTCCTGAAATAAAATGTGAAGAAAGTGAGACCAAAGCGCGATAGAGTGAGGGCGAGAGAGGTCAGGGTTTCAGTTCCCATGGATAAAAAGGAAAATCTTCTCATCACAACACTACCACCATTCACCCTTCAATTTCCAATTTCTAAATTTTCATCACACAAAACAGAAGAATCCATTTTCGCTTCCAAAATAGAAGAAATTCAGAGCGAGAAATTGCGTACGATTAACTTTGATTCGCTAGAAACGCGCACAACCCAAAAATCTTGCACCGTCGTTTGCTCAAATCCACCGGACTTGGAGACGGCAGGTTTTTAGAGTAAGTTTAGTGTACGTATATTAGATGCATCACGCAATTGAAATACATTTTTAAAAATTAGAGAAAAAATTAAAGAGGGGCACATTTTTATTTTAAATTGCAAAGAGGGGCAAGTGTGCAAAACTTATAAAAATTGCATACTCAGAATGAATGTGCAAATATTTTAAAAATTGCACATTTGTTCTTTTTTATAATAAACCTAAAAAAAATATCTCTTTTTGTAATAGCTCCTAAAAAGTATCTTTACAATTACCAAAAAAGTTACATTTATTTGTATTAAAAAATCAATTTGAATTGAATTGATATTTCAAAACAAGGATAATTTTAAATAATAATTTTTTACACTTTACTTTCCTTGGTATCTAAAAATAAATTAATATACAAAATAAGAGCACATACACACGCTCACCAATTTTTCATATGTTGCAAAAGTAGTGAGGTGGTTAAAGGACGAAAAATAATGTGCACAACATTTGTATTGCACAAAATTGACAACATATTTTACTTCTTAATGATGTCTTCCTTATGTAGAATTTTTAAACTTTTTTTGTAATGCAAGCTTCTTTCATCCCATGAAAAAGAGAGATAAAACGCACCAAATCTTCAATTTTTTGTAATAGTAGTGAGGCAATCGAGATCGGAGTGCGAAAACATGACGAGGCTAACATTTTTTTTTATCGTATAAATGATGAGTCGAACTTATGATCTCTCGATCATAGGTAGTGAATTGCCCTTGCACTTCATGTAAGTAGCCTGACAAGCTAGCTAGATGCAACAATTTTCAATTATTTGTATGGGAAGCTTCTTGCATCCCATGGGAGGGAGGGAGCATGCATACGCACACCAAACTTTCCATTGCTGGCAAAAGTAGTGAAGTGATCAGAGAGGAGAATATGTGATGATCCCAACATCTGTATCACACAAAGTTGAGAGCCTATTTGTCTTCTTGATGATGTTTTATTTGCGCTTCGCTTAAGTAGTAGTCTGACAATATATAGGATTTAATTAAAAATAAAATTACTCACTCCCTTTACTAAAAAGTGCACCATTGTGGTTGCATGTGTTTTAAGAAAAAGTAGATAAAGTAAAAGTATTGTGAATGTATTGTCAGATTTATTTATGAATAAAATAAATAATTATGAGAGTAATAATAAAGATGGTGATTTTCATTAAAAAAATGCATATTTTTTGTGGACGGACAAAAATAAAAATATTGCATAAATTTAGTGGATGGAAAGAGAATATTACAAGCTGCTTTCCCAACATAGATAAAATAAAAGTAGGCTTAGTCTTGTATGCACCAGTTACACAGTGCAACTCAAGTTTATTTTTAAAAAGTTACACAAAATACTATTGAAAAGCATGTTATTACTGAAAAGTGTATCTTTAATAGTTTAACTTTTCAGTAATAATTTGTGTAACTTTTCAGTAATAAATTGTGCAACTTTTTAAAAATGAACTTGAGTTGCACGGTGTAACTGGTGCATAAGAGACTTACTCATAAAAGTATATAAACTCCTCCACATATTGAGCAAGTATTATGTGCATCTGGTGCACGGTGCACTCACTCAATAATTTAGACTTGTTTACACTGAAAAGTTTTGTCTAATTATATTAAAATGTGTTGTTTGATTATATGAAAAATAAATAACGGTGTAAAATTCATTTTATTGTAATTAATCAACTTACATTTTTTAGTGTAATTAATCAATCCATTTTTCAATATAAATAGTCTCAATTATTAAAATTATAAAAAAAAAAAAAAATTATCTTAAGTTAAATAGGCAAGATATACCATATTGCACGAATCTTATATTCGTGCAATGTTGCATTGAGATTGCATAAATTTGTATGAGACAACACATTTTTAGTTTCAAAATATATTTTTTGTAAATACTAATGAACTCATTTTTTTCAGTGTAAACAATTATTGTTGAGTGAGCGAAACGTGCATCAGGTGCATATGAGACTTACTCTCTTTAAAAGTAAAATCTAATTGCACTAAAAAATCTACACTGTTATCGGTTTTCAGTGTAATCAATTACTCCCTCCATCCCTAATCAATTTGCACTCTTTCTATTTTGGGTTGTCTCAAATCAATTTGCTCATTACTTAAAAGGGAAACATCAATTTGTGTGCACTCACAAAACTTTCCACACATTTACCCATATACCACTATTTCATTTAAAAAATATATTTTTCTTAAATTATGTGCAATTTCAAGGGTGGAAATACCCCTGGAACGGAGGTAGTAATACTTTTTAGTACTAGCTAGTTGTGATGCACTTGCGTTAGACATTTCATAAATATATAATTTGTCACTTTTTATTATTACTAAGAATTTCTTATTATGCATATATATAGTTAAAATAAAAAAAATGATGTATGAAATAATAGAAGAATGAAAAAATGGTAAGAGACAGTCTCGTGACATGCAACCGGTAAAAAAATAAAAGTGATACGATTTAAATAAAATATGACAATATTTTTTAAAAAAAGTGATAGTCACTCTTAATAATAATATCACCCTTTAAAAAGTTCGGTGATAGGTTTTTAGTAAAATGTGACAATATTTTTAAGAAAAGTGATAATCCCATTTAATAAAAGTATTACTCCCTTCGTCATATTGCATTAATAAAAGTATTGCTCCCTCCATCATATTGCATTAGTCCCTTTTAATTAAAAGTAATTATGAAAAGTGCATACGATATACTTTTCATAAATATTCTCTTTATTCAAAACGGATCTCACAATACCCCGTAATACCCTCCGACATATTATATTAAACCACGTGCAAAAATGTGAGTACATTTTTCGTGGACGGAGGTAGTATCACTTTTTACAAAAATATTATCATTTTTTAAAAGTGATAACTTTTTAATTAATAAATGATATATTTTATATGGCCACGTCTCATAGGGACCAGTTACACGACCCATTTAGCACATTGTACCCACCCAACTAAAATGGTCAATATAAAAGGGATTTTCTTTATTTTTTTTAATTCACTCCTCTTTTCCATCTTCATCATTGTTCAGTAGGAATTCTTTCGCATCTCCCTTCGTTCTTCGATTTCCTCCTCTTCTCTTATTTCAACAGCATTGATTTCTCAAGAAAAGAAAAACAAAACCTTCTAAATCAATTTCATCATTGTTTGCCATGCCGCAATTAACCGCCGGAGAGCCCAAAGCTGACATCGCCCACCGCCACACAGCCGTCTCTCTATTCTTCAATTCACCATCCCAGCCTCCTGAAGCTTCTCCTCCATACACCGCCAGAAATCCACCGTCCACGACCTGCTCTCCATCGCGCCGGAAACTGGAAGCAAACTGGAACCGGAATCCGCCTCCAATTGCCATGCACAACAGCAGTCAATCGTCAATTTCTGGTGTACGGCGATTTGTGGCTGAAGTCTGTGGTGATTGAGCTTTAACAGGGGCGATTTTTTTATGTATGTAAGTAATTTAAAGTGAAAAGTTGCACAATTTTACACAAAAAAGTCACACAATTTTATACAGAAAAGTTACACAATTATACACAGAAAAGTTACACAAATATATAGTGAAAGTTTAAATTGTAAATGATGATGACACAAATATATACAAGAAAAATCCTTAAACAATGATGACACAACATACCATACTCCTCAAACATCAAGCAATACTACTATACACTGAAATTATACTACTATACATTGAATTAATACTAATGTAAACAGAAAAGTTACACAACTTTATATTGAAAAGTTACAAAAATTTATACTGAAAAGTTACACAACTTTACACAGAAAAGTTACACAATTTTATACTGAAAGGTTACATAATTTTAAACTGAAAAGTTACACGACTTTATACTGAGAAGTTAAACAATTTTGCACAGAAAAAAAAACAAGAGCAAAATTTTCCACAAAAAAATAATACATATTGAGGTTCGAACCGCTGACCCTTCACTTCTTAAGAGTGAATGTAACCACCAAGCTATGAGCAAATTTTGTGAATAATATCAAATTTTCGTATATTCGAAGAAGCTACGAAAATGGGTCATAATTTGACCCAGTTGCATGTGCACCAAGTGCACAAGAGACCCACCAATTTTATATTGGTCTCATGTCATGAGATAGCCTTACACAAGACTTACTCTTTAAAGATATATTTATTATGTGTATATGTATATATATATATATATTATCAAATATTATTAAATATTTTATAATTTGATTCTCAAGTCTTATTATATTATATATGTAAAAAATATATTCAATATATTATAAATACAAATACGAGTAGGAGATAAATTTAAAAAAGTCAAAAATATAAAGTAATAATAGATCCATCCAAAGAATTCGAAACATCATAGTTTCAAATCTCTTCATTCAAATTACGCCAATACCTTATCCGAGCATGTCCGCATACGCTGGTTCAAGTTGTCAATTCCTAGAAAATCCAGATCTAGATGAACTGCATGGTCGTGGTTCAAGTGGTCAAGTACCGAAAAACCAAGAGGAACAACGTGGTCGCGGTGCAAGAGAAAAACATCCAACACGATATGGCACCGGAGGTCATTTGCATTTAAATGATGATGTGAAATAAAATAATATACTTAATCGATTATTTCTTGAAAAAAAATAATCGTATCTTATAGAAAAATATGAGTAGCATAATAAATGTCACCCCTCAAATAATGTATTAAACATAAATATTTTGTTTAATTAAAAGATATTTAAACATTCAAATTGAGAGATCTATTCTTAAATAAAAATAAATAATTTATAGCATAATTAAAAAACTATAATTATGACAATTATATATAACAATATAGTTATGACCAAATTATAAGTATATACATGTACTCTCTCAAATTGTATAACATAATTATGACCAAATTATATATGTATGTGTACAGTGAAGGAGCCAGAAATTTTAAACAGTGGGCCCGATTAATATTTCTATAAAGACTAATTAATAATGTTATATATATAAAAAAATATATTATAAATTTATTAATACATATAATTTCATTAATTTAAATTGAACAAGTTAAGTTTTGTTATGGTCTTGAAGAAAATTTTGATTGTTACGAACTTGTTCAATTAAGTTCGGAGGATAATTTATTATCTTAGGCCGGAGTCCCGGGTCGCAAAGAAGATTTTCTGAATCAATCTGAATTTCATTATCACTTGATGTTTCTTGAGGATAAGAATTATGAGTAGACACATTTTTCGGGTGAAGATGATATCTCCTCTATAACATTCGGAATTTTTTTGTAATAACCCTCCATTAAACCAAGGTTATCAGCAACCCCTCCAACTCAGGTCACTCAATTAAATATTATTTCTCTATCATCCAGCTACACAACCTACCATACATCTATTTATCTTACTTTTATCTGCAACCCCTTCAACCTAGGTTAACTAATATTATATCATTTTATTATTCTTTTATTTTATTTATTATATATTATCAATAATTATTTTTTATTTTAAAATTAATTAATAAAAATATTCTTTTATTACTAATTTCTAATTAACATGAAAAAAGATTGCCACACAAAATTAAAATTAAAACTTGATTCATTTGGAACATGTGATAAAAATAAAACTAAAAATGCATAAGATGAAAAATACAAATAAATAAGATGAAAATAACAAACTTGATTCAATTACAATCACCAAATTTTTGTCAAATGTGCTCAATCAAATCATTCTTAAGATTTTGATGAGCTTGCCTATTGCGAAGTTGTTCCCTGTTAATTAAATATGCGACTAATTTTGACCTCTCGCGAGAGTAAGGTATTTCATTATCTTCTTCTTTCGCAGTTGTTGTATTTGTGGGTTGATTGCATTCAAATTCTGTGGTATCATATTAGTTCTGATATGTGTCTCTTTCATCTTCTACTATCATATTTCCGATTATATCACGATCCCAAAGAAGACCTGGCCGTTTGATGAATGCGAAGCGAGCCTGTAGAATCTCAAATGCCCGTTCAACATCTTTTCTTGCAGCCTCTTGTTGTTTTGCAAAACATCTTGTGCTTCTCGATCACAGGAGCAGTAATTGATTTAACAAATGCAGCTCATCTTGGATATATTTCATCAATGAGATAATAGCTCATATTATATTCATAACCGTTCACTATGTAATTAATTTCGGGTGTTGTACCTTCAAAAATATCCTGAAAAATAGGAGATCCATGAAGTACATTGATATCATTGCACGTACCTGGTATTCCAAAGATTGTATGCCATATCCACAAATCATATGAAGCAATGGCTTCCAAAATAAGTGTCGGTTTTCCACTCCTTCCAGCATATTGTCCAGCCCATGCGGTAGGATAATTTTTCCATTCCCAATGCATGCAATTCATACTTCCGATCACGCCAGGAAACCCATGTTGTTCTCCGACATAGAGTAATCTTTTCAAATCTTGTTCATTAGGACTTCTAAGATACTGCTCACCGAAGTTGGAAATAATATCTTATACAAATTTCACGAGAGATTTTCTTGTCACTGCTTTGCTCATTCGAAGGTACTCATCGACTGCATCAGCTGATGTACCATAGGCCAACACCCGCATGGCATCAGTACATTACTGTAATGGTGAAAGACCTAGTCTACCTGCATTATTGCGCTTTTGTTGAAAATATTCATCGTTAGTAGTGATTTCATTCACTATGCAAAGAAAAACATGCTTATGCATTCGAAATCGCTGTCGAAAAATATTTGCAGGATATGTTGGGTTGTCAGAAAAGTAGTCATTGAACAAACGATCGTGACCTTTCTCACGCCGCCTCTCAATAACCGTCCTTCTAGCTTTAGGAGTGAGAAGAGTATGATGAGTACTAGCAATCATATTATCAATCATACGATCAATAAGACGATTTTGTTGAATGAAGTATATTTCATATTCATCAAAATCAAACAAACTGGTAGTATCAGAACTTGAGCTTGAAGACATTTTTTGAGAGAAATTGAAAGACTGAAGAAGAAGAAGAAGAAGAAGAAGAAGAAGAAGAAGAAGAAGAAGAAGAAGAAGAAGAAGAAGAAGAAGGAGGAGGAGGAGGAGGCTATGTTGTAAGTTTTGCTATGTGTATGATAATGATTTATAGGAGTACAAAAGTGTGAATTATGAAGACAAGTCATGTGAATGCATATGAGTTGTAAAGACAAGACATGTGAATGCATGTGACTACGTGTCATTATTTGTACCTTTTAACTTATAGGATTGCTCCAAAATACTCTTAGTCATTCATGTTGTAAAAGTTACAACATATATTCAAAAGAGAGTACACAAATTTAAATTGAAACAACTAAAGTTACATAATTAAAGAAAAATGACATAAAGTTACATAACTCAAACAACATAAAATTACATAATTCAAACAACTAAAGTTACATAATTCAAACAACTAAAGTTCGTACAATGAGAATAACTAAAAAGACACGAATTTAAATTACAGAAAAATAAACAACAAGTAATTTTCAAATACAATTTCCATTAGACGATGTTTCATCTCTTCCTCTACCGACGATAAGTGGGCTTTTGCCAATAATGTGTTCAACAACATATCATTGATATCCATACTCTTGATTTCTTTTTTTTTTTCACATGTTTTATCTTTGGTCAGTTTGACCACAATATCAAGTTCTTCCTTTTCGGAGAGCCTCATTGCTTTAAGTTCTGTAGTAAAATCATCAGGAATGGAAGAAGATTGTGACGCTTTACCTTTTCCTTTTTTAGCTGCTTCTCTACCTTCAGGATGAAGAATCGATGAAAAATCGCTTATTAGAGTTTCTTGAGATGAATGCAGCCCATCTTCACTTGTCCTTAGTCTTTTTACACTGCCACCTCTTTCTTCATAACCCTCTTCATCCTCAGGACGAGCACGTGTTTGAGTCACGACTCAGATTCAACTTCCACTTTGGATGGTTAATCATAATTGTTTGAAATACATGTAAATCGAGAAACTTAGCTTTATTACTTGCCTCATAAATAGTGTGAGCAGTTGTCTCAACATCTTTGTCTCTCATTCAGCTCCTTTTCATTTTATAGTGTGAGCAGTTGTCTCAACAATTTCGAGAGATGTTATGGAAGTTTTGGATGTTTGAAGATGTAGGAACTTGATCGGATTTTGGAGAAAACTGGGAATTCGAATAACTTCCAAAATCCAGAAAATTTTGAGAGTTTGAACAATTTTGAGTGTTTGGATAATTTTGGGAGTTGGAATACTCTTCAGAATTGAGAAAATATGGATTATTTGGATCTGTCATTGAAGATGAAGAGAAATTATGTGAAAAAAAGAGTGATTTTTAATGTGCTCCAAAATATATCAAGAGTTGTCTCTATTTATAGAGAATGAAAAAATATGAATTTTGGTATATTTTTTATTTTTTGTAATTAGTAATTTTTAAAATAAAATACATTATTTATAAAATATGGGTAACCAATCAAGAGTTGACATGTGTCAACAAATGATTGACCCCCCAAATTTGAGTAGGCAAGCTGTGACACAGCACGGGTCGACGATCTCTTCTTTTCCCATTTTCATTTTTGATTTTTTTTGTCTTTTTGCCGCGACCTACTCTCATAAGTCGCTGATAAACATGGTCTTATCTAAAAAATTTATTTTGGTAATTAGCAAATATAAAGAATTTACCTCAAAATACTCAAAATATTTATTATTTTATAAACTCTAGATTTGAATAAACCTTAACACAATAAGATGACAAAAATTATGAATAAAATTGAATTATGATTGATCAAATTATAAAGGAGTGTGAATAAAATTCAACAAAACTTACCTTTTGAGGATGTGTGTCGTGGCTTGTGTTGGTGTATAGTGCAACTTGATTGAATATGCTGATAAAGGGGAAGAAATCCTATATTCCCTTTCTTCCTATTTTTAGTCTGCTTATTTATTTTCCGAGCAATTAAAGGATTGATGGAAGTGATCAAGTAGAACTTTTTTCTTCAATCCAATGAAGCCCAAAATTGGTAATTTTTTTCTTTTTTCAGCCAAGGTAAAAGCATTGGACTTTTGATTACTTAAATTCGCTGTCATTGTTACATTTAATACATATTTTATTATTTATATGTAAAATTATACTTTTACAAAATTTCAGGAGGGGGAAATTGTGTATGAAATCTATGACCATCATAAAAACACAATTATGGAAATTATATATGTATATGTCAACGAAAATTCTTGAAAATATTATATTTGGTGGGTGACATAGTAATGTGATCATCATCACGTTTTCAAACCGGTAAAATTAGTCAACAATGAAAAGTGATAATGTGATTTTAGGTCTCGATTTACTTGAAATCATTACCCCCACAGTCTCACTCACGTTTTTCTTTAATTTGCTAAACACAACACAACACAACACATTACATTTTCGTAAATTGCAATAATTAAAAAATAAAACCGATAATCATGTGTTGTATCAATTTTTTAAAAGAAAATAGAAAAATCATGATTAAATAAAAAATAAGCGCTCCGCCAATGGATGAAATAATTAATGTAGCTCATCTTATAAAAATAATTAAATGCATTGACCCCATTTCTCAAAATAATCCCCTCTTGAAATTGAACAGGAATAGCCCTTCACGGCCAGCCGACTATTGGAGTGGAGTCAGTGGGTTTTGTGAGAAAGAGGGCGGCGGAGAATGGAATTATGAAATTGGGGATTTTGGTTCTTTCTGCTCTCATACATATATATTTTTAATGGAATTTGTAACACCAGGGATCCGTGGCGCAATGGTAGCGCGTCTGACTCCAGATCAGAAGGTTGCGTGTTCGATTCACGTCGGGTTCAATTTCTCAGATCCATTATTTTTACTACCACGGACAATAAGCTGTGCACCAAAGCGTCTCTGTCTCACAATGTATATGTAGGATCTAAACTATTTTTTTTTTTTTTTTTAAGGGAATATAGTTTTATAAGTCCAATAAGTTAACATCAATTTGATTTTGGTCTCAATCAATTGCTTATTTTGATTTTGATCCTATAAATTTAAAAATATTTTGAAATTGGTCCTATTACCTGTAATAGCAGGTTGCACATCTTTTTTTGACTTTTTATTACAAGTGTCATTGATAATTGAATCTTAATGTCGGAGGCAATATTTATTTAAATAATTTCTTATAATTATTTTTTAAAATTCAAATTATCAAAAATTGTTAAAAAAAATTCAGAATATATAAATAAAATAATCTCAGTATTATACTATTATCTAAAAGTTAAACTGACAACATGTGCTTTGTTAATAATAATATATAAATAAAATAATCTCAATATCAATTAAGAATTATTATTAGAAATTTACTACTCCCTCCGTCCCAGGGGTATTTACACCCCTGGGATGGCACACGGTTTAAGAAAAATATAATTTTTAAATAAAATAGTGGTGTATAGATAAATGTGTGGAAAGTTTTATGAGTGTGCACGCAAATCGATGTTTCCCTTTTAAGTAGTGTGCAAATTGGTTTGGGACAACCCAATATGGAAAGTGTGCAAATTGGTCTGGGACGGAGGGAGTACTTATATTTAAAATTTTGAAATTTATAAAAAAATACTAAACAAAGAGAATATATTACTCCTTTCGGGCAATAATTTTATTCTTAACGAAATGGATGTGACTTTAAAAATATATATATAATAAAAAATGTAAAATTCATTTATAAATAAAATAATTATTTTTGGAGATAATAATAAAATAATATTTTTTTATAAAGTAAATGAGAATAGATTTTTTTAAAAATATAAATACAGATTGTGTATAATTGTAAAAATCAGATTTGTTTACATTTGAAAACTTATGATTTAATTCATAAATAGCTAAAAACTCATGTGGGTACATCTTTCTTTGATGACACATTAATCGAAAGAAGAATTTTTTTAATTGAAAATATATAGTAATTATAATATTTTTTAATTAAAAATATATAGTAACTATAATATGGTTAAAGAGATTAAAAATATATATATATAATATTATTTTTCTAAATATGAAAATATATAATTATTATATTTTATTACTCTTTTTTCATCTTATAATCCTCCTCCTCAACTAAATAAATAATAAAATATATTAATTTAATTCTTTGTTTATTTATTTATTTATTTTTAGTATTATTTATTAATCAAGAATTATTTCTAAAAATTTATTTATTTTTAGTATTATTTATTAAGTTAATTATTTTATTATTTATTTGTTAACTTAATTTATGTTATTTAATAAATAAATTCTTTTATTATTTATTAAGTTAATTTATAAAAATACTAAATAAACAAATTTAATAACTTAATTAAAAATGTTAAACAAATAAATAATAAAAGAATTAACTTAATAAAAAATCAAATAAATTAAAAAATGTTAAACAAACAAACCAATAAATAATAAAATATATTAAGTTAATTCTTTTATTAGTTATTTGTCATTTTTTAATTTATTCGATTTTTTTAAATCAACTAAATATTTTTCTATAGCTTATTTGTATTATATATTTTTTTATTTGAAATTAGTACTTTTTATAAATTTCAAAATTTTAAATATAAAAAGTAAATTTTTAAAAATGATTCTCGATTAATATTGAGATTATTTTATTTATATATTATTATTAACAAAGAACATGTTGCTGGGTTAACTTTTAAAACCTGATCTAATTTGAAAATATTCTAATTTTTTTTAACAATTTTTTATATTTTGAATTTTTAAAAAATAATTATAAGAAATTATTTAAATAAATATTGCCCTACAGATATTAAGACTCAATCATCAATGACACTTATAATAAAAAGTCAAACAAATAACTATATAATCATTGACCGGATGTGCAACCTGCTATCACAGGTAATAGGATCAATTTCAAAATATTTTTAAATTTATACGACCAAAATCAAAATGAACAATTGATTGGGACTAAAATCAAATTGGTGTCAACTTATTGGGCTTATAAAACTATAATCCTTTTTTTAAAATTACTCCCTCACTCCATAAAAAGATGTGCAGCATTGTGTTCGAATGAATTTAAGAAAAAGTTAGTAAAAGTGGAGGTTATGTGCACCATTATGTTCAAATGAATTTAAAAAAAAAATTTGGTAAAAGTCCATTTCAAAAAAAAAAAAATAGTAAAAGTGGAGGTATTGTGAGTGCATTTGTGATGTTCACTTATGAATAAAATAAATTGTTGTAAAAATAATAATAAAAGTGATAATATCCATAAAAAAATGCATATTTTTGTGAGTAAGTATGTCCATTTGGTGTATAATGCACTAACTCAATAATTTAGACTTATTTTACACTAAAAAGTTTGATCTGATTATATTAAATAATGGTGTATAATTCTTTTTATCGTAATTAATCAACTCACATTTCTAGCGTAATCAGTCCACTTTTTCACTATAAACAATCTCAATTAATTGTTGGAACATGAGAAAAAAAAAGATTTTGACTTATGTTAAATAGGCAGTGTATAGTGTATACCATATTGCACGAATCTTATTCGTGCATATATGCATTTGTGATTGAATAAATTTGTATGAAACACACTTTTAGATTCAATTTTTTTTTTTAAATACTAATGAGCTCATACTACTCGGTGTAAACAATCTCCATTATTAAGTGAGAGAAACATGCACTAGAGGCTTATGCGACTTACTCTTCTTAAGTGAAAGCTTCTAATGCACCTAGTGCACAGAGCATTTATTCAACAATTGAGGTTATTTACCATTAAACATTATGAGTTCATTAGTTGAAAAGTGTAATTTAATTACACTAAAAAGTTTACACAATTATCGGCTTTCAGTGTAAATTTTCAGTGTAATCAACTTACACTTTTTAGAACTAATTATGATGCACGTGCATTGCACATTTCATAAATATATAATTTGTCACTTTTTATTATTACTAAGAATTTCCTATTATGTATATAATTATGTATATATATATATATACATATCAAGGGTGTAAATGACGTTTGGCGGTCGGCGGGCGGTCGAGTACCTTCAAGCGCCAAGACCGCCTAGGCGGCACCTCGGCGGAGCCAAGGTTTTTTAATATATTTATAATTATTTTTAAAAAACTATACTAATATTAATTTTTTCTAATAAAATTGTATCATTTCACAATAATTATTAAACTTAAAACATAATTAATAGTTTAATACCCAAATGCATTTTTCACAAAATACAACAAGTCCACAAAATACAACTAGTACACTTCTCTCTCTCTCTCTCTTTCCCCTTTCTCTATCTTCTCGTTTCTTTTGTTTTTTTTAGTTTAAGTAGTGTTCCTTAATTACTTATTAGTTGTTGCCGCCAAGCACCAAAACCGTCTAGGCGGTGCCAATGTTTTTCTATATTTTATTTTATATTAATATTAATTTTTTTCCAAACATATATATATTAATAAAAATATACATTATAGATAAACTATAAATTTAAAACATAATTAATAACTATCATAAAATATATAAAGTCAACAAAATGTTAAAAACTATCATAATACGACATTGTCCAACTTCTAAATAAAACACAAAAAGAGCAAAATACTTCTAAATAAACTTTTATTTTTTAGTAATTTAGTAAATTAGTTTTTATTTTTTAATTTTAGTTCTAACTTTTAAGTTGAAATTAAACTTAAGAAAGAAGAGTAATGGTCATCTAGGCGGTGCCAAGACGGCCTCGGCAGTGACAAATGTGTTGGCGGATTTTTCTCGACGATTTGACTTTGGCATCAGTGGCCGAGGACCTTCAAGCGCCTAGGCGACCGCCATTTACATCAATGATATATATAGTTAAAATCTAAAAGATGATGTATGAAATAATAGAAAGATGGAAAAAAATTGTATGAGATCATATCATGACATGATATCGGTATACGATTTAAATAAAATATGATAATATTTTTAAAAAAAGTTATAGTCTTTAATAAAAATATTATCACCCTTTAAAAAGTTCGGTGATAAGTTTTAAATAATGTGACAATATTTTTAAGAAAAGTGATAGTCCCCTTTAATAAAAATATTATCACCTTTTATTAAAATATTATCATTTTCTAAAAGTGATAACTTTTTAATTAATAAGTGATATATTTTATCATGAGACGGTTTTACACAAGACTTACTCTAGAAAGATATATTTATTGTATATGTATACATTGTCAAATAAAATATTGAGTAGGTCTCCCGTGCAATATAAGCTAAAAAAGATAATTTTTGAAAATTCGCCGGTCACACTTCATAACCGGGTTATAACCCAAAATTCGCGGATTAATCTGATATACAAAAAGCCCACAGCTCTAAAACCCTTGTTTCACAAAAATCAAATCAACGTCGCATTAAACATTCACTTACATTGGGTGATCGTCATGAAAACTCATTAATATTCAATTACAACGAAGAGAGACGAAGATGCTATAATTATTTTGTGTTAGTCTGTTCTTGTGTTACTACATTGATCTTATTATGATACTACATGCATAAGTTTTTTATACTGCATGCATAATATTTTCATACTGCATAATATGTATTACTATATGTTCAAATTTTGTATACTACAAGATATCATTTATAATACTACATACAGAAAACACATTCCACTATTATACTACATTAATTACTTCACACTACTGCATGCATAAGATTGTCATACTACAAGAAATATATTGTACTACTATAAGAAGTGTATTATGTTACTACATACAAAAAACAAATTACACTACCTCTACACCATGTTATTATACTACATTACTTATTTCATACTACTACATACATGCAGAATTTTATGATACTCTATCATGACTTTTTTGTTACTACATGTAGAATTTCATGATACTACATCATCACTTTTTTATTACTACATGCAGAATTTTATGATACTACATCATCACTTTTTTGTTACTATATTTCAAACAGAGCAGAACACAGACAAAAACCCTAAGAAACTACAAATCACTTAAAAAACATTGATCTACACTACGAAACAAAAATATATATTTACACGAACAAATCAAATGCAGCAACAACCAACAAAATCAACAAACCAAGGAAGTTTCGTATGAGAAAGATGTAATGAGATGGAAAATCGCAAATCAAGGAAGTTTTGTATGAGAAAGATGAACAGAGAGTTTCGTATGAGAGAATGAAAGATTGCGCAAAACAAGGAAGTTTCTGAAAACCGATGAAAAACTGAAAGAAAATAGGTGGTTTTTCAATAGTTATATTAGATCCGTTTGTAAAATGGGTTAATTGCACGGGGCGAGTTTTGTGCAATATTGTATATGAGTTTTTGTGTAAAATATTTTATAATTTGATTCTCAAATTTTATTTTATTATATATCTCAAAGATATATTCAATATATTATAATGCAATATTATTAGAAGATAAATTTAAAAAAGTCAAAAATAAAATATTTATAATAGATCAATCGAAAAGGGTTGAAACATCAAAGTTTTAAATCTCTACATCCAAACACAACGTAATTATTATAAATTTTATGAACTACATAATTTATTTATATTACACTAATTCCATGTGTCATTATGAGACACATCAAATTTATAATTCTTAGTCAATTATCTATTAATTTTTACCCAAACAAGTATAATGAATTTAAGTTGTGAATATAAAATTTATATTTTTAAATTTCTCCATCCAAACACAATCTAATTATTAGAATTTTTTTGAACTAAATTATTTATTAGCATAAAATTGACAGAGTGATTAAAACATCTATTACCTATTGTTGTGGTACGATTAAAACGATGGACCCAAGCCCATAAATAGTCAGACGAAATCCAATCACAATATGATAGAACTTGGAGTATGAGTACAAATAAAGCCCAAGTATACAAGCACGGACAAGATCAAGATTCATGAGCATGAACAAGTGGAGCACCTACAAGCACGAGCAAGTCGAGAACCTACGGGCACGAGTAAGCTAAACACCTACTGACATGAGCAAGTCGAGCACCTACGGGCACGAGCAAGCTCATGGTCAACTCTTACAGAAGAATTATAACCATTATGCATAATTTATGGCATAATTATTATAATTAAATGCCCACACAAGTGAAGCTACATTTATGGAAAGAATACTTCTTCAAATAACATTTGTAACGGTCCAATTGACCAATTTAGCACGATAGGTGCACGTACCATATTTGAGATCATCTATAAATATGGCCTTAGGATCATCTTTGTAAAAACTCACTAATTTGTTTAATAGAAAGACTACACTTAAGTCTCAACTCTTGCAATATAAGATCTGGACAAATCTTTATGTTATTTACCTTTTCTGCACAATTATTCAAGTATTATTATACTTATTTGTTATCCTGATCTCAACCACATAAGGATTTAATCAAGTAATAACATCTATAATCGAAAGGTTATGAGTTTGATTCATAATTTTATCAATAAAAAAAATTATTAGCGTAAAATTATACTCCCTCCGTTCCGCTATAAGTTGCTCGTTGCTTTTGAGCACACGAATTAAGGTAAAAGTGAAAAAGTATTAGTGATGTGATGGAAAAAGTGAAAAAATATTAGTAATGTAATGAAAAAAGTGAACAAAATATAAGTGATGTGATGTAGAAAAGTGAAAAAGTAATTGAAATAGTGTAAAAAGTATTGAAAATAATAATAAAGAAGTGAATAGTAATTTAAAAAAAAAGGTAAAAAAAAGCAATTAGCAACATATAGTGGAATGAACGAAAATGGTAACATGAGCAACTTATAGTGGGACGGAGGGAGTAATTCATTTACTAACGATATTTAACTAAACCAAACAAACATATACTCCCCCCGTCCACGAAATTTATGCTCACATTTTTGCACGTGGTTTAATGCAATATGTCGGAAGATATTATGAGATATTGTGAGGTCCGTTTTGAGTAAAGAAAGTATTTATGGAAAGTACATATGATATACTTTTCATAAATATTCACTTTATTCAAAACGGACCTCACAATATCCCATAATACCCTCCGACATATTGCATTAAACCACGTGTAAAAATATGAGCATAAATTTCGTGGACGGAGGTAGTAATCAATTTAGAGAAGGTCATTCAGAAAATAGAGGAAAACTCGACTTTTCTAATAGAATGACATCATCACCTGAGACGCAAATTATTTGAATTTTTTACTTTATCGATAAAAAAAATAATTTGTTAGCAAAAAATTATGATTCATGTACTAATAGCTAACTAATCCAAACAAACATAAAATTAATTTAGAGAAAGTAATTCAGAAAAATTGACACACTCAACTTCTCACCTAAAATAACGTCATCACACAAAACACAGATTATTTGAATTAAAAAAAATTATCATTAATGAATAAGCGGAGCACTTTAGACTTTATTAATTGCACTTGTACCAAGACTCACAACATTCCTTTTCTTCTTCGTAAGATTCTCTCTAATCGTACATTATATATAAATAATTTGATTCTCTCAAATTTTATCATCATATATATTTTAAAAATATATTTCAACAAATAGATACAATTTGATTATGAATAAAATATATATTCAATATACGTATTATATAATATATACAATTTAATTAAGAAGGACACAAATAAATAAAATAAAATAAAATAAATATTGGCAAAAACACCAAAAAATGATTATCAACTGTTCTTCATTATTTTTATATATTATAATAGATAATGAGTTTATATTTTTCAATGTAAACTACATCGAATGTTGAGTGAGTGCGACATAAATCAAGTGCACATGAGATTTACTTTTTTCTTGATTATATACTAGTATTTTCACCCATGCGATGTATAGTTATAATTTGTACAATGTATCTTATACAATATTTTTTTAGAAATAATTATTTCTTGTATATATACTTATAATTATAAACTTTTACTTATAATTTGACTATGATATAATTAGTTATAGAATACTACAATTTAAAACAGGATATCCAATATTTTAAAATTTATAGTATTGTGTTAAAAGATTATTTTAGTCATATAAATTTTTTATTAAATTTATATTTAAAGGTAATTTTTAGAGGTATAGTATCAAAATCATTATAATTGAGAAGATGTCTGTTAAGTTAAATATATATAAAAAAATTAAGATATTATTTACAATATAAAATATAATAAAATTAAATTAAAGTTAGCCAGACAACTAATCTTGGCCCTACAGAAACAAACTACAAAATTTATGGCTGCAGTTTATATGCACCTATTTTAACTTTTATTTATAATTAATTGAGTACGTACGTCATAAAATTAGCACAACTACGCAAATTGTGATTTTTAGCCACTTTCTACAAAACCCAACTGCACACTCATTCTCCTCTCTTTTTTCCCTCTCTCACCTCTCCTCCCTTAGGATGTGACCTTTTCGTTTTCTCCTCTCTCCTCTTTTTTCTAACTTCGTCTACAAACCACCCCCCCACCTTATTATTTTCCAATTAAATCTCTTTTGTATTCTTTTTGAAAAAAATTCGGTTCTATTTTGTGAAATTTTGTATAGTTTTCATTTTTTTTAAAATTCTTATCTTATTTTGAAATTTTTTATCAAAAATTAGCTTTTACTTTATCCAATTTTTTACTTTTTGAAAATGTCAAAAATTTTGGTAAAAAAGAGAGTGTTTTTTGGAACTGTTTTTTATTTTGAATATTTTTTTGCAACACTTTTATAAAAAAAGTGAATTAATAGTTAATATTTGTGGTAATTTTCAATTTTTAAATTTTCTTTTAAAATTGTTTTTTTTTTGCAGGACGTTTTTTTTTTTTTTTGAAAATTTGGAGTGAGTGCATGTGAGTTTAAAAAAGAAGAGTGTGAGGACATTTTTATACTTTTTATATTTAATATTAATAAATATATAGGGTGTGTGTATTGTATATAAGAGTGAATTCATATAATTTAGGCAAAAATTTATACATGCCCATGATATTTTTTGGGTTGAAGTAATTCACCCATAATAGAAAAAAAAAAAAACAGAAGCTCATTGGAGTAATTTTCAGAAGAAAGATAAGATTGAGGGTACTATCAATCTATCATTGAATTTGACAATACGAACACTCCAAACCTAATCCAAAATCATGCGTCTCGCTCTTCTTTATCAATCATGTCATCCAATGTCGGCTAAAATCCTTTAAAATCAAGCCTTATTCTACCGAACCTGCAGCAAGAATTGCAACAATGGTCAAGAATATGAAAACAAAGCATATGTCATCTCAAAAGCTGATAACACCGAGACTCATCGAGAAAAATACAACAATTGTGCAAGATCACATATTATAAGCTAAGTGGTTATTTTCTTCAATATTAAAGTTTATTTTCCCTCTCTTACCCTGCGGAAAATCATTTTCACTTCATGGAATCAATTCCCAATCAACTATCCCTATTATTCTGAAGTTGAGATGTCATTTATCCACTGACCTGCTATGAGAAAAATCAAAATGTCATTGTAAATCTAATATATTGGACAAATACATAAAATGAACTGTTAAAAAATGAAAATATTGAAGACAATATGGGAAGAAATACACTTGAATAATAAGATACCCAAAACTACCTATTTATATTACATAAAAGGTAAATCAAAAGTCACTGTTTTCGAAATCTATGAGCATGCATGAATGCTACACTACTTTTTAGAATAATATTTTATTTTTAATTATGTAACCATATGAAGTGAAGTGTCTCATGCGCTATTTCACAATAGAGCGCGTGAGTGTTCACTCACCCATATATAAACTTAAAATTTGGCCAGACACTCCTGCTTTTATATATGTATAGATGTATACAACAAATGTAAAATTGATATGCATTTTTAAAAAATGTTACTTTCACTAATTTTTTTTTTGTATTTCAATTAAAAATATATATGGTTTGATATTCTTAGGGTATGTTTGGTTTAGGGGACTAAATAGTCAATCCCCCAAACACAGGACTATTCCGGCCAAAACATGCATGTTTTGGCCGGAATAGTCTTGTGTTTGGGGGATTGACTATTTAGTCTTCTAAACCAAACATACCCTTAATAAAATAACTTATTTTACTAAAAAACTGTAATATTGCATGTGCAACCCATCCATAGAAAACCAACTCATAATTTTCATATAGATTTAAAAATATATATGTTGTATTTATGAAGTATAGTATTCATAATGAGTGAGTATTATGTGTGTAATGCACACAGAATTATGATCTGTGTATAATAATATGACTCAAGTAAAATTATCAATAAATGGATAGTTCGAATTTAATCACAATTCGAATTAAGTCTAAATTAATACACATAAATTTTATTTTTCGAGTGTATTAGACATATATTACTTTGCTATTCATATTACCTCCGGCATTTTCAATAGATTCTGGATTAATCCGCACCTAGCATTTTGTCCTGAAAATAGTATGATATTAATAGAACCTTTTAAACAAAAAATTGTATACGATTGGTCTCATCATTAAATTAAAAAATTAAGTGATAGGATTATAAGAAAAAGTGATTATATATTTAAAGAAAATTGATAAATTATTTTTAACAAATTTTTTTTTTGTTAAAATCGCTTTTTAAAGTGATAACTTTTTAATTAATTAATAAGAGACACATTTTAAGTTAAAAGTTGATCAATAATCGCATACTATGAGACGGTCTCAAACAAGACTTACTCAACTTTTAAATACATAATCAAAAAATAATTTGTTCCACAAATACATATTTGGTCTTGAATAGACCTTATTTTTCCACTTAGATTACGGTTATAACAGCTCTCTGAGTTCAGAGAAATTTTAAATAATCGCTCTCCAGAAAAACACTTAGAAAATAGTTTATAACCGCTCTCTAAGAATCCAATTTAGACCACCCTCAAAGTGCATCGATTTTTTTAAAATTCCCGGCCCCTATATGTGTTTTAAAAAAAACAAAAATATATAAAATCACGGTAATCAACACTCTAAAATTAATAATCAACTCAATTCCTAAAATTAGTAATCAACACAATTAGAGTCTAGCAAGACGAGGCTTGCTTAGTTGGAACAAGAAATTCAAAGATCTAAATTCCACGTGATGATATATATAATTAATCATGTGTATCAAATTTTTAAAAGAAATAGAAAATTCTTGATTAAATTTAAAAATTTAAGGAAAAATCATATATTAATTTATAATTTTCCTTTTCTATTTTAGCTAGAAAAAACCAGAAGCACAATAAAAGGAGTAAAATAAATATCTGAACGGTGTAAAGAACACGTATGAGAATATCTACATTTGTGGATAACATTAGCTCTTCCCCCGCCACCAATGGATGAAATAATTCACCTCATCTCAAAACAAATTCAATCATTCACCCCATTTCCTCTCTCTCTCATCGATCGACCATTCTTCCAATTAATTCATTGTTTTCATGGCTACTTTCACCAATTTCATAGCTAAACAAACCCCATACCTTACTCCCATCCCCAAAATGATCACTCCTCTCTTTTCCCCAATCCACCTCCACCTCACCAAACCCAAACTCAAACAAACCGAAACCCCCCGCCGGAGCTTCACCCCCAAGGCATCCACGGCCGCCGCCGCCCCCGGCGTCGAGAAACACGCCAGGGTACAACGCGTCCACAACACCCAAGAGTTCGACGCCGCCCTCCGCGACGCCAAGAACCGCCTCGTCGTGGTGGAGTACGCCGCCACCGACAGCGACGACAGCCGGCAGATCTACCCCTACATGGTGGACCTCAGCCGGAGCTGCAGCGACGTCAACTTCCTCCTCGTCGTCGGCGACGAATCGGTGGAGACCAAGAAGCTGATGGAGCGGGAGAAGATCGAGCAGGTGCCCCACTTCAGCTTCTACAAAGGGATGGAGAAGATCCACGAGGAGGAGGGGATCGGTCCCGACCAGCTGGTGGGCGACGTCCTCTACTACGGGGACAGCCACTCGGCGGTGGTGCAGCTCCACTGCAGGGAGGACGTGGAGAAGCTGATCGGCGAGCACAAGGCGGACCACAAGCTGATCGTGCTGGACGTCGGGCTGAAGCACTGCGGGCCGTGCGTGAAGGTGTATCCGACGGTGATAAAGCTGTCGCGGTCGATGGAGGACACGGTGGTGTTCGCGCGAATGAACGGGGACGAAAACGAGAGCTGTATGGATTTTTTGAGGGAGCAGGAGGTGGTGGAGGTGCCCACGTTTTTGTTCATTAGAGATGGGAAGATAGCGGGGAGGTATGTCGGGTCGGGTAAAGGAGAGCTGATCGGTGAGATCCTTAGATACCAAGGGGTTCGGGTTACTTATTAATGATGATCACTTGTTGGATTTTATTTTAGTATCACAACCACACATCGTGCATGTGTGTATTATATATATATATATATTCACTATATCGATCTAGTTTATGTTATACGCACATGTGAAGTGTATTGTTTAGTGATATTAAAATAGAAAAAATATGAGATATGATTTTGCCGTGAATGATTAATTTATTATGATGGATTCGGAATTAGGTAATTGTGAGAGGAGAATAGATGTAAACTCCCACAAATTTTACATATATATATATTGGTAGTGCTATTTCTTTTTTTTAGCTTTTGTGTTTTGTGCACCAAACCAACCGTGTTAATTATTAATAAATAAAAAGTCACCACAGATATTATTATTATTGAAAAATATATTTTAAAAAATACTGTAATTTTTTAGTAATATTTTATGTAATTTTTTTTAAAATATTTAAGCTGGACATTATACATGCACAAGATTTTAAAGAAATTTTTTTTTCCTGATTTGGAGATAAAGAAAACCATATTATCTTACTGCTTTAGTTTTAATTTATAATCAATTATAATATATAGTACCCACGAGCAAACATAACAATCAATTGAAGCAAACCGAAAAAAGAAACAGGAAATAAAACAGAAAAAAATGCCGCCTCTATTCTTCACTTTTCTTTGAGCCAAATCAACATTCTGACATTATAATTTCAAACAATTTAAAGTCAAACAAAAAAGTGAATAAAATTGGAAAAATGGGCTCCTGATATTTTCTCTGTTTTCAAAGAAGGCATTGAAACAAACAAAAAAATTGGAAAAACCTATTCTAATTCCTAACCAAAAGGCCTTAGTTGAATTTGACGCTGGTGGCGCCAATGAATCTGATGAGGGGGACGGGATGGAGGAGGTTTTCGTGGATCTGACCGTAGTTGATGCCGAGAGAGTGTGCTACCGTGAAGAATATTGACGCTGCATTGAGATATATAGTACTCTCTTGTGAAAGATGCTACAAGGTACAAAATGGAAGATGGGTTTACTGCGGGCTCGTTGACCATTTTTTGTTTCCTTCGCAGTACAAAGGTAAGTGCAAAATATCGGTTATACCCCTACGTATTAGAAAACTTTGCACCAAGTTTGCACATAACCCAACAGCCTCTTTTTTCCCTCCTAATCACGTCAATCATATCTTTGCACGCTTCGGCTGGGATCGCGGACTGGTTTTTTCGGCGAGACGGAGCAGGGGCACGGTTGTGGGCGTTGAGTTTCAGAAATTCCGGCAAAAGACTAAAGTCCGGCGAGGAGGGGCGACGAACGTTACGAGATTTCCGGGGGCTGGTTCTGCAGCGTCTTCTTCTCCGGCGCAGGGCGGCGACAATGGCGTGAGTTAAGAATAGGTGTGGGTTGTGCCGTATTTTATGGGCCATCAGAAGTTATAATGCAAGGAAATTTTAGTTGTTATATGTATATATATAACCTGTATAAGCATGATGTATAGATTTTTAGATGTTAAAATGAAAGTGAACATATGTGAGTTAGCTCACCTGGCCACCGGGCTCCTCACTTGAGTGAGTGACCTGGGTTCGATTCCCTTTGGGAACGAATAGGAGGGAGTTATAAGGTTGGCTTGGACATATGGGTGTATAAAGACTTGGTGAACTAACTTCTAACTACTAACCACTAACATTTACCTATCAGAAAAAAAAAATTATGTGGGTTATGGCGCTCTCTCTCTCTCTCTCTTTATAAATTTGAACTTATAAGCAATTGTCAATTGAACTTATTAATTATTTAATTTAAATGTTTACCTTTTTTTTGCACTTGCTGTGGAATTTATGATACCAAACACATTAAAAAATTTATGGAGCAGGGGCACGGTTGTGGGTGTTGAGTTTCAGAAATTCCGGCAAAAGACTGAAGTCCGGCGATGAGGGGCGACGAACGTTGCGAGATTTCCGAGGACTGGCTCTGCAGCGTCTTGTTCTCCGGTGCGGGGCGGCGACAATGGCGTGAGTTAAGAATATGTGTGGGTTGTGCCGTATTTTATGGGCCATCAGATGTTATAATGCAAGAGATTTTTAGTTGTTATATATATATAACCTGTATAAGCATGATGTATAAATTTTTAGATGTTAAAATGAAAGGGAACAGATGTGGGTTATGGCGCTCTCTCTCTCTCTCTCTAAATTTGAACTTATAAGCAATTGACAATTGAACGTATTAATTATTTAATATAAACCTTTACTTTTTTTGCACTTGCTGTGGAATTTATGATATCAAACACATTAAAAAATTTATGTAGTGATGCACTACACGTTTTTGTTTTGTTTTACTCTCTCTCTCTCTCTCTCTCTCTCTCACAGATATGGGGGTGGGGCGTGGCTTTAGTAGGTGTATACTATAATAAGAGCTAGTGGTAATTACATTTGGGTTTGTGGGTTTGGAATAAAGTGAATTACTATTGTGTATTGAAGGGGAAATTTCCCTACTCTCTCTGTCCCACAAAAATTTGCACACTTTTATTATTTGGACGTCCTACACAAATTTGCACACTATAAAAAAAGAACTATTGATTTACGTGCACACTCACAAATATATACATATTTAATCATATATCACTACTTTATATAAAAAAACATATTTTTCTTAAAAAATGTGTCGTCTCATAGGATGCAAATTCCTATGGGATGGTGTGAGTATGTAATAAGAAATAGTGGAAGCAAACAAAAAATATTATTGAGATAAGGAAAGAGTCGGTTGTAAAAATTGCAAACATTTTTCTCTATCCGGTGTCCATCTCACCGCCATTGAGGTCAACTAATTCTCTTGCGCGGTTGTCGATCTGCTCCATCATCTTGAGCTGCCAAGGCGGCCGTCCCCTTTCTCTCCCCATTCCTTAATGTAGGGTTTGTTTTTATCTGGAGGTGGATGAAGTACATCCAGATGAAGAAAAAAAGTGGATGGAGCTTTAAGCCCAATTAATACTTTTTGGAGATGATGATGTAATATTTTATTATTATTGTTAGTTGAGTAATAATTGAATATTAATTAAAAAAAAATTAATATATATATATATATATATATATTTGATATGTAAGATAAAGCAGAAAATAAGATAACATGATATATCAGTCGCTCGACCAACTCGTATATTTTTATCATTTAATATATATGAGGAAAAAAGGATATATTTTTCATTTAAATTGCAAAGAGGAACAAATGTGCAAAAATTATAAAAAATAAATGCTCAAAAATACACTCGTGATGAATTTGTAAATATTCTAAAAATTGCAGACTTGGTTCTCTTTTAATAAACTTATAAAACTGTCCCATTTCGTAACTCTCCCAATATATATTTTCAAACTTGTTGTTTGGTGAAAATATGAATTAGTATTGAGTCGATAGATATGAATGCATTTTTGCTCGTTGCTTCTTTCCAATTCTCCTCCTCCAAGTTAGATTATTAATAAGCCATCACAAGTTGGCTTCTCTCAGTTTTCACTGAAGCTCCAATTTGGAATTAAGTATAGAATTAAATTAATCTAAACAAAACATCCATAAACAGTCCAGGTCCTCAAATCCTTCAAATTATCTTCAAGAAGCCAAGAATATTCGAAAATCTTGAATTAATGCACACAACTAATAATGGATTATGATCCATTACAGGTTTCACTTGTTGGAATTGATGCCAATCCCGTGACCAACATGAACAGGATCACTAACCTTTGATGCGGAAGTAATTACGAACCCGTTGATATCCTCGTTTTGTCTTTTCCCTTGTCCCCAAATGTTCTGTACTCAGAGTCCAATACACAGTATAGTGTGTATTAATTTCCACGAATTGGTATCATCCAGATTCGGAATGTGTGTTTCATTTTCTTGTAGGGAGTTAACGTAGGGAAAAATTTAATTAGCAGTAATGTCTTCTTGGGAAAAAACTGAGAATCCCTATTCTCTATTCTCTTTTGCTATTACGTGTGTTTCCCATTTTGACATCTCTATCTTAAATGGAAGTTAATAGGAAGTTATTTAACTTCCTCCTTTTCCCTATCCACACAACTTCAAATGTGGAATATTTTATATATAAATAAATATATATAAAATGAAATAATATACAATATTATTTACATCTCCCACTCACATATGAATTCTAATGATTTCTAACACATTTCTTTCATAAACCACATTCTTATTCAGACAATACCTCGTGTGACCCATGAGTGCATCGAGTTTCCATGTATACATCAGTTGGGAGTATATAGCACCTCAATCAGAACAACTTGGATACTAAGGCAACTCGTTATACCCCAGAACTCTTATCATTCAACACCTGTTGAAATATCTCTATTGAATCTCTCAAAATAGAGTATACTCAACCTTCTTCGCGAAATCTAATGTATTCATAATCAAACACATAGCTTGATTGACTAGTCAATGAATCACAATAGGGTGTGTTAAATAAAGACATTCTTCCTTTCTCTCTAAGTATCTACAGGCTCCCACTGCAGCTGCTTTCCTAGACATGTCCCGTTTCGCTCTTATCATCGTAGCTGTTGGTAACATACTAAAGTAGCAACACTAAAGTGTAGTCTTAGAAATATAGGAGAAAGTCCTAAGGCTAATCAAAATTCAGGACTCACACTTAATGAGAAAACAGAGATCCATCTTTCTCATGTCCTTTTTAAGGGTCATAAGCACATGTTATTCTTCAATGAACACATGTTACAATGTCTATAACTTCCAAGGTAGGAAGCATATGTCTTATCTAAACTTGACATCGTGTATTACAAATCAAATGTATTCAATACACTTAACCCAGATATCCAATCACATATGTTTTAGGATACCTGTAAAATTTAGCTTCATAACAAGTCAGATAGATTCATGGTTGAAATCTATCTCGATTATGTTTATCGATATAATCTCATCTCTGAACTCCCACTAGTTCAGAGGCGATTTCTCGTGTGAGAGAGTCAATCATAACTTGTCGACATACATATTATATATGATTGAATCACATATAATTTATAAAACACTGACAATTACAATTTAAACTGTCAGTTAACACCTTCAACATCCCAATCGAATTGCATTCAATCATATGCAAACTCAAAAACTCTAACATGTTCTATGAACATATCACTTAGTAATAAGTTTGGTCAAAAGGATTTGCAACCATCAATCGACTAGAAATGTATCTTAGAATCACTTTGGCTTATCGACTGAATCACTACCAAAGATAAGACTTTGCATTGATATATTTGGTTTTTCCTAAGTATTTGGCATTCCTTGTGTAAGCCATGATTGCTTAATCATCATAATGAATTGACACAACTCCCACTGGGGTGTTGTATCCTCCAAAAAATAGGAATTTATCCAACCAAATAATATTTCTTATATTGTATGAAACACATGACATATAGCTAAGTATTCAATACGAACAGTGCTGTGCAAGTTTAATTCTTGCTACACTATGAAATTGCTCCATTGTTGAGCAATAAGACTTAAATGGAAAGTGAATTTTGTTTCAACTAAATCAACACTCCAATCTATGTCTATATACTTAGTCAGTGTCATCTAGTTTCCTTGACAATAAGAGAAATAATCAAAAGTTCCTTTCTTTATATATCTGAAAAATCCTCTTTACTATCCCAGGATTAAAAAAATATCTATCAGGTAGACCAATGACATAATAGATGTCTAATTTATGTATAGAACTTTGAACAATTCTTTCTAACTTTCTTGAATCTCGGGACACATATCTTGACTCAAATACTTGCCTCTACAATACGAGTATCCAGTGGTTTGCAGGTGTCCATCTTGAGATGTTCTATGACTTTCTTGAATGAAATCTCTAAAAGATACTTCAAAAATTTCTTTGAACACTCCTCATAGATCTTACCATCAATTATCTACACTGTCTCACGCTTTTCATCTTGGAATACTCTTTATTATTTCCGGCTTACATTACATCATCCACATTAGAGATAGAATCACAAAACAATTCTTAGGACGTTTTAACTTTAATACAGTGGTCTTCGTTTTTCTAAAACAAAGTTGAATGAGATAAGCATCGAGTGAAATCTCAAAACACCACTGATCTTGAGGATTACTGAAGTCTATAAATCGACTTATCAATTTATGAACTTTATTCTCTCGTTTTTGAAGAATGAATCCTACAATACCATGTAGATTTTATCTTTTAATTCTCCCACTGAGAAGAACAATCTTAACGTCCATTTGATGTAATTCTAATCCTATACTAGCTACTATAGCTAGAAGTAAATGAATTGAGGCAAATCTCACAATAGGTGAAAAGATTTAACCCTTCAGTAGAGTACATCCTTTTGTAACCACCAAGTGATCTTCAAACCTCTCCTATTGAGTCATTTGATAACTTATAATTTTGAGAATCTAGTTATTCCCAAAAATTTATTGTCCCTTTAGAAACTCTACAAGTTTGTAAACTAGTCTAGACTTCATAGATTTTAATAAACTTCTATTGCTTTCTTCTAATTTCTAGAGAAACAAATAAAGCTCATCCTTCTATGTTATAATGCTTCTTGAGCACTTATTTCCTTAAACTTTTCTGAGAGTGTGATTTATTACCAAATGGAAGAGTCACCAAATCCTCAACAGACAAATGTCACTAGCAAATATCTATCAAAGATCCACAACATCAACTGATAAAATTTCTCCTACTTGGATCAAATAGATTTTGGTATCCGTAATCTCGAAAAACTGATTAGCATTTCCAATGCCAACTTAGTAAAGAAAACTTAATTCCTGAAAATATGTATTATGTGATTCCTTCCAAGTCATGCTCCCACTGAAGCTCCTATGATCATGTATCCCTTAGAATTTTCACAGTAATTTATGAAAATATACTCTTAACAACTAGGATTCAACTTTCCACATTTTTCCGAAAAATCATGTGAAGATTGCATATCCTGATGTTCTAAGGGTACTTCAAGAAATAGGTTTTACTAAATCATATGGAGTTGTAGCAATAGATTTAGAAGACACTTGATTAAGTACATAAGCTATTTTAAGTAACGTATTTTTCTAAAAGACATGTAATTTAGCTCGTGCCTACATGGATCTTAACATTTCTAACAATGTTCTACTCCTTCTTTCGGCAACACCAAATCAATGATGTCTATAAAGGATAGTCAATTGTCAGACAACCCTTTTTCATTACACAATTCCCCGAATTGTATAGATAGACTTTCATGTCTCCAATCGGTTTCCTCAATTTGTCCAAATAGATGTCTGAAACATCAAGTACATCAGACTTATGAGAAATTAAACATACAAGATCAAAATATGAATTGTCAATTCTAAATGTAATGAAACAGGAAAAAATTCATCTAGTGTCCTTATCTAATAGGAACCCATATACCCAAAAATAATAGCAATAGAAACACAGCTCTAATAGTTTTTCAAACGGTTTTGGGTCATTTAACTAGCAAGAAAAGTTCGTATTTAGATTACTCGACTTTGATTCCAGATTCAACAATCTATACATCACAAGTCTATTTATCCTATCTTGCTTAAAAAATTGACCTATACTAGTATGCAAAATATGTTTATCATATAAGCATCACTAGAAGAACCATCATTCAGTAGATACGAACTGAATTCATAATAACTAAAAGATGTCCTTTCACCATCCAAAAAACATAAAGTTGCCAACTATAAGTCCATCATGATAACATTCAACATTAATGCGAATGACAACCATGTCTTTTAAAAATAACAATACAATGTATCTCAAAACAAGCAAACATGAATGAAACAGAAAAAGATAAAACGTGATTTAAGAAGCTATTTGATTATCTTGTAGAATAAAAAATTATGACCCTATCAGAGTCAATTCTGCAAGTCACAGGTCTTCGACTTTGACTCAAGCATTATATCCTACTTAAATCCATTGATTATTTGCAATGACTCCCTTGTCTCTGATGTCTCGGTCTGTTGTTTCTGAATCTTTAGTCCACAAAGGATAAGATTCAGTTAAAAATGACAATTTAGAGACATCTACAAATCAAAAAATAGAATTAGATGGATCTGTCTTGTCCCATTAAGGCCTAGGGAACTCATGTGCAAAACGACCATGCGTACAACAGTTGTAGTATGGCATTTCGCTCATATCCTTCTTATTCATTTTAACACGCTTATTCTTTCTTTTCATATTGATTGCATTGCTTTTGGTATTGTTATCCTATCTCCCACTATCCGATCAATTAGCCTTTTTCCCTTTCTTCCAGTTCTATATTCGTTTAAAGCTCATAGCTTCGGTTGAACTAGAACTAACAAAGAAAAAGTACCATAAGGATGTTTAGCTTCTATAAGCCTTTCAACCTCTAGATTTAGCTGATGAGCTGCTTAACTGAGAGTTCTAATACTCTCATTTCAAGTCAAAACAATCTCGAGGTGATTCCAATGATCTGGTAGTGAGCAGAATAGAGCTTGAATTCGGTGTACATCGGAAAGATTGTGACCAGCTTGTATAAGTTCATTGATCATATTATACATATCCTTCAGATGTTGTCTAACATAGTGATCACTAAACTAAGCAAAATCTCGTGTCGTGGAACTAATTCCACACAAGATAAGCTTTGTTGGTCTCTTCTTCTCCGATTCCCAATCCAAAAAGCCCAGGTCAGACATTTCTAGGTTGATCGCATTTAATAGTCCAATCTTGTCCAAAATATACTAAATTTTCTATCAATGTCATTGTCTTAAAAAGTAAAGTGATTCACTGTGTTAGTGTTTTATTACGTTTTATGCTGAGCCAAACTAAGACATCTAAAAATCGACACACGATTCGATTTTAAAAAATAACTTTGAGTTACTAATCTTCGATCTCATCATGCATCTCAAAATCGATTCTAGTTTCAAAACATAAAACTCACGTTCAAGTATTTAAAACAAAATAAATAGCATTGAACAACCACTTTAATCACAACTATACAGGAAAAACAAGTCATAAGTTGTCATGACATGAAAAAACAAAAGAACTCCAATGAGTATCAATTTAGTTTATATAAAATACAACTCAATTAGGTCTGTGCAGAGCACGATCAAACTTGTCTCTCGTCTTCCAATAATTAGAAGCATCGAACTCTCAAGTTCTGGTACTATAGATGACCTTCGCTAGAGGATCCATAAATGGATTCTTCATTTAACCTTTCTTATCCATGAATGGATTCTTTGTCTGACCTTTTCTGCGACTCTTGAATCTCAGAAAATCAGAACGACTAATCCTTCACATCCTCAAGCATGCCGATCTAAGTGCCTGAGTCCTATCATTATCTCTCGAAGCACGTGAAAGTGCACCCATAATTTCTAATCCATCGGACTTTTCTTCAGAAGACTTCCACACATCCCAAAAGTCTTTCTCCAAGTAAGGTGGAAGAGTTCTAGCCCAGACATTAGAACTTTTAATTTGTTTGAATGCTTCATATGGAAGTTGCTTGTTGCGAAATGATAACCATCAAATGGTTAAATTGTTCCAATACTTCAATGAAGTGTTCTCTCAAGTTGTGAGTATGCTTCATTTTGTAATTCATAAAATCATGTAGGACCTCTTCACTGGTCCTGGTGTCGCTCTTAGAAATTGTTCCGCTCCCTGACATCCCTGAAAAATGAGCAGCCCAAAAAACAACAAACACACTAAAGTGTTAGTTAAACCTTAACACATGAATTTCCTCTATTTCATGCTTATGGAACACAATTTCCAATTAGCATTAGATATATTCACAAGTGAAAAATAAGTTTAACTTCATTGGCTCCTACTTTCCCGGATTAACCGGAGCATATCAAACAATTTCACACACCAATTAATCATGAGTTAAGAATTGAAGACATTCATTAGGAGCATTTAACACATAATATCAACAAAAAGTCTCCACATAAGTCTTTAAAGCAAACAAAGACACAAAAATGAAGCCGCACTTCAAAAAAATACATTGAAAACCCATTAAAAACATCAGAATGGACACGAAACGAGCTGAAAAAGGCAGAAAACAAGACGAAACGCGCCAGCACGCGCAGAAACGTCCGGACGCACCGCCATGCGCCGTCATGCGCCTCACACGCACGTTCATGCGCTCTCACGCGCCGAGATGTCGCTGGTGAGCCACCGGCGTGTGAACCACACACGCGACCGCCGGCTACCGACGCGTGGGATTCACGCGCCGCCGTCGAACTTGCCGGTCACCGGCGCGTGGGCTTCACGCGCCACGCCAGCGCCCCTATCTGCCGGCGCGTGGGCTGCACGGGCCACCACCGGCGAGCCACCGCCATCCGTCGTCCGGGTCGGGTCTGACCCGCCTCTAAGTGGGTCGGATCCGAGTTTGTGGAATTGCATTTGGGCCCCTGAAGAATATCTAATTCTCTAAAAACAGGCCCAGAAGTTTCTGAAAAAGTTCAAAATGACCCCAATCGCGAATTTTTTTAAAAAAATCGTATCTCACTCAAAACTCAATGAAAATTCACAAATGATACATGGATGGAATCCTCATGAAACGTAGATTAATTTCATACCAAGAACGGACTAGATTTCGTTCGATTTCACGGTGCAATCTCAGATCTAAAAACTAGTCACGAAAATCTTTAAAAAATATAACTCTCTCTTTTCTTATCCAAAAATTACACAAAAAATATGTATGGAATCCTCATCATACGTAGCATCACCCAGCATCCAGAAAATTAACGAAAAAATTTCTAAAAATGATCGATTTTCGCATTTAAAAAATGGGTCAGTTTTGAAAAAAAATTAAACTTTGAAAAAACATAACAATTCAACCACAAGGCCAAAAAATACAATTAAAATATCCCTGGAATCCTCATCTCACATTCTATCCATTGATACCAAAAGTAATAAAATTCGATCAACGGAAAAAATACACTAGTTGGAGGATCAGTACGTACGGGAAAAATGGATATACCAAATTCATGCATTAATGGCCTTAAAACATGATCAATAATAATTACTAACATAATCATGTAACTAACATAATCATGTAATTAACACAAACAGCATGTCATATCATCAATGATTTCACAAAAATGATCAACATCAGAAGCATGCCAGAAAAAATTAAAACGGAATACCAACATATTGGCTATGATACCATATGTTGGAATTGATGTCAATCCCGTGACCAACACGAACAGGGTCACTAACCTTTAATGCGGAAGTAATTATGAACCCGTTGGTATCCTCTTTTTGTCTTTTCCCTTGTCCCCAAATGTCCCGTACTCAGAGTCCAATACATAGTATAGTGTGTGTATTAATTTCCACGAATTGGTATCATCCAGATTCGGAATGTGTGTTTTATTTTCTTGTTGGGAGTTAACTTAGGGAAAAGGTTAATTAGCAGTAGAGTAAGTCTCCTGTGCACCAGTTACACGATGCAACTCTAGTTCATTTTTAAAAAATTAAACAGTTTATAACTGAAAAGTTAAATAGTTTATTAATGAAAAGTGTATCTTTCATAGTTTAACTTTTCAGTAATAAACTGTTTAACTTTTCAGTTATAAACTGTTTAACTTTTTAAAAATGAACTTGAGTTGCACCGTGTAACTGGTGCATACAAGACTAATCCTTAGCAGTAATGTCTTCTTGGGAAAAACTGAGAATCCCCATTCTCTGTTCTCTTTTGCTATTACGTGTGTTTCCCATTTTGACATCTCTATCTTAAATGGAAGCTAATAGGAATTTATTTAACTTCCTCATTTTCCCTATCCACACTTCAAATGTGGAATATTTTATATATAAATAAATATATATAAAATGAAATAATATACAATATTATTTAAATCACTATATAGATACGTATCTGAATTTCTAAAAAACTTATTTTACTGTACAACTAAAAAATATGGGTAAGTTTCATATAAGGTCATTTAAGATAATGATATTTCATAGTGGACCACCAAAAACTCCAACTTCCCTAGAGGGTCATTTTATTTCCCAAAGGAACACTTTTGTAATGATTATATGGGCCCCATGTGCAGGAGTGATGTCATCACATGCACACATTTTTCTCTCACCTCACTCACTCTCCTCACGTCTCTCACTCTCTAAATAAATACAAGATGACTTTTTTTTGTTGTAATTGAAATCTTGACTTAGTGTTTTTTTTTTTTTATCTTACTTATTTTATTCCATTTATTTATTTATTTTTTTCAAAATTTAATATTATATATTTGATATTAATTTATTATATTCAAATTTTATATTTTTCATTTTTTTAATATTTAATATTATTTTTCCAGAATTCATATTTTTTCTTTTTTTTTTCTAATTTTAAAATTACATTTATATATTCATTACTTATTTCGTATATGCATTTTTTTCCATCAGCATATATATAATATTTTTCTGCATATATATTAATTTTCTTTCTAAATATGATATACAAAATTGCATATAAAGGTAAAAATATTCAATAGAAGGCAAAAAATTTTATATTCCACAAAATACAAAATGGGTCAAGTAAAAATAAATGCTACTGCAAAAATCCACAAAATAATGCTACTGCAAAAATAGAAAATCTAATGTCCAATTTTTATCCACCTAATATTTATCCATTTAATGTCTAATGCAAAAATAAAACAATATGATCTTTTGCTTCCATAAAATAAATATTTGGGCTTTTGACTAATGAAATTGAGAATGGGCCCAAATAACCTTCAACCCTGGGTTTACTGTCGCGGCGGCAAGTGAGTGGATGGAGGCGTGGCTGAGATTGCTGGCTGTGACGGCGTCGATTGAAATGCAAATGCAACAACGTGATAAAAAAATCAAATATCAAACTCAAAGCTGCTACGAAATACACAAAAGTATTACATAATTCAAATCTCCATAAGCAAAAAGATGGCACCCCAAACTAGAATAATTCTTCGATAAATCAACTATACTTTTAACAATTATAATAGATGATCCTAATATGAGCATCTTATAACACACGAAGACCAAAAGTACCAAAACTGTTGTGTCTGCATTTGTGTCTTGTGCAGCATGCTGATGCTTTAATGAAGATTTTGATCATGTTTGTAGTGTCAACTTCAAGAAGACATAAAGTGCATGAAATGAGAAATCAAGTTACATTTTTCAGCTCTTCTCTAAATTTGTGTCCTACATATCAACCTTAGAGAATTCCCAGCTTACTCACAAACCATTATTAAATCCCAGCTTACTCCCAACTGGCTGACCGACAAACCGACAAGTTATATGCAAGTGAATAAATCACTATAAATCAACCACCATGGACTCAAGAATCACCGCGAACAATCCTATGTTTTGCACCACAGCCTAGTAACAACGGCTAGGTTTAAGAAAAGTAAACAAGGAAGAATCTCCTTGCATGATCATACATTTTTGCATGATAGCCTAGTTATAATGGCTATATTTAATAAAAGGAAATAAGGAAGAATCTCCTACACGATCCTACATTTTCGCATTACAGCCTATCTACAATGGCTAGGTTTAAGAAAAAGAAACAAAGAGGTAAATGATAATAGGCTTAACAGTTCAAATTATGCGCAGAAGGAAAAGTTTCATGGCAGAACAAGTCATTTGCATCAGGTCACTCTCTTCTGACTTTCAGGAGAGAAAAGTTCTTTTACTAGAAAATGATGGTATTATTATAAGCCTCTTTAGACAAGTCCACATCTCACAATATAAACCTTAAGGCTAACAAAGAGAATTAAGCGTCAAAGATCTACTTCACCAACCATCACAATAACAGCTAGTTGAAGAATTGGAAGCTGGAAATTCATGAGGGGATATATTTGCCGCATAAACTAACACTGTGAGGATTGATGTTAAAATTCTGTGTATGAAGATTAAAAACAATGTAGATGAGTATCATAAACAATTCATATGCACCGTTTAAAAGTTCAAGCTAATAGCAGCTAATTCAATCACATCTCACCGTGAAAACTATCGTATCAAAATTATCTTCCCGTGGCAATAGATTCAGATATATCGACTAAGAACCAAACATCGAAAAGAGAACCACTCACGAAGCGTTTTAGGGAATAGAAATAAAACTCAGATATAAAACTCCACCGCCCTCGATGGCCCACCCGTCGAGGGAATAGAAATTTCTAAAGCGTTTTAGAATTTCTCACACATCTATGTTATCAACATCTTCCATCTCACGGATAATCATAAACTAAATTCCAGCACCGGGCGCGCAAATCATCACAATTACACGGAAACAGAGAAAAAACTGAACCATTATTTCTCCTACCTGAACTGAAGCGTGAGAGCCACGAGTCTCTCCAGATGCGATCGCCGTGGCGGCAACGTTTATCGTCTCCAACACGTCGAAGGATTCCGACTGAAAGCAGTTATGCCACGGGCGGTGGTATACGGCAGTGCGACGTCCAACGGTTTCTGGCAAGGTGTTGGGCTTTCGATTTCCGGCAACTGTGTGATTGAGGCGCGGTTATCGTCGCCGGAACTGTGAGGCCTGTGAATCTGTCGGATTTGTGAGGCCGTTCATATGCGCTCATCACCGGAAATACGTCGCCCAAATCACGACCAATTTCTCCCTGTTTCCAATCGGCGGAACGAGGGAGAGATCAGGTTTTCAAATTTTTTTAAAATCTGATAATGTGAATGTGGTTTTTATTGAGATAGAGAGAGAAGTGAGAGAAGTAAGGTGGGAGTCAGGGGAGCGGATTCTCTGCTGGGGTGATAAACCAGCAAATGGTGTTGGGTTTTAAACGACGTCGCTTCCATCTTAATTTATTTTATTTTTTTTCAGTAAATGATTTCAGATAACAATTGAAATATAAACTGATAAAAAAGACTTACAAAAGTATGCAGATTAAAAAGCCGAGCAGACTTAATTAGATTTTTTTTTCATATCTTCAGTGATTGAGCTAATTCAATTTCTGTTTCTTCTTTCTCCATTTTTTAAATTTTAAATTTCCATAAACTCTAACTTCCCACAATTCTAGTAAACTCAACTGGATATATATTTTTTAGGTCACGAGATTTTTTTATGGTTTCACATAACA